>JAAGVU020000103.1:15595942-15608403 GCA_011763525.2 Mormyrus iriodes | reverse complement strand
TAGAGAGACATCCTGTAAATAATAATAATTACTATTAAAAAAATATAAATTATATATATATATATATAATCAAATTGATACTTAGAACTTAAATATTAAAACATTTAAATACCAGAACACTGGTACCAATAGTCCCTTTCTGTGTATGGGAAATCGAGGAAGGAGGAGGCTGGGAAAATGAGGAGCTTGAGCTTCAAAACCCTTTAAAACGTTTATCGTATTACACAAAGTCACTCCATACTCAAACATAAAAAACACGTCCTTTCAAACAAGCATTCTCAAAAAAAGACCCAGAAATGGAGAGGTGAGTGTGACATTTCCTAACCCTGCCCACCCTCCCCCACTGCCACTGTGCTTACTTCGCTTCTCTGTGCACTCAGTACCACCCCGTTAACCAATAAGAGTCAAATCCACGGGGGTGGCAGTGCGGAGATGGACAAGAGCGGCAAACGCAGCCCTCACCGGTAGTGATTCACACAGGCACCCCCCCACGCACATCATCTGTTATCAAAAAGCATTATGCAAGTCTGAGCCTACAACACAAGCCTACCTCCAATGCAGTTTCCCTGGTATGAACTAATATTTTACGTAATTTCAGCTTGTTTTTTGCTAGGAAAGAAACCAAACCATATTTCAGAAGAACAACTTATTAATGAATGACTCCACAGCCCAGAGATAAACCCAAAATGCTGTGACTGAGATGAGCCCTGGCCTTTTTAGTCATGTGGTTACATTTTTAAAACGTTTTGCAATCACATAGCATGTGAATCACTATTACACACTGAATTCTGACTGACAGAGGGGAAAAAAAAAAACAGTTGCATCGAATGTGCGTGACAACTGTTGTGTCAATCGGACTATACAGGACATACTTCTTCAGGAGAAATTAAAGGCGAACTGAGCAACAGAATGACATCCTTCCTGAAAGAGGCAAAAGTGTAAATGTTTATCAGAATAAGGCTGCTTCCAGAAAGACAGACACTGCAGATCATAAAAGTGCTCCTGTAAATCAGGAGTGAGCATGTGACACTGAGTGCCAAGCCCCTGAGAACTAAGCCGAGAAACACACCTAGCAAGGGGGGAAAAAAAAAAACCAAATAAATTAGTTGCAGTACAAGATCTCTCTCTAGATTTACTCCGATGGCTCCAGACTGATTTGAGGACCCATTTCTGAGTAAAAGTAAACCAGTGAATAAGGTAGACTGATCTGAAATCTGAAACGTTCACATAAAACAATGCCAGGGACTCTAGCGACAAGGGAACTTCCATTACATCATCCACCATCCAGAGGTGGAAGGTTCATGTCCAGGAAATACAAATCCAGACCAAGGTTTGGTTTCAACCAACCAGTTGAGTACTCAGTGACTATGACTCTTGCTCATCTGGTTGCTTGAAACAAAACCTGGGTCTGGATTTGTATTTTCTGGACCTGAACTTTCTACCTCTGCCTCCATCTTTTACCTTTCACCAACCAGAGAAGTAGCACGAGACCTCCATAGCATCACCTCCACAGCAGGCAAGATTAATCCTAAGGCAGGGGTGGCCAATCTTATCGGCAAAGGGCCGGTGTGTATGCAGGCTTTTGGGATAACCTTCAGGTCAGTTGTTCAAACCCAGGTGTGAGGACTCTTCAGCCAATCAGCCCTCTAATTACTAATCTGATTAGGGAGTTGCAGCGAAAACCCACATACAAACTGGCCCTTGGCGGGCAAGATTGGCCACCCCTGCCCTAAGGGGATAAACCATATACTACACCCTGGACAACAGGAAAAATAGGACTGTACTAAAATCTTTCATTTTAACATGAAAAAATACCACCATATAAGGAATATGATGAAATCTCTCCAAACGACTGGCTGTTCAAATAGTGACATACAACTGTACATGGCTAAAAAGAGAAACTATTGGTCAGGTTTTCATTGCACATTATGCTTATCTGAGATTTTCATCACAGCCACAAAAAAATCTTCAGCATTTTTTTTTTACTACAAAATGTTATATGTCTGACCTACCTAATTACCCATCAGATCACGTGCAGATGGATTGGCTTAAAGGGCAAGAGATTTTATTAGATTAAAATTGTTAACAAAAAAAGGTCACAACCGAGTACTGACTAAGTTGAAACAGCTCCCCCCATTTGGTCATGAACACCAATATGTACTATGCAGAGCCCGGACTGATAATACCATGTACAATGTGATAAGATGATGCTGCTGAATGGCAGAGCAACAAAAATGAAATGGTATTCGAAACTTCAGAGTTTCCCTTTGCTCCAAAGCTTTTATTACCATTATGCTAGATACGCGACTCCACCAACCACTCATGACTAACAACTTACACCCATATTTTTAGCTTGCATTTGGGTCAACTACATTTTGTGGTTGACTGACGAAGTCAAAAGAAATGAGAGATGAAAAACCAAAAAGAACAGGTACAAAAATGCATTAGACAGCAAAATACAGAACGATTACATACAGTTTTCATGAAGAATTCAGTGTATCAAAAAGCTGTGCTCAGCTTGGGCACTAATATATCCATGAACAACTTTCCAAAGAGGTGCAAAAGCAGTCATACTAGTTATGGTACATATTTACAAGTATTTCCTAAACTACATTGTGTCCCAGTACCAGATAAGCAAGATGGGTGAATTTCCTAATCCAGTTGTGTTTTACTTGGTGGAAAACGCCATTAAGATGCTCTGTGGAACAATCAAAGGTATAAAATAGAGCTTCAACAATGTGCGTCCCAATCAGGTCTTTACACACGTCAACAACAGACCACATACTGTTTTCATAACAGCGATATTAGCTTATCGATGGCTAACATTTTCTGATTTTATGAATAAAGTAGGGTTGTAACAGTACACAAAATTCATGGTTGGTACAAACCTCGGTTTCGCGTTTATAGTTCTGACGAAATTTCAGTACAGCACGGAAAAAGAATTTGTTTTGAAATTTTTAAAACAGCACACAAGCACAATTAGGAGCAGTTGTAAACCAAACGCAATTGTTGCGTATCTGTAGCCATAGTAATTGTTTATCTCAGTCTGAATTTCCTGAAAAAAGGGCCTTAAATGTCATGGGGAGACCAACTTGCAGAGTCCTTTTCTGCCTTGCTCCAGTCATACACACACTATGACAGAGTTCCCGAATTCCAGTCCTGAAGGGCCAGTTTGCAGATTTCCCTGCTCAAACACACTTTCTAAACCTTTAAGTATATTATTATTTAAGCATATTATTGCAGCAAGTACTTTCCCACTACAATTTTCAGGCTATTTAGAATAGGAAACATAGCCTTTTTCGTTAATGGACAATATCCACTGAAACAAAGCTTTTTTTTTTGTTTATCTTAAGTACAACTAGTTTGACCTGACTGCCTTCCTCTGCTCCAGAAAGCAAACACTGCCTCAGTTTCAAATTAATAGCACAACCCTTCCTGAAGTCTCCAGCCAGAATATGGCCATTTAAATCCCTGACATGGACGCATGAAGCAATCTGCTAAATGGCATCTCATTGAATGCATCAGTGACAACCGGAAACACCAGTAAAAGGCCAGGCAGGGGAAGAGACGTAAAACACAAACAAAGGCATCATAAATTATGAAAGCTTCTAATGTACTGTTCAATATCTAAGTAGGGATTCTCAATTCTATACTATTCAACTATTATTAATATTACATATACAGTTATGCAAATAATACAAGCTTATTCTTAATACTTAAAATGCATAAAAAATATCTGGCAAAAGGAGAAGAAACCTAAGATCTCAAAGGTTGTTTGAAATCAGATCGAAATCATAGGGAAAGCTAAACCTGACCTTTGGATCATATAAGCTCAGCACTCCCAATATGAGTCAGTATCATATGACACCAAAAGCTGGGCATTCTGTTACTCAAGAGTATGAGAATGCAGCTGCAGGATGTGTACACAGCAACTAAAGTCTATTTTTATACTCACGTGGAGACCTATTCTTCTGACAGCTATTTAATCTGAAATTCCTTCATATTATAAATAATATATAAATAAATGTAACGATACAGATTATACATTTTGTCTTTTGGGTATGAGGAGTGCAAGACGGTTAGAAGAGGGAAGCATGTTTCAGTTCTGTGAATCTATTCATCTTCTTAAGCATATGCAGAGGAAAAGTTTGTTTTGTTTTATCTTAAAAATATTATTATTATTATTATTATTATTATTATTATTTACGTTTACTCCATTTCCAAAATTCCTTAGCACAAATACTAATTAAACTGGACAATACTGTATAGGAATTTATGTAGGTACCGATATTACAGTAACACATTTAGCAATGACAATAAAAGCTAACTTTACGAGCATAGTGTAGCAATACCAGAGAGAGGTTTGCTCTGTAGATGATCAGTCTAAACAGTGGGCATTGAGGACATTAGTTTTCATTCTCCCCTGATGAAAACAGCAGATCTTAATCGACTGCTGCCATATTATAAACAGGTCAGCTTCCTTCACCAGGAGACCTACTGATAAACCTACTGTTATAGTACAGCTACTGCTTCCCAAAGGACAGATCAATTCAGCCACATATAAACTTGTGAAACCAGTCAAGAATTCTTATGGAATTTTCTACCGGAAATTCCTGGATTGCCAAGACTGACTGATCTGATACACAAATGGACTTAATGTCCTACCATACAGATGAGGCAATGAGCCATAGTTTGGATGATTTCAGGCACTTTATCTTTGCATTAACTGGTAGTATCAAAGAACAGGACAGTCTTTGTGTAATGTGTAAATACCCTGTTAAAGGATCCCACTGTCAGAGGGAACCACATAGCACACAATACTGACACATAAGCAGAACACAATGGCAATATCTGGAAGAGGCAGAATTATTTTTTACATATACAAATGTATTTCCATATAGCTATAGCAACAGGAGACAACAGACACTAATTTTATTTGGGTCAGGTTGATCAATATCAAAAATATGCAAAAAAATAAATAAAGCTTGCACTAACAAATGTTCATTTTATGAGTACTTTAATACAATGTCTGTTTACAGTCTCCTTCATATTAAGTATGCTTTCCAGAAAATAATATGCCTCAGTCAAACCATTCTGAATCAGATGAAATCACAGTATTCAGTCAGTTATCAGTACAAAACAAGCCTTTTGTGAAACTTTTTTCCGGTTAATCTCTTAATTATAGGACAATGCATTCGGAAACATGACCTTCAGCACTGAAAGCACTCCCTGTTACACTTTAGATATTTGTAGAAATTCATAAAAATGTGTCCCTTAGTAAATGTTTACCTTAACGTGTTCAAACTGTCACATGGTACGATTCCTTTTGCCTGGCAGTTTTTATAGACAGACTACAGAAAACATCTATTTTACAGCGTAATCCTCAATAATGCTCAACCTATTGTACTGACAACAGCAAAAATTAACAAAAAATGTTCTTTTATAAGGAGTAGTAATGGCAGTTACTACTTTACAACAGCAATCATGTGAGATTAAACCAACAATTACAAATCCGGAAACGAAAGGAAGCAGACCCTCGGCTAACTTTATTAGCTGGCATACACTCATTACTTTTTATACTTATAAGTACTTTAGGTAACCTTGCAATATAACGAATGGGGTAGCCGACATTCGTAATTATATGACAGGCCTATTTACGTGCGAGTAATTCCGTCGATTACTAATATGGCTGAAAATGATCTATTTTCCATTTACAAAAAAATCGCCGATTACTTACTTACTCTTACAACAATTAGATATCACGAAACGTCAGCTAGCAGTTTTTAGTCGTATTTTCGTAGCCTGGGCATGGCTAAAAGAAGAAGCATATTGATTAGCCTGAGCGGTTTAACTAGCGAAAAAAAACAGTAAGAACGAAAACAACGGCGCAACACTGCCAGCTGGCTAAAGGAAAGCAGCAGTTTGGGTGGAAATCTATCAGATACAGCCTTGGCCAAACCCATTTCTCCACTTTACCTCCGATCACAAATTAAAGTACAATATTTAACTAACATTTTTTTCTTGAGATCGATTAATTGAGATCGATTAATTTTACTTTCGCCTTTGTTCTTAAGAAGAAGAAAAAACACCCTGCCTGATGCAAGCGAAAGAGACAGAGATCGGCTGGTGTATTAAAATATAGGATAGCGTAAATGGTTTCTTGCAGGCCTACCTCTTAAAACTTCTCGCTGCGCCCGAACAGAGAACTCCGTTAAGTAAAGGTGAAACCTAACTGAGGCTGGTGTGAGGAGAGCCAAGTAAAGAGCGACTCTACGCCCCTCCTTTCAGCCAGAAAAGTAACCGGGTGTTTCCTGCCCCGAAGCGGTGACGCGCTCCGGCACCGCGCACGAAGCGTTTCTTCCAACAAGAAAGTTCTCAGAACACTGAATTAAATATTCATTTAGCCCCCTAAGTTAACCGATCTTAGGCGTCGGTACGTAATGTGCCAAATAAAGACAGTGGAAAGTGTCAACAGCGATTTTGGGTTGTGGGCAAACAATTATATATTCCTTTATATGTAGCCTAAAATCCCTTTGGTATGAGAAATACTCATCTCACATAGCAACCAACGAATAGCAAACATTGTATTCGTGTTAGTATATCACTGACAAATAATGAACACGAGTTTATTCGTTTACCTTTATGCATGCAGTGTAAAGTCTCATTGTCATGTTATTTCATGACGTCGGTAGTGTCATGGGTACTGTATGTCAAGGGGGTGGATCACCAGTTCTCATCGCTGGTTTCGTTTTTAATAAGCCTGACGCTAAAAAGAATAAAAAACTTTTAATAGGGAGATTTATTAACACGGAGTCAAGTCTATTAACACGGAGTTAACTCTAATACACTGCAGATAGTAATTCACACATAAATGTTTGCATAATAAGATCTTATTGCTTTTACAGAAGAGCCGCCTTGTTTATTGAATATAGGCTTGTCCATATTGGAGTGAACGGGAAGTACTTCAAAACTATACAGGTGGTGCAGCGTAAGCGGACGGAAGATGGATGGCTGGACATTTGGCACTGTATTTTATGTTTGTATTAAACTGAAAGTGATGTCGTTTTACACACACACCGCACACATTTTATATATATATATATCCCCTGTGTTATTTTGGGGGTTGAAGTTACCCCAGTGGGGGTAGCACGGTGGTTAGCACTATTGCCTCACCTCTCTGGAAGCAGGGTTCACGTCTCCGCTAGGGTTCCATGTGTGTGGAGTTTGCATGTTCTCCCTGTGTCATCGTGGGGTTTCCTCCAGGTACGCGGGTTTCTCCCCACAATCGAAAGACATGCTGAGGCCAGTTGGAGTTGCCAGAATTGCCGGTGTGTGAGAGAGAGAGTGAGCCCAGTGATGGGGTGGTGCCCCATCCTGGGTTGTTCCCTACTTTGTGCCCATAGGCTCCAGACCCCACATGGCATAAGCGGTTACAAAAGATGGATGGAAGTTACCCCAGTGCATTTTCAAAATGAGAATAGATTCTAGAATTTAGAACTGAAGAAGTAAAATACACAAGGGAGATATATGTGTGTGTCCAGTGAGGAGTCTGTGGTGAAATATGCAAAGTAAGACAACAGGGTGTCCTTTACTGGCAAAATGCTAACTCATGCCTGTCTTAGGCTGCACAGAGTACAGTTACACCAGTGCATTTCCAGGTACCTAAATACATAGGCAGTACAAATGAGTTCATGACATTAGATCATGGGCAAAAACCATTAAAACACAAGAAGAACATGCACATCACAGATACACACACACATTGGAGGTGGGATTCAGACTGAAACTTACCATTGAACACCAGTGATTGCAGTGCTGTTTGTATTATTCCATCAGCACTGTTATATTGCTCTTATTTCTCTAGGTACCTTCTATTTAACTGGGCAAATTATACTCCTGTCTCCCCCCCCCCCCAACTCAAAATCTTACTACACTCCAGGAACATGTTAAGTATAAAATAGCACTGATTTGTTTTATGTATTGTCTAATTAGGTTTCTAACAATTTAGTGGTTAGAAAGACACCCAGCTAGTAGCAGTGCTAGCACCAAAATTGTTCAGGAGCATAGGAACTGGGAGAACAGGAGGGACGTGCAATATTTCATTTGGTTTCATTTATCCCCCAATAAACAGACCATTGTATTTAAAATATTAAGTTGTGTCTTACTCCCAACAACCAACACTCTCCAGCGCCATTGAAATTGTTCTACATAACAAGGAAGTTATTAAAGAAATACATATCAAAAATAGGAATAGACCATAACAATACTAACCATGCTCCAACTTACTCTTACTTTTGATATAGTATATATCTTGAAAATTTACATTAAATGCAGTCTGTACAACTTTAAGCTTGCCTCAGCTTTGTGTTCACAGGGATTGCAGTACCTGTAACCTGCCTTTGGGAAAGCTGATGTATTGGGTATTTACTAAGTAGTTGCCCACAAGCAGAGGAATTGTGCTTTCGAGCATCAGGAATATGTATATGGATATTAGGATTTGTGTGAATGCACTACGAACTGCAAATATCTATACTGTGTATTTTCCTCACATCCAGCCACTACCCAGAGAAAACAAGTGAGAACATCATAGACGGGATTCAATGACTTCATTTTTATTGGACGGTCAAAGTATTTTGAAGATTAGCATTATTTTTGGGTGGTATGATGACTTAGTGGGTAGCACTTTCATCTCATGCCTCCAGGGCGGGAGGTTCAAATTGCACCGTGTGGATTGTACGATCTCTCAGCATCAGAAAGGATTTCTCTAGTAATCTGCAGACTTACAGTTAGTGTAAATGGCATATCAACATTGCTCATAGTGTTTGTGTATGCCAGGAAATCCAGGGTATACCTATGTTGCTTGGCATAGGCTCTGGATAAGACAGACCATAATGAGCATCTGGAAGATATGTGAATTCATATTTATCATATATTTAGACCCAAACTATCAGAAATTAAACAATTGTATCCATGTCCTAAAATGAAAAATGTGCCCATCTATAAAATCACTAAGAAGTAAGACATTTTCCTCCAAATATGGTAGAAAGCACTTTATTGCAACCACACATTTTGACTTCCATCATTAGTTTAATTTAGCACATGTATACAGCGCAATAACACGCCATTCATGCCACACCAGAAAAACAGGGAGCAGCGATGACCAGCATCTCATGACTGATTTGAGGTTCTTTCAAACACAATATAAAACATTCATCAGTCTCATCGCACAGCAACTCCAAAAGCACAAGATGGTGTGTCTCTAGTGAACCAGATTTCTCATTACATAAGTATTTCAGAGATAAAACATTGGCATTTGAGAAAATAGCATGCTGGTTTAAAATAATGGGGGGAGGTCAGAATATGAATTTCCTCAACCTAGATTTATGTTCCTCATATCCCAAGTGTATGAAAATAATAATCACAGATCATCTGTGAGTTCTGATTTCTGAGAACCATTCTTTAAAAAGTAATTACCCCACTTTCAAAAACACAACTAATTTCTCGTTTTCCTATGAACAAAATGACTGTGCTTTTCATTGGTTTAAAATTTCACTAGATGTGTTTACAATCTATCTTTTCCTTTTATCACTGTAATTGGTATACATACACATACACCCAAACACGCACGACTTAATTTCACAAAACAAGGCAAAACGAAAAAAAAACTTTAAATTCAAAATCAAGAATTCTGAGATGAATGAAGTTATGGCACAAAATACTTAAAAATTAAGCATGTTCGGAAAACAAGATTTGCTCACAAATACATACTTTCCTATGTGAGTAAATGTGACCAGAGTGGAACTATAGACTCAAGCCTGTAGTGGAATCAAGTGCACAAGCTCCTATCTTTCCTGTTCCCAAGATAGGAGGCAACCTGCCAAAGAGACAGAGAAATATCAGAAACACATTTATAGGGAACTCGCATTACTCACATCAGTGAGACACATTTACGGTGTAGGTGGAATCTGCAAATTTTCACTAATAATGCTTGAGGTTAAAATATGAACAGAGAACAGGACCTGGACCTCTGCCCACAGATAACTGCTGTCTTGTACTAGTGCTACAGCCTCATAAACAAGAGAATTGGCTGTTACTTGCAATGACAGATTAAAAAAACTGATAATGATGCACTTAAATTTAGAAATAGCTTGTCTTCCCTAGCTGGGAATTTAGTCAGTCACATTATAGTGTCCAATTTATTTGAGCAGCCTGCTTGTGATATGTGTGCATGTGTGCAAGGTACTCTAAGAAAACCCATGTGAATACTGAGAGAATAGGAGAATTCCACACACAGTGCTCTAGAGGTGCGCAGCCACATCGCCAACATGCTTTTTGGAAACTTTAACATATAATCCATCAACCAGTGACAGTGCAAGTACTTTTCTGGATGTGCTTCTTATATGATTCCTAAAGAGAATGTGGAGCTAGTTTTGTTTTTTCAGCATGAACCTGAAACCCTGATTGTAGGATCAAATCAAAATCAAATACGGCACAAGCAGTAAGACATCCAGCATTTAGAGAGCAATACCTACCAAAAACAAAGAAGCATTGCTGTGGGGTATGGTCACTCGAGGCCGAGCAGCTCCACATCAAAGATGAGAGTGGCGTTGGGTGGAATGATTCCTGGGTGTCCCTTATTTCCATAGGCATAGTCAGGAGAGCAAGTCAGCTTAGCCCTCTGGCCTACACTCATCTACAAGAATGAAATGGGGGGAAGCGAGAGTTTACACATCCTGAATTACATTAGGACCATCATTATCCTACTATCATGTACCCTGTCAGTTAAAACTCAAAGCAAAAAGTTTTGTTGGCAAAAGACAACTGCAGCTCAGCCTTACAGCCACGTTGCATACAGTGTTGTGATATTAGTACCAACCACCAGCAGCTGATGAACTAGGACTGATCAATGCAAATGCAGGGAATTTTTGTTTCCAACACCAAAGGTTTGTTCAAAAATCTGTTTCTATCCCAACTCCCAGCCCAGAGCTTGTGCGACTCCTAAAATTACTGTACCTGCCCTACTCCCTCTTCCCAACCACGGATAACTTCATGTTTCCCAATCTTGAACTTGAAGGGCTTGTCTCTATCCCGGGATGAGTCAAATTTGCGTCCATCTGTCAGAGAGCCTGTGATATGGAAATGGACGTTGAGAAAGATTTAAAATCTGAAAATTTGCTCCAAACTCCTCTGCTGTAGTAAGAAATTCCAAAGCATATCATGATCCTGCTAACTGTGATTCCAAAGTGGGGCAATCGAGGTGTGCTCATGAACAGCAGTGTCAAACAGGGCAAAGTCGCACAAAATAAAGTCAGATATTAACCGCATCTTTATTCATAGGAGCCCAGCTGGCCACTGATTCAATGACACTAACATATTTTAGCCATTGTGATAATCATTTATCTGACATCCCCATAAAAAATATGAAAAACATGACCAATAGCAACGTCAGATGTAAAATGCACGACAGGAAACGCCTCCACTTTGTAAAAAAAAAAACTATTGGGAAAGAAAGCAGTTGATGCAAGGTATTATCATCTGGTAATGGGAGCTATTTGATGCCTGCATTATACACTATAGCCACAGGACGTCTTAATCATATATTACAAAGCTCTCGTGCACTTGTAGAAAATGGAATCAGTTTTTATTCGATTACCATTTGTTTATTTTAAGAAATACTAAAGCTGCATACAAAAAAACAGCGCAATAAAAGATTCGTACGTTAGAAATCAATTACATTTTAAGTTACCAAGCTACTCGCTTTCTATTCCATGACAGGTCTGTGTGTTTCACGCTGTGAAAATAGTAATGGCCATGTACCAGTCTGCAGGTCAGGAACGCGTACCCTCGGTTAACGCTTTCATTTTCACAATTTGTTATTTTAACAGTGTCAACGGGAATTAATGGAGCGGATATAGAAGATCGATGGATGGATGGATGGATGTTCAAACACAAAAAACAAAGTTGCAATTAATTCTATGCATAGAAGCCACCACTTATTAATTAAAAGCGACATGGATGCAGCCAACTCTGACAAGCCCGTCCAGAATTAAATTTACACTAGTTAGTAACTAAACACGCCTAGTGCAGTATAGTAAACTAAATTTAAAGTAAACTCAAATAGGATAATATGATCCATAATGCCAGTGACAGATATCCGTCCAGTTTCAATTAAATTATTCATCATTATCGCTACAGCGTCGGAGTAGCCATGTGGCTCAGAACAAATACCCGGTTTGTGCTCTGTGTGCCCCATGTCCAAGCATTAATTGGCTCCAAATCACCACTTAGATAACCAGCTCAGTATTAATTATAACACTATGTAACAAATTTTTATTTTTATTTTGTTCCTGGGTACAAAGTGTGTTTTCCTAACCCGTTATGCCAAAAACAAACAGAAAATAGCTATTGTTCCACAAAAACTTTGCTTCTGTGATCAGGATAATGATATTTTGAAATTCGTC
>JAAGVU020000103.1:15574527-15586841 GCA_011763525.2 Mormyrus iriodes | reverse complement strand
CGTGGGGGTATGCGTGGATGTAAGCGTGGGGGTATGCGTGGATGTAAGCGTGGGGGTATGCGTGGATGTAAGCGTGGGGGTATGCGTGGATGTAAGCGTGGGGGTATGCGTGGATGTAAGCGTGGGGGTATGCGTGGATGTAAGCGTGGATGTATGTGTGGATGTAAGTGTGGGGGTATGTGTGGATGGGATTCCTCCACTCCAACACCTGCCACAATACATATATGCTTCATATTTCATGGTAACATCACTGAATGCTGAAGAGTTTTAGTACGTGTTGTTGTTTAGCGAACCTTATAAAACAATGAATACTCCCAATTATTTTTGATGAATTTGCATTCAGCTTCTCATCCCTAAGGTGGTTCGTCATGTGGTGGGTGCAGCAGCGTGCTGTGTCAGTGCACACTCCTTACCTCCTCCTATATTATCCATTAACTTTGATTAATTGAAGAGGCTTTGCCATTAAGCCATCTACTCCAGGAAATACGAAGCAGAGTACTGGTCCTACAAGCAAAAGCAATGCTCCAGCAGCAGGTCTGACGCACAGTACGCATGAAGAAGAGCAGCCACAATGCAGGTTTGGCTAAAAGCTGTCTCAGATTACATTGCTGTGGTTGGAGAGCACTCACCAGCAGGATGAGGACAAGGTGCTGGAAATAGGCCCCCAGACCAGCAGCATGGGTATTGAACAAAGCAAAATTGCCCTGAGCCATCTGTAAAGGGGCCACAGTGTTAAAGGCAGGCAGAGGAAGATTATAGGGTTACGCCGTTGTCATGTTGATCATTATGTTACGCATCATCAGCATGTGACATTCATCACCATGCTGTGGATTATTGCCGTTTACAATGTCTTTACGCTTAAAAGATTTTAACATGTAAAATATACATTCATGAAAACCTCTGGGCTACACCTGGAAACCAACTTGACTCTTCCTAGAAGTTTCCTACCTGTGCTAATATCTCCTTTGGTATTAACTAGCAGAATTTAATAGAGGCTCCATTGCACCCACTTCATTTTCTGGCCTGATTCCTCCGCACGCACTTACCTGGAAGGCCAGCGAGGAAAAAAGGAACCCGAAAACAAGCCAGGTGTAGGGGGTGTGTTTCACCACCATTTTCAAACCAGTCAAATACGGCATACGAAGTCGGTCCAGGGTGCTGAGAGGAGCTACAGCAACAGATTTCAGTTTTCATAATGAATTTCGAATGTAAACATTAACTGCACTAGAACAGAAGGTCACACAACTTGGCATGAGGTGAGAGAAATATTGAAGAAAAAACAAACTGGCAGCAATAAAAACAGAATAAAACAAAACTGTTATATGTCTTACCTTTATAAGTTACACGAGGGAAAACATGAACTTCTATCAATACTTAGCAAAATAACAGGCATCTTCTTTGACTACCTGTTAGAACGCCTAGATATTGACTGAAATGTGTAGGACATAAATGCAGGACAGCAGTATTGCTTGTCAGTTCTTCCCAGCCCTATCGACAGGCCCTCCCAATTCAGTCCATATTCCTAATGCTCCACCAGCACATCTCAGCACGGCAGTAAGTGACGGACTGACTAGCAGATTCAGATGCACTCATTTCAATCTTCAAACAGGTCTACCCTCCTACTGCACTCTACCCCTGTGAAGACCGAGCTGGCTGCTGGGAAACCCAACATTGACCTGCGCCTTGTAAGCAAACGCGCCTCATTTACCCCCTTCCCCAAAAGGCACAAGCAGCCCCTCATGCCCTTTCCCTATCAACACCCCCACACAGACTTACCTAGCTGCTCTTTGACGCCCAGAAACAGCACGATGGAACACAGGAGGTAGAGCATTCCCATGATTACAGCAGCGATGACATAGGCCCTCCTCTGGACGTCACAGGGGCAAGAGAAAACAATGTAATTCTGAGAAGTCACCTTTCAAATTCAACCAAACGTAATTAGACTGAAAGAAATCTAAAAATAACCCAAATGCTTCCGATAAATGCAAATAGTTTACACTCAGCTGCTATAGTGTCATTTTGAAACTGTTTGACACTAGAAAGAAGTAGGACTGGCAAGGACTACAGGTCTTATCATACAGAAAATCATTAATCAGCAGCATGCAACATATTCAAACTTGCAGCCATCTGATCACTGGCATAGTCACGCATAAATATACCCCTCTGGGAGATCTAACATCCTATGAAACGACAACTCCCCAACAAATTAGGCGTTAAAATCACAAATGATCTTTATACTAATTTCAAAATATTTCAGCGACCAATTTAACATCTTGATACAGTTGTAACTGAACAACCAACTCCATTTGTAAAGAAAAAGATGCCATGGATTATTTACAATTACTTTTTAGCCATTTGTGCTATATCTGTCATTTGTTTGTTACAACATTTAGCCAAACAAAACAGAACATAATTAGGTCTGATATCAGATAACGTTTATACGTTGCTTCATTTATTTGTGTGGTTTTGTTGGAAACCTTCACTCAAACAAAGAGGGAGATTGCTCACTGTTTCCTGCAGGGTATAACTGATGCCTGAAGATAGGTTGTGCTGTGAGAGTTCGCTGTAGTTCAGCTGGCTGCAAGCCTGGGCCTTCTTCGCATGGTACACCCCCACGATCTGACCCTGAATGCCCGCTCCAGCTAACGTGGACAGCACCTCCACACCCATTCCTAATGAGTAAAATAAAATACTCGTTTCAAGCAGGGATGATAACAGTCAATGAAAAAAAATCTGAAATATGTCAATAAAAACAGGTATATTGCAGAAAGTATGAAATACACTTCTGAAGTCAGGCTAATGCATAAGAGGTTTTCACAACTGATGGCTCTGTTCCTATCGCTTTATGAACAGGAGCTGGCCCAACTTCCTGTGATAAGGTAATGCAAATGGGAAGCAACTATGTTGACGGGGCCCAGCAAGCCCAGGACTGACTCCTCATAATTAATTCAAACAGCTGCATGCATGGCATCCGTGCATAACTACAGCTTTATATTCATACTTCTCCATTTTAGTGTTATACATTAAGGGATGTAAGTAAACATAAAAGTAAAAGTAACTAAGCAAAAAACTGACAAGTAGGTCCTCGAGAAATAGGGGTTCTATAACGATAGAATTTCCAGCAGTTACATTTAACGATATGAGATAGGATGATCATTGAAATTATAGCAACACCTGTCTTTTTTTTAAGTGACAGTTTTCAGGATAAACAAAGTCGCCCCTCCCCGTCCCAGCTGTAATGGACTATTCCGACTTTGAAACTTCACATGATAAAACTTTCTTTTACCACTGGAGTCTAGTAGTAGGCTCCTGATTTTCACTGCCAAGTGAACCGACACAAAGTAGCCTAACAGAAGACAAAAACAGTGCAAAGATACAAGACTAACGCTACATCTCCCGTGCCTTTGATACTATCCCATTAGAGCGGTAAACAAATTGAACAGCCATGGAGAGAACACAATTAAAGGGACGATGCAAAAATTCAAAACTAGCCTTAGCCTCAGGGGTAGAGCAAGGTATTTGCTATCTGAAGAACAAATGTTGAATTGGGCCGATCGAACTGCCTTGGGGGAAGGGAAGACCTTCCTTCCCCCAATTGATGAATTTTATCGACAGCACTCCCACCCCCACCCGGATCAGTATGTGTAACTGCTGCCACCCTGCACTTTGATTAGTATATTGTTGATATTTCATTGTTTTTAATTTCCTCTTGTTTTTCTTTCGGCCCCAAAAAATATAGCTCAAATGCAAAGAAAGCAAATGATGTGTCATACTGTATCCCGTGGCTGAGTCTCGGTCTTTCTGACTGCCTCCTAGGAACATGTTGAGGGATGAGTAAGGGACATGGTAGCACTGTGAAGATAGGAGTACAACAAGACATACTGATAGTGTAAAACAAACAAAACGTAAACACCTAATAACATACCATTTGAAGACTAGGAAGCAAAATGTGGAAACCACAGCAATACGACCACTTGTTTAGAGACCAGATTCCATTCCAATGACCAGGTCATTGAGCAAAATGATCGCTAAGTGAAAATTACAGTAGCCTAGCCGTGACCGTGATTGTGCTTACAACTTTACTTCAGCCTTCCATACTTAATTTCTTTTATCCTTTATAAAATGGACAATTTTAACATTTTGTACATTCTAATTCAAAGATCTCTCTCATTCCGACATGCGTTGTTGTCAGCTATACAAAATTTGCTCATAAATGCGTGCATTGGTCGGAAAATACATTATTTTTAGTACCGTCGTATTTGCAAATTGTGGCTAACTGAGGTAGTCACTAAAGAAGGAGTGGTTGTACAGGACGTATTTTTCAGCGTTACAAAGGATATCTATTGATTCAGTAACTGATAAATGGGGCTAAGTGCTTTCTACAGAGGGGCATGAGAAAAACAGAAGACAATGGACGGTGATTGCCTCACACTCATGAAGGTATCGAAGAGGCAGCACATGGTGAAATACCAGGTGAAGCTGAATGTTGAAGACATGGTTTCCTGAGGAGTGTACCAGAGCATAACGTAGCAGACAATTCCAAGGGGTGTAGAGAACACTATCCTGGAAGCAAACACCAAAAAACCAAATAAACATACATAAACCATAAAACATCCATACAGAAGCTCTTCTCTAAAATAAAGCTAAACTCTGGGTTTTTGGTTGCATACACAAAAAGTTACTAGATCTTTAAGATATATAACTGCAGTTGCTTCCTCATGACTTTGTGTGAAAACAAGGATGGAATCTCCACTAACGGTCACATTGTTTCTCTCTTGTTTAAGCACGTCACCCTGAATGAGGCTGACACCTTCGCCAAAGTTCTGTCCCTATAAGAAAGCTGGACATCCCATATGTTTTGTTCTTCCTAAATCTTCTTTAAACCTCTTTAAACATCTTTAAACCTCCAGTAAAAATAAATGAAATTCTCTCTTGTGTTTTCTTATACCTCTACATAATGTGTTAGATGCATGACTCTCTCTTCCATATGAATCCATATCACAAATATGACAGCACAAGGGAAACTCTGAGCTACACATTTTTACAAACGCTCTAGGTCAACAGCCTTATGCGGGAAACGATTCACACACTTAACCAAACATCATAAGTTAAACAGCTGATAGCTAATTTTTTCTGTTTTCTTCTGTACATGGGCACAGCCAGTCATAGACATCACATCGTTTAATACTTGCAAGACGAATTGTGAGCCGAATTGTTTCGTTTTATCCATAATTTTCCTTGCTGTACTCTGCTATCACATCATGTTCTCACTCCTTCCATGGCCTAGATGCAGCGCAACTTCCCAACTCCAAGCTAGAAAAAATCATACGTACAGACTGTCCCCAATTTACAATACATCCTATGCGACTTATCACAACTATATGGCGGGAAAGAAAATTATGTACATGTTTGTAAAAATAAATTTCGGATGGCCAAACAGTACATGCAGCAGCACTGCACAATAGTTGCCATGGGGAAAATAATATACCGTATGTCAGCATGACCATGCCAGCTTCACACACATCTTCCAGTCTAATTCTCATACCTAAAAGTCAGTGTGATTATCCTATTCTGATATACATTCATTTCGACGCACGAGCTGACTGTCAGAACAGAACCCAGTCATAAGTCGAGTACAATGTATATTGTATTTAAAAAACAAAAATTAAAGGGTAAGCCAGTGTTGCGTTACCACTGCATCAGGGAAGTTTACGTGCTTCCTGAAACTACAATTGTATGTTCTGTAAATGCTGAAAAAATTTAGCGTGCAGACGTTCTGGAACATTTAACAAATTGCCTGAATTAGATTGCACAGGGATGCTCAGATATCACAATGCTCACTGGACCCTATGTTGCGTGGACGCATTTCCACAGGTCCGAGACCAGATCCAAGCCACGTGTCATACTGCATAAACTTCATTAACATGTTGTGATAACATGCTAATAACATGCAATAAATATATATCACATGAAACATGCCACACACAAAAATAATCTTTAATCAACGGTGGACATTATGCTAGGCCATTAAATGTTTTGCATTCTGCATTTTAGACTGACAAACCCTGTCTAAAGCGTTGGTTTTTTTGCATGCATTTTCTTACATTTTTGTGCATAGGACCATCATGTTAAAAAGAGGTATCTCAATAATCACCTTTGGTCAAATGCAGCTGAGTTAGGAAAACACTTAAACGACAATAAGCATTCCACTGTTCCATACATGCATACTTGAGTGATAACTATCATTTTCCCAGTTCTTTTACAGATGGAGCCAGACTAAATGCAGAATTAAGCGTTAGTCACTAAGTTCTGTCTGATGACTGAACTGATTTTTAAAAATCCATTGAATTAGTTCTAACTCAACCCGAGACCTTACAACACAATCTGACCCAGCTCTACGAAACCATGGTTGTTGAAAATTTGTTCCAGCAAAAAGCAACAGAGGAGGACATCAAAGTGATATCTTATACATAAAATACACACAATTATTTATGTTTATATCAGTGTATGTTTCTTTCAAATATGGGTGGGAGGAGAAGGAAAAGGTTATAAAAATGTAAGATTCGGCGGGTCATTTACCAGGGAATAAGTTTTCCAATACGGGTCTTGCGACTTTTGCTAACAACGTATCCCACCAAGGGGTCGGAAATGGCATCCCAGGCTCGACCGAGGAAGAGGATCAGAGAGACGGGGAACGCACCCATCTGGAGATGAGACCCAAAATATCTGAATATGAAAGGCCTGTGGAATACGTTTTTTTAGTTTTACCCAACAACATGAATGGCAATAAAATTGTTGTTTATAGTAATAAGAAATATAATACATAGTTTATCAGTCCCTGTGGGGAAATTCTCTTCACGCCTCTCCCATTTGATCTCTGTAGGTGAGAGCAAGCTGGCCGCAAATGGCAGTCACCCATAGCAGCGCCCAGGGAGCTGGGGGTTAAGGGCCTTGCTAAATGACCCAAAGATGCAGAGAGGCTGGGCTCAAACAAGCAACCGTTGAATCACAGGCACGGAGGCTTAGCCCACTGAGCCACATGCTACCCCCATTCCCCCAGCTTTTCAGCTAGATATCCTCATATCATAAGAGGGAAAACCCAAACCCCATTTTAGACAATAACTGTTGCGCAGTCCTTTGCTGTTGCACTCCAACAGACTGATTACTGTAGATTTGAAGAACGAGTTTCACATAGCGCCACAAAACCATCGCTTCCTTCTCCTTTTACTCCTAATTGCATCTTACTGAGGCCATCAATTTATTATTATGTTTTTCTAACATTCAAAAGCATTATTTCACTCACTGTGATCCTGCAAATAGAGAAATGTGAAAGATGAGTGAAAGGAGCAATAGGGGTTGCAAAATTAACATAAATACAGGTAAACATTGCAAATTCACTAAGTTATACCATGTGGAGAATGTATGTTGTGCATAGTACAGTGTGCAAAATATGCACAGTAGGACTGTCACTTATTAACCGATATTCGAACGTTCGTTCAAATACGATGTGAAAGATTCATATTCGAACTGTAGAAACCCATTCGAATGTTAAAGTATCACTTAGCCTATAAGCACATGCTTATGATTATCGTGGGTGCAGCCTTCAGTCTGCCACCCTACACAGGCCGGCGTGGAGAAGAGACTCATTGTTGGACTTTGGCATGATCATAATCACAGCTTACATCTTGCTTTTAGCAAGCAAGCCCACTCTTTTCTGTGCAATAATGTTAGCATGCCCTGGGAGGTTGGGCAACCAGTTGACCTTGGACCCCAAGAGGATTTTTTCTCTTTACTTGGAAGTTTTTGGTTCCTCTCCTCCATTGTCATCTGGCCTTCCTTCTCTCTTTAGCTAGTTTCTTTGTCTTTCCTTTTTCCTATTTTATTTCTATTCTCTCAAATATCATATAAAGCACTTTGGAGCGACTCTGTTGTGAAAGGCAAAGGCGCTATATAAATAAAAATTGAAATGAATTGAATTGAAATCGTTTGTTGTAATTTGTCATATACGGAGTCCATAAAAGGTCAGGGTCAGAAAATATTTTTTGAAATACTTTTGCGTTCCCTCGCCACACTTTTGCGGTCCCACTACACTTGCCCACTTGCTCTTTGCTGCAATGTGACGGCAAGGATAAACTTAAACAATACAGACATGACATGCAAAGTATGCTTTAAAAATTAAACTGTGGGGGACGATGTGCCCCATGTAACTTCAACACTATGTTTTTTTATACGTATTTATTAATAATTGCACTATGTCCACTCCCCGCCAATGACTTTAAGCAAGACAGCTGGGCTATCCGTACAAATGTGACGTTGTACAGGGTGCTAATAAAATACTGAAAAGAATGATTCTGTGTCGTGTTTTTCTTTTGTTTGGGGGGGGGGGGTATCATGGGTATTCGAATATATTCCAACAAATTTCGTGATATTTGAAATTCTTTCGAACTTAATTTTTTTTTTTGAGTGACAGCCCTCACACACAGTAAGAAGTTTGTGTAAACTGTGTCAGAGATGAAAACCTCACAAATTCTCCAAAGCTCACAAGTGCACCAGCTTGCAAGACAAATGAAGTTGCTGTGCTCACCTGAACGACATCCAGCAGGAAAATTTGCAAAAAGAAACCCTTTGCGTTGATTGTCATTTGATATGGGGCACCCCCAACCGCATAACATAGCTTCCTGGACAGAGGTAATCCTGGCGGCTTCTGCAATTGGAGATGGTAAACTTTCTATATGTTTTACTAAGACCTGTACTGGGCACAGAGTATAGAAGATGACAAATGATGCATGTATTATTTGATGGACACCATACTGACGGAACTCCAAACTGTTACGTCTGCATATGAAATACTCTGAGATTCTCAGGGGACGGCTAGTATTCAAATAAACTCAAGGACTGCATTGAAAAAAAGTTAGCAAACTGGGCAACCTATATATAGACTGCTCGCGCGCACACATACATACACACACAGCGGAGGTGGGATTCGAACCCACAACCGTGCAGGTGCGCGGCTGAGCCACCTTCCCTTTACACCTTCACCGAATAATTAGCGATTATTAGCCAAGACAGTGCACTATATTAAGTAACATTTTATTTTCAACTGCAAACATTAAATTACCTTGCAGATAACTGTTTAGTTAAGCGCTATTTCACATTTTGAAAGATAATATTGTAATGAACACGTGACAGGGCGTACCACAAAAAGAACTTTAATGGACCCTGTATGGCTGGAGCCCACACTGAAGCAAGAATGAAGTACATCAAACACTGACCGTTAAAGATCCCCAATCTAATTCCTCCCCAGTATACACCCCCATTCCCGCTATCTCTGAAACCCCCAGAGACTGGCTGAAAAAGCGGGGAGGAATGTCCTATGAAAAAACACCTGGACACCCCTAGTCCTCCAACCGCTACAGTATTATTTATGTCCCCTTACCATATTTTTTTACAAATCGACCCTGTATCTTACATAAAATTTTTAAATCTTACGGGAGACGCATCGTAATCTGTGTCATCGGCGATGCACTTTTGTGACTCTTCCGCAGCTGCTGCAGCTAAAGTATCCACCGAGGTCCCAGCCATGTCCTCTTGATTACCCAACAATACTTGACCATAAAACGTTCAGCGGCTAAAAGCAAAAGTGCATGGTGCGAGGCGTGCCGCCGAGATGTAGGCGTACCCCGGCCCTAGCTGTTGCCTAATAGCTGTAGAATGAGCGCCGCTTGTGCTTTATGTTTTAGTTTTGCGCGTCTTTGAGCGCCATTAGTTTATAGAGCATCCTTTCCAAGAACGTTGCATCAGACTGCTTTATATATACATATTTAAATACACACACATCATATTGTGCAGAAGACAGGAGAGAAGCGGAACAAAAATCTCTTAGATAGGGCTAATTAGATATGGGGTGTTTCTCTGTATGTGTACTTGACCGTACTTGCGTTCACAACCAATTTTACATCATCTTCCATTGCCGAAGACCAGTTCCAATCTTCAAAAACAGGAGTACAGAGGACAGTAAAAATCCTCGGATGTCGTCTTGCCCCGCCCCAACAGCATTGGATGCATTCTTCACGAACGAGAAGAATCCTATTATTCACTGCATCCCAAGTTCGCTCTTGGAAGGCAAATTAGCCAATACGATATTTGCGTTGATGGTACTGAGAAACGCCCACGGAAAAAAACCTCTGATAATCAAAAGGCAACTGGCTGCCTACCCATCCAGGGCATGCAAACCATACCAGCGCAATCAGATGACCGAGCTGTTTAGTTCTGGTCCATTGTAATCTGCTCCAGTTCTCCACTGGTCTTCCTAGCTAAGGCTTTCCATCATGAGGTAAGAAACCACTACAGTCAAGACCAAGGCTTTAGTGAAATTCTCATAGGCTCACTGTTGCAGAACCAAGGCACCAAATGCCCATGAAAAGCAGAGGAGAGGAAAGGCCAGGAAATTAATACAGTGACAATAAAGCTATACAGTCAGCACCTGGGCCACAATATGTAGCATCAACAGCATTAGCATTGTATACTAGGCTGAAGAAATGGGTCAACAATCAATATTTGAAGACTGAGACCATGGAGGCACCACATGTGGCACTATTACACAGTGTGGGACCTGTAGGTGAAGGTTCTACCGCCCACAATAGTTTTCTCTCTTCTTTATATTGTGCACAGTGCTGCTGGGCTTGTAAAATATTCGTAAATTCAGTTAAATATGGCAGCATTGCCCAATAGCTTACAGGTATCAGGATCTTAAAACCTGTACTAAACTTGAGCAAACTGGAACTAGTGCAGGGATAGACAAGGTGGCATATATTTTCGGGTCCTAATTAATGACTTGTATGTTTTATATTCTTTAGAACTTAAGAAACTGTGACCTGAAAGCAATGGGTTGCAGTAATGTAATATACGTCAGACAGGGGCAGGTGTTAGCTTTTCTGTGACAGACTGAGAAATCGTCATCTTGCGATTTTCTAATCTGTAAGATACACATCTTTGACAACAAAATAATGTTCCTTAAAGGACAGACTGCAGAATAATACCTGGGCATAAGTTGTCAGCGAATGTGAAATTTAACCCATGTGATTAAATATAAATCCTTGTCTACAGTTTTACCTCCAAAATATAGGATTCGTTTTGTTTTCATAAAATTGTATATGTATACATATTCAGCTTTTTTTGGTTTGGTGGTATTTTTGTAGTTCATACCCTGCAGAAATGTAAGGGATATAGATTTTCGGGAGTATTAGGGCTACTCTACAAAGAAAATTATGTTCTATACCCCAGTCATGGAGCAAACATATTTGAATATTTAAAAATATATCAGAAAATTTTACACACAAAAAACCAAAAGCAAGCCTCCAAGGGATACTTCACTCATGTTTATATTCCCATAACCCTTGTGTATTTTACTTCTTCAGTCCTAAATTCTATAGAATTTATCCTCATTTTGAAAATGGAGTGGGGTAACTTCAACCACAAAAATAACACAGGGGATAAACATGAACATCAATCCAACTTCTGCACCACATATCCAGTATAAGGGCACGGGGGCCTGGAACCTGTCCCAGGCAAAATAGGGGGCAAAGCAGGGCACTCCCATAAGCACACAGTGTAGGCAAATTAGAAAAGGAATTCACCTAAACTGCAGTACCAAGAAGAAAGCAGCACGACATGGCGAGAACATGCAAACTACACACACACAGCGCCAAGGCAGAATTTATACCCACAAAACTGGACAACAGTGCTACCCACTTAACAGGCCATTAACAGGGTGCAAGCGTCATAAAAAGTTGAAAAATACAGTTACACACAGGGCATTACACGGCAAACAGACTTGTGCACTGCGGCACGTGTGATTTTGAAAGAACGCTACAACATGAGTCATGCAACATCAACTTCAGTCACACTGGAGAGCGAAGGAATTCAAAACTCAGAACGTCAGACAAAGTCAGGTTTTAATTGGTTTCCAGTTCATACAGAACCTCAAATAGTAACACAGTGAGTAGGGTTACAGATGCAAAGTTATAGATGCACTTATGTAAATCTTCTTCAATGTAAACTGTGTTACTATAAACTAACAATTCAAGGTGCTCTGCAGCCACTGCTTTTTAGGAGGGAAACACACACGATTCATCCATCATGTGGAATTTTCTCAGTCCACATCTGAGGACAGACAATTGTTATAAAAGATTCATTTGATCACATGTTTCCAGCAGATTTAAGGAGATAAACCTCCACTTTCTCTGTGTGTGTGTGTGTGTGTGTGTGTGTGTGTGTGTGTGTGTGTGTGTGTGTGTGTGTGTGTGTGTGTGTGT
>JAAGVU020000103.1:15543847-15569153 GCA_011763525.2 Mormyrus iriodes | reverse complement strand
TTAAGCTTTTAGTATGGGTAGGGTAGGAGGTGAGGAAACTTACAGGATGTTATAATTGTTCGATGGTGTCAATGTTTTGTCTTGAATGAAAAATTAATCATTTTCATTGTTATGTGAGATGTCCCATTATGCCTGCTTTGTTTTGTGAAAGATGAAGGAGGGGGGTTTGTAGAGGGGTGCATTAATAGTCATCAACCGTAATACAAATTATAAAATTAAGACCAAATTTTTACAAGAAAATATTTAATTGAAGAATAAATATTGTTTGTATACTTAACTTTTGGTACTTTTTGATTTTTATCTTTTTATACCATTAACATGTAATGGTCTACTATTTATTTTGGGTTGGAGTCCCAGGCAGACGACAAATCTCAGTGAACAAGAAAAATGTAAACAACTGAGAAGCCATTCAGGGGACAGGAAGCCAGCTGAGCACAAACTGTGGCAATGTGGAGTCATTACGGGTCTAGAATGATTCTGAAATAAGTTGTTGCCACTGTTCCACTTTTCTGTGATTTTTTTGTCAATGAAAATAGTATGGAAATCCACAATGAGATGCTATAAATATGTGTGTGTGTGTGTGTGTGTGTGTGTGTTGAAGTACAGTGACAATCATGTGGCCAGTTTTATCTGATTTTCCTCCCTTGCCAGTAGAGCCAAACTCTCCCAACGTGCAGGATGAGGACAGGAATGAATAGAATTCTCAAGGAGAAAAACAACCACTTGTGCCTCCTGCTGAAATTAACAACACAATTCTCTTTCAACCCTGATGTTTCATGGCAATTTCCTGTTAATTAGTACTTTACTAGTTAAATATGAACATTATCGCTTACCACTGTCACTCATCTTCCTGTCCTACAAGCACAATGATGGACTGGTTTATAATTTACATCAACCATATTAAATATATGAAACATATTTAGAAAATGGTGAAGAGCAGTGTTAGCATACAGTATACAGAGACCAAACTGAAGAAATGAAAACATGGTGGGGGTAAGGGATAGACAAATGCAAGAATCAATTTTCTTGTGGCTCACCTCTGTCCTTCCTCTTCATCACTCTCTTCTTCCTCAGTGTGCATTAGATCTCTGAAGGAGGTTACTCTGTGTTCACTGATAAGGGGGGAGGGGTGTGATGAAACTTACTAGTAACAAATACTGGCAAAGTATAATGCTATTGCAATAAGCTGTAAACATAATAACCAAACCACTGTAAATGCAGATAGAAACAGAAGCTTGTATTTTCTAAACATCTGCAATTTGTACTGATGAACATACCAAACCTGATTTTAAAGACAAAAAGTAAGCGGAGGGCGAACCTTGGTCCTGCAGAGCGAGAAACAGATCCCCCATCTGGCTGCGGTAAGGTGACAATGTCATCCTCAGCCCCATCTTCATAAAAACTGCCCAAAGCGAGCTAAAGGCGGAACACAGACGCAATCAGCACCCCAAAGCTCTCGGACGTGCTTTTAAGATTATCCGGTTGTGAGATAAAATCGGCAGTTGGCTGCTAGGGATAATAAATGCAATTTCGTGTGGGAAACAAACCGCCATACATAGCACAGCAAAAGTAAAGACAGGCGAACAACGGTCTTAAATGACAGCGGTTATATTAAAATTAACAGTTATTATTGATCACAACACATGGGTCTAAAATTAACATCATCATTCAGGGTTGCCAACTTAGGTCGGCTGCCTGGAGTGACATTTTCAATTCGAGACCAGTCTGCACACACATGCACACGCATTTACGTGTATGTGCCAGTTTTATTACCTTGTAAATAGTCTGTAGGGTCTGCAAACAACCCAAACGCGTTTGATGTAGCTGATTTTAGGTTTAATTGAATAATAATACAGATTTGCCTATAAGATTTCTTGCGTGAGTGTGAAAGTCTGAAAGCGTGAGTGTCACGCCAGATGCGTGAGAGCTGACGACCCTGATCATTATTATTATTATCGTTACTATTACTGGAATTTAACCATCGTATATACGACGACTTTTGAGCCTAGTTAAACAACTAAAATTGCGTTTAGAAAGAGCATACTTAAATGTGAAATACCCTCCTCGCTTTGGTCGTATAAAGTTTTAAAAAACTGTAATGGAAAACACGAGCGACTGTCCTTAAAACTGCATTCATACCTTGCTTGTCCTTATTTACCGTTGCTGCCATTTCTCACTGTCAGTAAACTTAATCATTTGAATAACTGGCTAGTCGAACTACCGTTGCTATTCGATAAGAATAAATCCAAGTCTTATTTACCTAGTCGTTGTTATCAGTTTCCTTTTTTAATTAACTAATACATATATTAAACGCGTTAAACGACATGCTCGACTTATCAATTTCGTTCCCTACTAACTAGCGACGATTTAAATAGTTACCTATTTTTAATCGGCATACCTGTGACCTGCACTTTAGTTATCAGTGACACAAAGGTAAACTGCAATCGTTAATGTATATAAAAGAAAAATAAAACAAACCGAATATCTATAACGTTTAACCAGAGACAACAAACAGCCCAGTGCTGCAACAATGACAGGTAACATTAGCGAGTTACAAAGCAAAATAAAGCAGGATACAATCAATCGTCTTTCCCTGGCATCCATGCGACGTTTTCATGCAATAAGTGTCCTATTATTCGCTCGCACATTAAATGCCGTACCTGCAAATCCCAGCCTGCAGACTCTAAAAAGAACCGGGCCCTCTCTTCATCTACATCAGTTACCGCAACAAATTCCCTCACAGCTTCCTCTTGGTCCGCCATCTTGGAAATGGTTATCGCAGAAACGGTCCGCCGGTCCTAGGGGAAACAACGATTCGCTTTTTAGTTCCGCTTCAGTCATTTTGACATACGATCATTGTAAAGCAAATTAGGCTTCATATACACGCGTACACTAATTTTAACCTTAATAAGATGATAAAACACTTTTCAAATGTAGTAATGTTCTTCATTATTACATTAAAGAACACTACATACTAATGACCCTTTACTACACGTAAATCGTGGAACTACGGCCAGAGGAACCTTTACAATTGCACTGCCACCGTATTACCTTTCGGGAATTGTAGTTTCGTTCTAACACCAG
This sequence comes from Mormyrus iriodes, assembly GCA_011763525.2. NCBI lineage: Eukaryota > Metazoa > Chordata > Actinopteri > Osteoglossiformes > Mormyridae > Mormyrus > Mormyrus iriodes. The sequence continues at coordinate 15,566,069 of JAAGVU020000103.1, read as the reverse complement.
CAAAAAGGAAAGTATATTACCCGGATTTATATATATCCGCTTTAATCAAGTTAAAAATACGTATTATTTATATAATTTTCTGCATTTAAAATATTAAATGCAAACGAATTAAAAATTTAAAATGTGTTTATTATGAATTTCAGTAAATGTCATCTTTCACGATTATTTTACCGCCAGGTGGGGACAAACACTGTAAAAATGTTCCATGGATTTTTACTTCCAGAGTTATGATTTGTTTGAGCGATACATTTAATTCTGTATTTTAAAATATTGTGTTGGTCCAGATTTAAAGTATTTACACCAGCATTTGCGTTTTTCAAACTTTTTTCCACGTGCTTTTGTAGGTTAATTATCATAGCAAGCTGTTTATATGCTTTGGTAGACAAATGAGCCTGATGTGGTTCAACACTGCTCAGTAATAATGTTTGTGTCATATGTCGATAATCTTAATATGAGCCTTGGAAGTTCTTTAATTATAGTCAATAGATGGAGTGAAACAGATGCCAGAAGTGGAACCTTTTAGCTGCTGGGTCATGCAGGTCAACAATGATCCAAATCACAATACCAAGCCTGTATTAAAATTGTTGAAAATCGAACTAGATTTATTCTTCAGTCCATACGTAGACCCCACTGAGAGGTGACCTGAAGCGAGTGTTTCATACTTCAAACCACTTGACACTATGAATCCTGCACAGGCCAAAATTCTGTGAGAGACTGATCTTCAAATACATGGAGCATTTGGCTGCAGTTAGTGCAGCTAATTGCAGTGCAAACCAGTCAATGAGTGTACTGAGGTGCTTGTTTTTTTATATGCGGTGGTTTAAGGTGTTAGACTGATATTATGTTTTTGTGATTGGGATGGGGGGGTGAGGAATCTAATAATAATCAGTGTCAAAAATGAGAACACACATACAATCAAATATGGGGGGGAGGCTTTCATTGGGGGTGGCACAGTGATGCAGTGGTTAATATTGTTGCCTCACACCTCTGGGACCAAGATTCGAGTCTCTGTAAGGGCTCCATGTGTGTGGAGTGTGCATGCTCTCCTCATGTTGTCATGGGGTTTACTCTGATTTCCTCCCACAGTCCAAAAACATGCAGAGGTTAATTGGAGTTACCACATTGTCCATAGGTGTGTGTGTGTGGATGGTGTGTGAGTGTGCCCTGTGATGGGGTGGCGCCCCATCCTGGGTTGTTCCCTGCCTTGTGTCTGTAGCCTCCAGGATAGGCTCCAGAGTCCCCACAACCCTGAATAAGACAAGCGGTTGCAGAAAATGGATGGATGGATGGATGGATGGGTGGGTGGAAACTTTTATTGTACTGTAATTAGAAAATACCTTCAGGGCTTCTATGGTGAGCCTAACGGCTTATACTTAATGCCCTATCAGCTGTGTAGTCCCTGTTAATTTATCTGCCCTGCCCTGTTAAGCATTTTCACTCTCACCGTTGGGTATACTTTACATAATATGATTTCAGTTGTGACAGCTTTTATTCTAATCAAACAAAATTTTGCGCCCTCTAGTGTCAAATCGTAATTATGATTGGCAGCTCTCCATTGTCAGAGACAGAGCAGTGGCCTGTGTGAAGACTGCAAATCGGGCCAATGTTTCCTCTCTCACAAATTGCAGCCCTTCCCCTTTCTCAGGCTCTCTTTTGCAGCTGATGACGGCCACATGTTGTCTTTACCCCAAATGCAGTTGTGCAAATTGCACAGCCAGCTGCTGTGCAATGGACATCCTTACTTTACTTCATAGGACTTGACAGTAAAACTAAGTGGACTGCATGCCATCCTCCACAAAAGAGAGAACTGTTTGTCATGGAACAACAGTCCAGCCGGCAGCGTCCATTTATTACTGAGTGTAGTAAATCAGGCAGCTAGTGTTTCCATTCCAATGTATAGTATAATGGATTCAGTTGACTTGCCGTCTAACTTGGAGTACTGGCTCTGGTATTATTTTCAAGGAACATCTGGCACATCCCTTCTCTCACACGTCAGAATAAGAAAGTCTTCATACAAGTGGTTCTTTCCCTGGCATGAAAATGTCATACTTTTTGCAGGGGTCCTTAAAGATGTGATGAAACCTGACCTGAAAAAGCTGTGACCGTGAAGTAGTCTGTAAGGTGACATTTGAACGCAGATGCACAAGTGTCATCATTGTAGGGTGTGACGTCAGCCTTCCCCTGTGGGCCACACTCACTTGATCTTTGCCACAGGCTTCCCAGCAGCCTGATAGGGTCTTGGCCACGGAATAGATGGACATTCACCTTGCACTTGCATCAGCACTAAATAATTCCACTTACATGTGGTGCTTTTGACTCACAAGCTGATGACCTGGAGGTGGGGGGCAGAGTAAAACAGACGGATTTTTTCATACACTCATCAGTCATTTGATCATCCGTGTTAATTACAGGCAGGCAGGAAGAATCTCCATGGCTCATATGCCACGGTCACCCTGGCCCCTGCCTGCTCTCTGCTCTGTTGATTGATATCTTTTTCTTTTGCATATGAAAATAATAACCGTAATTCAAAGGTGGGCACAGTGGAGATTGCCTCTGTCCTTTTCTTTTATTGACTCCTTAGAGTTCATTTCAATGCAGAGGCAACACCGTGCAGGAATACTACAGGAGAAACACAGGGGCGATGAGGAGGTGCGGCCAGCATGGAGCAGCCTGTTTCAAATGGCCATGTGGAGGCTGTTGCTCCCAGAACATTGAAAAATATTGTTCCTGTAAAGGAACAGGCCCCTGCCCTGCTGGGTGTTACAGAACTTCCCCTTCACCATATGCCAGTTGACTCCTAGCACCTTTCAGATTCTAATTCTTTCTTCCTATGTTCTAAACTGATACTACCTGAAATCTAAAAAAATCCTCATGTGACTCAGCAGGCTTGAATATACTATAAAAATGAGTTAACCTGAGAAATAGCATTTGTAATCCCATGTACCCACAAAGAGCTGTATAGCTTATGTATATACAGGCTGGCTGAAACCATCTGTTTGGGTTGACATTAATGCACATTGGCCCTAAATTGTATAAACCTAATTTACATGTAATTACTTTTACTTGACTGATAAGAACCCCCTTTCCCAAGCCACCCTGCTATCATTTCAGGCTGAGTGATATGTCTCCACTGTCTTCCTTCGGGCCAACAGATATGACCGGCTTCTATTGGAGGGAGCTCATGACAGAAACAGGAGGTTCTGCTAGAGGAGTGCGCTTTAGGCATTCACTGACAGTGCCGCAGTGTTGGGAGGAGCCTAGAGGAGAACAAGCTCCATTTGATAGAGAGAAACCAATGCTGCCTGTCTGTCAAGCATGGAGAAGCAAAGGTGAGGTTTCAACACGCACTCAGCTGCTTTAGGGCTAAAAAAGAACACCTTTGTGGCTCAGCCTGGAGCAATGCAACCTCACGCCTACCGCACTGGGGGTTTGAATAATGCCCCTGTTCTGTGTGTGCTGGCGTCAGTATGTTATCCCCATATTCATATATATAGTCCAAAAACATGCAGCTAGGCAAATTGGCATTTCTAAATCACCTGTCTTCTGCCCTGTGTCCTCTGCAGCCTAAGACGGCTTCCAGGCTCAGCACAACCCTGCACTAGGTAAACAGTAAAAGATGATGGGTGAATGGGAAAAGAAAAGGCTTTGTTTATTAGTATTTACAGGAACAAATTTTTTCAATGTTCTGGGAGCAACGGCCTAAACTTGGCCTGAACTATATTTTTATGCATGTATGTGTGAAAGAACAGTGGGACAACAGAAACACTGCGATCCATAATTATCCCACCAAACTCACTGAATCATCTCAGTGTGCTGCCTCACTGCAGTAGCACCTTGGCAAGAGAGAGATCCCTGGGAGCAATGGCAGAGGTGTCACCAGCAGGCGGGTGACAGGTAACCTGGAAGCTGAGAGAACAGGGAGGCGGTGGTGGGGGTGGGGGGAGCGGGGGGGCACTGAGCCACAGACTGTCACCCTAGATGCCCAGCAAGTGACTCAGAGGAGAAGCTACGTACACATTCACCCACCCAGTCACTCCTCCTTACTTTTGCCACACTTGTACAACCATAAACAGACTCAGTAACACACACACACACACACACACACACACACGCACTGGAAGCACCAACCCCAAACAAAGGTTAGGCCCACAGTGACGGCAGATAAGACAATCGTTCTCGGGCCTGGCTCCAATTTCCTTCGTTTCAGACAGAAAAACAACATGGATCTGAGGAAAGTCGCACCCCTGACCTCACAGATATAGAAGAGGTGGATCTCCTCCCTTCCGCTGAGTGTCGTTGTTATCTGGACCCAACCTTGATAGAAGAGCTGGTCAAGGCACAGGGCTGTTCCGAGGTTGGCTGCACTGGCAAAAAAGCCTTGTCTCAAGTAAAATATCAGAATGCAGCCCATTATCCCAGGCGTAGCAGGAAGTTGGCTGGGTCCCATCTTGTCTCTCAAAGATCAGTCCCTGTGAGCTGGGCCCAGGGAACAGTAAATTACAGGCTCACATCGGAGAAGGAAGCCACTGCAGAGTGCGGCTGCCAAACAAAGCCACCCCACGACCCTTTGACTCCCGGGCTCCACGGTTCTCTTTCTGCCAATACCAGCAGATGCTTCTCTGGAACCTTTCGCTGTTCAAAATCTGAATCATGTGTATGTGACAGCTCAGGTATCCTGGTGTCCTCTTAGTGAACTTTTCCAGTAGCATTCAGTACTCAAATCGGACCAGTGGCAAGGGAAGCAGGTAGCCAGTTTGTGGTACCTCAGGTACACATCCATCCATCTACCACATTTCCATAACCACTTACCCAGTACTGAGTCACACTGAACCTGGAGCCTATGGCAGGAAGCACGAGACACAAGGCAGAGGATACCCAGGATGGCATGCCAGTCCATCACACACACTCACACGCACCATCACACGCTCAGCTGCAAGGTTTTGCACTGTGGAAGGACAGCAGAGCACTTTAAGAAAACCAGCAGGGACACTGGGAGACCATGCTATCTCTACACACACAGGGCTGAAGGCTGGGTTCAAAACCGCAAAATCAGAGGCGTGAGCTCCCCTCAGCAACAAAATAAGTATTCATTTATGTATTTATAATTTTTATAGATACAGCAAGCATTTACAAGCAAAATATCCTGACCCACAGAGTCTGCCCCAGCCTCAAAATGAGTTATCCGCTCTGTGACAGAACTCAATGAATGCTGGGCAGTTGTCGTAGAAACACACCTGTGCCCCTCATAAGCGCCTTTAAATGTTGTCATGGAGATGAAAGCAGAAGAGATACACTGGATGCCCCATATTTGAGTCTCAATCCCCGCTGTTACTGAGATGTCCTGATTTTTTATTCATTCGCGCTGGAAGTTAGTGGCCAGTCATTCGATCTTTGATTCATGTTATATTAATTGTTTACCTAGCCCTTCCTCAGGTTGGTACTTATAGGTTCAGATGCTCAGATATCAACTCTGTGGCTGATTTACGGGTCGACAGATGAAGAGGGCCTGTGATCAATGTGTATAAGCTGAACAGACAGATCTTAGCCTTAATAAGAAAGCTGACAGCAGCCCACCCCCAGGCCAGCCCGCCCCCCAGCAACCTTTTAGCCTGACCTTTGTGTTTAGCTCATTTCTCACTCTGACACTTTAATCAGTGGGCCCAATCACCCCTCCCCCACACTTCTGTGATACGTCATCACTGACAGGAGCATGATAATCAGACTGTATATCCACTCACAAGAAGTGCAACCTGCAAGAAGATGTGCTTCAGTCCCTATCAGAACCTAGATCAGGCCCAGAGAAGTATACTTTTTATGCTGGCCACTATATATACACACAGGAAGACTGGGGAGATTGTCAGTACACAACCACAATCCTCGTTTGGCAACCGAGTTCTGTTCCAACGTAATTAAGCAAAATGGTCGCTAAGTGAAAATCATGGTAGCGTAGGCATGACTGCGACTATGTGTATGACTTTACTTCAGCCCTCCATACTCAATTTTCTTTATAATTCATTAAGTGGACTTTTTTAACAACATTTTGTACATTTTACTTCAAAGATCTCTCTCACTCTGGTGTGTGTTGTTGACTGACATACCGAATTTGGTCATAAATGCGCACATTGGTCTTAAAATACAAATGGTCGCTAACAGAGGTAGTCGCTAAATGGTTGTAGCAATAAAACAAGCCATTTTGGTAGCATATTAAGTTTATTTTGATCCTAGGCTATTGAAAGAATACTTTCCATTTATTGATTTATATTGAAAGATATTTAATTTTCTGAAGTTAAGTAACACAGCTAAGTACTGTGCTGAAGGTCATCGATCCATCCATCCATTTTCTCTAACCACTTGTCCTATTCAGGGTCATAGGGGGTCTGGAGCCCATCCCGGAAGCTACGGGCGCAAGGCAGGGAACCACCCAGGATGGGACACCAACCCATCGCAGTGTTGAAGGTTATTACATGAAGAATTTCTGTAAAGGTTTTACTAGATAAACATTTTCTCTGTATTACGCCTAAGAGTCAGGTATGTTGTGTGCTTTTAATTCAGTCTGCAACAGAAGCAAATGAATGATCAATTTGCCACATGCCTGCTAGAGGCCAGCTGCTCTTCTGACTGCACTTGCAGTGTGTTCGCTGGTATTACAGGCAGAGCCGGAGCTCTCCTCATTTCAGCAGTAAGGACAGTGTGACTGTAGCACAGCTCCAAAAGCAGGTGTCTGAGATAAATGCACCATTGTGATCCACGCTGTGTTCCCTCTCTCTCTCTTTCTCTCTCTCCACCATTTGGGGAACACAGCAGCCCCTGTGATGGGAGAGAGGGCAGAAGGGAAGACTGTGGGCGTCTGGGTCAGCTGTGTGAAGTGACAGAGCTGGATAACGAGCCGATGCAGCCTGATTTGCATCCACGCCGATCGCCCCGACCTTCGTCAGAGGCAAGGCGGCTCGACAGCAGAAAGCAGCAGAGTTGGGGAACTGGGGGGGCTGGTCTGACAATGCACTCCTGGCTGCTGATGCCGGGCTGCTGGGCTGTTTTTGGCGGGTAGGGGGAGGGTGTCGTGGTGGCCGTTTATGTGGCTGCTCCCTCCGTGGATCAATAATTCAATCTCGGGCCGCGTAGGGAGACGAGTGGTGCTGAAGGGGAGGGTGGAGTCACAGAAGGTGTTCCAAAAAAAAACCCTAACAGACATCTGGGACATGGAGGCACCATTTCAAGTAAATCATCTTCTATAAATAATGTTCAAGGTTATGTGGAAGAAACAGTATTATTGGCAAGATAAAGTATAAGAGAACGAGTCACACCATAACTGTAATGGATTAATGCCTTCATCTACTCTTATTGACTCTGGCTGAGCACAATTTCTTTTTAATCAAAAACTTTTTTTTTCACTTCAGAAATAGGACATGCAGTCTAGAATACCAATGACGTGGGGGGTGTCTAAATCATTACTGTTTAAGTGGAGCATTCGTATTCTTGCTTGAATAATGCTTATGGTTTAGCATTTTGTTGTACTTACAAACTTGTATTTCTAAACAAGCTAAATCAAATCTTGTTTTGTAAAAAAAAAAAGTATAAGGAACCCACACTTAAATTCTACGTTTTAGCTTTCTTAATATCCATCCATCCATCCATCCATCCATCCAGTTTTCCTACCCGCTTGTCAGGTGCAGGGTCATGGGGGTCCAGGGCCTGTCCCAGTCCCAGTAGCTATGGGTACAACGCAGGGAATAACCCAGGATTGGGCACCAAGATGTCTTAGTATATTTTAGTAAATTGATATTATTTTATTGCATATGTTTCTCTACTTTTATGTACATGTTGAGTGTGTCCCAAATCACATGCTTGTTTGCTTTGTAGTAGCTGGAATGTAGTACGCAATGTGAGCAGTATGTCCGAATCCTCAGTTAGGATGAGGCAGTAGGCAAACTGTACCAGGATGACATTCTACACTCTGCAAAATTCCGAAGTGTGCAACTGATGGAAGCTACGCTGTCCCACAAGGCCACTCCAGCGGCAAAGAACGTTTTGCTTGCTTGGCAATTTTTTTAAGACGGTGGAGGAAGTGCAAACTCTGTACAAATTTAAATAGAAAACAATACCCAGTTACATACGTTGACTTGATTTTTTTGTTGGTAGGTTTTAACAGTTTCTAACTTTTGCGGGGGTAAAACTATACTAACTAAACATCAGGGTCAGGTAATATGCAAGATGGTGACCACAGTGTTTCTAAATGCATGCATACTGTTCTCTTGCATACATATAGTACACACTGCATTAACGGTTGAGTAGTAGGGTTCTGCTGAAATTCAGTACCTACTGTGTAAATATACGATTTTGGGTGCATCCTTAGTATTCTAGCAAATTTAGAAGATGTCGGCTTTTTATGCACAAAGTATCTGTTATCGCTCTCCCTCTTCTTTGCTTCAGGCCAAACCGAAGACACACCTGCATCAAGTGACCAGGTACACCCAAGGGAAATCAGTTCCCCATTTCCATTGAACATAAACACAGTGTTGTTTGTTTAAGAAGTCTCTAATTTCATTCTTTTTCACTCTGCTCTCCTTCAGCCGCCTTTTCTCTCCCACAGTCGTTCCAGCTCTATATTTAAACACATCTGTCTCTCTGCTGGTTATGGGACAGGGGGAGCAATCGCAGCTTCCTGCCTCGTATAACCACTCAATGACAATAATGAGGGAAAAGAGGTGCTTATGCTGTCCAGAAAAGATGCAATTGAGGCGCAGACTAACCTCCTTCCACTGTATCACAGAGCTTCCACCAAGAGACTTTTTTTTCGTGTTTTTGTTCACCGGGGAATTTTTGTGTCTGGGTGGATGTGTCAGGATTATCGTCTTATCAAGGGCACCGTATTAAACACAAGAAATGTCCCTGTTCATGTGTGTGAAAGTGTAATTTCAGCTACTAAAACAACAGCATGGTAATGCACCGCGAGACAGACATGCCATTCAGTAAAGGCTCTTTTGCATTTGTGTTTAAGCATGTGTCTGATTCCAAGATAGTGTCTGGTAAACACAACAGCCAGTGGGCTACGGAAGTGGGTGCTGAATTGGACCCATTTAGGAACACAGGAGTACAGGCAGGGCCTACAGGAACGAGGTGCGGAAACATCAGGAGGTGCTTGCCTGTTTTTCTCAGGAGCCCCTGGGCTGCCTTTGTACCTGTATTGCATGTACTGTGCTTTTGCAAGGGAATTAATTCACTCTCCGGACAGCTTTAGGCAGCGATGAGCACTTTGATGACTGTAAACACAAAGGTTTTTGAAATTCTGGCTGCACAGGTGTAATGCAATGCCATTGCTTTCTTTTCGCTCGGGGCGCCATTGATAACCTGAACGGCTCTGGCTTGAAGGTGGGGTGTGATTACTAGAGAGAGGGAGCTCACAGGGATCCAGCTGACTTCAGTGTGTAATGAGGACACTGCAAAAAGTGAAAGAGCTGTTAAAAACAGCAATGCTGAATATGTCAGCTTTTTTCAGTTTTCTCTGTTCACATGTGAGTATACAACTCCTGATTTCACAAATACAAAAAAGCTGGTGATAAAATGACGAGAGGTGATGCAGGGTGGAGATGAATCGTTTTCTAGTTTGCCGTGGCAGACTGTACCTGAAGGTGCATTGTCACATAATCCCCCACCTGCCCGATTCTTATGCTTAATTGCTCATGTGATACTGGAGTCTGTCAGGGTAAGTATTCCACTTAAGGATACTATATCAGAGACCCGCTCTTATGACTTAAACCAACAACTTTCAGGTTGCTTGTCTATGTCTCCCACACACTGAAATGCTGAAATGAACTAATGAATGAAAGTAATTCTTGCCTGCAAGTAATTTAAGGATGACTGACAGATCTCAATTAAAAGGTAAGTTATGAAACAAAGCGAAACAGTAGCGTAAGCAATATAAATCAGTGAAGGGTTGCAATGATTTGCATCTAAAAAACATACCATTTCCATGTAACAGCCATGGAAAGATGCTTGACTTGTGAAATGGAGCTCCTGTTTTAGCACCTGATACCACAATGCTAATGCTAAGTCCACACCTGAACTCCACACCTCTTCCGCAGCAGATCTGACCTACATGTCGATTGTTTGTTGTCCTGGCTGTTGACCTTGGTTGGGTACGTTTGGAGTGTGAGGCAATCAGCATTTGGCACAGGCCTGCTAAAAGGACTGTTGCCTCCCATTGAAGGATTTTCTTTGATTAGAATGACGAGCCAGTCTATCTCCGCAAATCGCTTCCACACACAGATCACAACACACTCTGCCCCCAAACTCCCAAGCTGTGCTGCCTGACCGCCAGTAACACACACATGTCCGATGATGGCAAGTCGTGAATCGATCCAAAGCCAGTGGCTTGTTGTGCAATGGTAGCAGCATTTTCAAGAGTTTGTGGACAGGCTTTGATCTCAGAGGTTGACTTGGTTGGGAGCTGGAAGCCTGGTCCTACCTTGCCAAACTCCTTGCTGTGCTTAGTCTGCAGAAACTGTTCCACTATTTACAACTTGTTAAGGTTATCCTGCTAATCTGACAGATTGGGGATCGTTTTCCGGAACCATCAAGTAAAAGAATGATGAAGAATCTTGGACGAGAAATGTGGCTTTCACTCTCTTTATCCCCAAATTGTACTCTTCAAACTATGGGCCAGAATTGCTGCATTCTAGGGTCGACACAGAACTGTGTGTTTTATAATCTCATTAGTCAGTGGGTTCATTATGAGATCTCATTGAAAATACCAAGTTGAATCTTGTAAGTTGCTGATTCAGGTGACAGAGAACAGCTCTGATCTAAGCCATCCTCAATCGTGACCCCAACAATACATGCATGACATCTCATCTTTTCTCCAGGATTAGTGTTTGTGGTGGTGGTGGTGGTGGTGGTGGTGGGGGGGGGGGGGGTTTAACCCCTAGTGGGAACACAAAGTGGTCCCCTACCGATGTTCAGTGTCTGAGGTTCAGACATCCATCCCACAGTGTGGAAGGCCAGAGCACCAGTACCTGTAAGTCAAGCTGCAGTCACCACCACATTAACTCCCCCGGATTAAATATTCATTGTGTTCGGGAGCGAAGTGCTCAGACTGTACCAGGCTTCTGTGAGACAGATGATTCCAGTCCAGCTCTGAGAGAGCAGCTCCCCTGAGCAAAGTTCTACCTGCATCTAGACACTGTACTCCAGGAAAGTTAGTTGGATACCAAGCGGGACAAGCACTGATGCTCCCCAGGGACAGGTATTTAGCCTCATTCGCTCCTGTTGGAAAAAAACAGCTGGATGATGGGGAGACGTACCATGGAGTCAGTGTGAGGTGGCACAGAATAGGTCAAAATGGCCTGAACACACCTGGGAAAAAAATCAGTGAATAACTGGAATTCAAAACCAGACTGTTGCTTTTTTGGATCGGTGTGCCACGCTGTGGTCAAGGCTGCCTTATAAGCAGTCAGCTCCCCTTTCAAAGCCCAGCTGAGCCCAAAGCCCTCAATTTCATCAATGTTACAGCCTGAGGGTCCCAACCAGCCCTCACACCTAAAACATAAACTGCAGCCATCCATCCAAACACGTCCTTTTCGCCATGTCAACCTCATTTCAGCCTACAGGTAGGTCAAAACATAATTCTCATTATAAAGCCGGGTTTCAGACCTCATCAGCCAGGCTTCCCTTAAAATAGTCCATTCATTCATTCATTCATTCATTCATTCATTCATTATTTACTCTACAGTACTTTCACAAGTATGTGAGTCTCAGTGCAATTTTTAATGAAAGATCCTCCAGCGATGGCATTTGTCTCACTGGGCCACAGGAGCATGTGCACGTGTCTGTAAGCACGGTCACGCAAGCCTCCGGTGAGAGCTATGAAAAAAGGAGGCGCCGTGGCCCCCTCAGCGGACATCAGCTGAGGTCTAAAGCGGTGTCCGTTTTGCATTTTTAATTAGAGATTTCGATACTGAAAGGAACCTTCATGCGGAGAACAAATGAATGCACAGATGAATGAAGGAGAAAGGCTGGGAGAAGGAGAAAAAAGATGTTGTTGTCCTTGTTGTGGTGTTTAGCTGCACTGAATACCCCCCTTTGAATGACAATCAGCTCCCCCTGGCTCTGTCATTCAGCCCCCAGCACAAAAAACGGCACCATCCCATTTCACGCATGCATATGAGCTAACCGGCCAAACATGGACAGAGACAGCGGTCTCACACTGACACTAACATGTCTGTGCCTTTATGCAGATTCAAAACAGGATGTGGCCAGCATCAGCACACACTCAACTGACCTGGGATCAGGTAAAAAAAAATCAGTCAGGGGAATGAGCACGTGAGTGAACAAGTGTTAATGGAAACACCACGAGTCTGCAGCATGTGTTCTGTTCACTGCCCTTTTTATTTGGTGTCAGTCCAGGACAGCAGTTGTGACCCAGTAAACGGTAGCAGCAACTGGTGCCCGCGCTGGATTGTGATAATCAGGATGACAAGCATACAACGGCTGTATGGCCACGAAAGCCAATTACAGACAGCTGGGCCCGGCCACAGATAACTCACAGGCTGCAGGGGCACGCCGAAGCAGGGGGAAGCGGTTTCACGACTGAGGAAAGAGTGCACATTTATACATTATACCTAATCAACGCAACATCCTCATGACAGATTCAAATAATGGCAACTGAAAGGAAAACTGAATGCACATATACACAAATAAATGTGTGCATTTATATGCTGTCTATATACAAACAGGTAAGGAGGTAAGGAGCACGCGCTGATTACCGCACGTTGCTCCACCCACCACACAACAAACCACCTGAGGCATGAGAACCTGAGTGCAGCCATGCAGTGGGTGATCCCTCAGCACCACCCTAGTCCGAATGGACCAGTGTGAGTTTTTTCCAGTGGCTGGAGGGTCAATCCAGCCACCAACCCCCAAATTTCCCTGTAAATTGGAGAACCTCTTTGCAGGGCTGGATGTAGATTAACGTCATATACAAACAGACATACACATAATCATTATAGAATAAATCAGGAGGAGAATAAGGCCCAATTACCTCAGTAACAACAGATCACAACAGATCTCAGTTAAGTCAATTAAGCATTGATCTAGTCAGTCGGGGGTCTAACAAGCCATGTAGTGATGAATCACCCATCTTCTTGAGTTAATTCTACCAGTTGAACATATGCCTACCCACCAATGTTAAACTTTTTTGGGCTGGAAAATTGACATGGCGATACAAAAACAGATTAAAACTTTGTGGTGAGCTTTGAGGCCAAAAGATCAAAGCAAAAGAGGGCTGAACCCGACAAAGATGAGCCATGCCCTTAGCTTTCTCCACATTTCCGTTAGTTACAACACCACCATCCGCCACACTTCCTCTCCTAATGGCACCGCCTTTCCCTTTGTGTCGAATTTCATGTTACTGTCAAATCTCTTGGAGAAATTCAAGGCTACAGGGATCTGAACACACATGGTTCATAACTGTCACGCACCACATTACCTTCCATCAGCATTTAGTTATAAGAATAAATGAGTGTCTTGGACATTAGTAAATCAGTGTAGTATGATGGTGACTGCTGGGACCAGGTGCATCCATCTGCAGAGTCGCAAGACTGGGACGTCACCACAGTTTTGGGCCAACAGTCTTACACAAGCAGTTTCAGGACAGAACTTATGTGATCAGGGGGAATTACGGGATGTAAAGACGGCAGACGACACGGTGGGCAGTTGTTGTTTAGACTGTCCTTTTGAAATATACTTTTGTCAAAATTATTCTTTTTTATATTTATATTTTAACTTGTACAACAACTTCCACACTGACGGAGTTCAGGTAGACAGTTGTTTTTTTGAATTGTGACATGTATCTGTACAATAAAGAATAAAATAACAACAATTAAATGAAACACTCCATTATAAATCGTGATTTCAAAATATTCTGTATTAATTTAAGAATCTGTAATAGGCATCATGGATCTTAGTTTTTACTAGTCTAACTAACAGAATGTCTAAAAACACTGTGCATGCCTTTGTGGGTTTATAAGCAGAACACGTTGGTATAAAAAGCATAAACATTAGGTTTTATGATTTAGTGGCACGAGAATAAAAGAAAAAAAAGTCCTTTATTGAGGAAAACATACACATTAACGTCACTACTTAAATTATGAGGAAGTATTTAGAATGTTATAACTGCCAGGCATATAATAATGTTAACAAAAACATATTTCAAAACGACAGTTTAAACAACAACAAAAACTCACCCTAACCCTAAACCCCCTGATCACGTAAGTTCCGTCCTGAAACTGTTGGCCTAAAACAGTAGTGACATCACAGTCCTGTGGCTCTGCAGATGAATGATATCGGTTGGGACAGCTTCCCATCATGCTCTTTCCTCTGATTGCTTACAATTCCAGTTAACTAACGAGCAGGTCCCACATTGCTTGGCTACTCCAGGAAATCTGTGGGGCTGTGGGACCACCTTTCACTGGATCGGCTAATGAAAAGACATCTGATGTTTCTCCTCCCACACATTCTTGCCACACTTTGACATACTTGTGCCCATCTGGCTCTCCAAGGTTTCTTAAGTGGTTTACCAATACCAAAGGGACATTTTGTTCTTAATGTGAAAAAGTTAAGGTTAGACATCACATAGTATTTACAAGCTGATAAAGCGTGAACGAAATTGAGGTGAATGAGTCATGGTCACAAGTACAGAGAGAAAGTCCCTTTCCTCAGTAAATCTAAATTTTCTTTTAAAAATGTTTTTCAAAATCCCTGAACTTAATTATTGATTTGCATAAAGGAAGAAATCTTGACCAGCGCTAAATTATCTCTGCACTGTTCATTTACAGGCTGCTTGTTGGGTCCTTGGTTAGTGTCTTACTCCTGTGCAGTCACAGTGAGGACAGCATCACAGTAATGGGATAAGTATTGGGACTGGAATTCACAAACCAGCCAGCCAACAGAGTTCCTGGTTTACCTTTTTTGTCATTCCACCTCACACCGTGATCAGAGGTCATAGCGTGTGTCTGGGCTGCTTAACAGTCCATATGTTTGTAGAACTACAAAGACACACACTTCACATTATCCCTGTACCCTGTCCTCCTCATGAAATGCCCTCCACCTCATCAGCCATACGAGAACTGTTGAGTTGAACACAAGTGAAGGAAATTCCTGATTCACAACTGATAGGCCGGGAAACAGACATACAAGTAATCCAGCAGTGCAGAGCTTGTGCATAGCTCAGCTGCTGATACAAGCCAATGCAGCCTTCCGGCCTCCAGCCCTTATCTAAGGCCTAAGGTTTGCTTGCTTGTTGGCCTGCTTTGTGGAACATATCCACAGAAAACAAACCCCAAAAGACAGGAGACAGGCCCCGAGTCCCTTTGTCCACATCTCCTTTGTACAAACATTTTACATCTGGTCATTTTTTTCCCAGTATATGGCTGAAAAAGCTTCATGGTTCACACAGAGCATTTGATGCCTGTCACTTGTGTTTCATAAAAGAGAGATTTCTTATGTTTTCCAAGTTGGTCCCAGGCTGACTGAAGACAGTAATGAATGTGTGATGAGGATCAAAAGGTTGTGTACCAGCTGCTACCAGCACAGGACACATCCGGCACAGAGACCACAATCTCTGCCTGTCTACCCCTCTGCTGTGGGTTACGTATTAATCACTGCTAACCCTGATAACGCTTTTGATGTAGAGGGAGAGCAAGGTTCAGGTAATCACCCGCTGATATGCTTTCATCTGTATCGACACTTCAACAAGGTTGACTGTACTCACATTTTTGTGGTTTGGTCATAATCAGAGATCTAAAATGCCATACTTGTAAGAAAAAAAAAATCTTTGCTACCAGATAAAGCATACATACAGTGCAATGAGGCTGTCAAGGGCTTTGTTTTGGCCACTAAGGGTCCAACGTCACCAATTATGAGCTCTGTTACTGCCTCCAAGAGCTTAACTTTGTTTACATTTTACTCAGCAGACACTAGGATTTGAACCTATCACCATCTGATCATAAGCACAGCATCCTAGCTGGTAGAGCCACACACCAGCCCAGCTTCATCAGTTAGGGGCTCCACTTCAGGTAGGCGACAGTTAGGGGCAAGTGAGGCTCCAGCTTCAGCAGTTAAATGCTAAGCTTCAGCTGCCACTGTCTCACTTCTCAGTGAAAAGAATGGATACATTGAGGAGCATGGGAGTCGCAGCAGGAGTTTGGAGTCCAGCCACCCCAGGAAGCCAGGAGAAAAAGCAGAGAGGCCCTGCATTCCTCTCTCCTTCACACTTCTGGCCCTTCCTGAATGAAGCTCCTGTTCCTTAGGAAGCGTGTGTGGGACACAGGGCGACTCCTAGTTTCTGCATCTTTTATAATGGAATATGGGACCAGAAAAAGCAACAGGCATTCAACAAAGACACCCCACATTAAAAATTCATGTCAAACTTGAACAACAATATCAAAGATAATATCACGGTAGATCAGAGAATACAGAGAGACTGGGGAGGCAGGAAATTTGACCAGCGGAACAAGGGAAGCAACATGAACGGCTCAGAGGGCATGGTGGGCAGGGTGCAGGCTGGTCTGCAGTGGTTCTGAAAGCTGCAGCGGTCAATAAAGGTCCTTTGATGCTGTGACCTTGACGATTGGGCTGCAGATATATGCATTCACACAACAGAGGCCCACTGTCTCCTATGGAGCACCTGTGGGGTAGGTGAATGGGCACCTGATCATCCTCCCGTTTCAGAAACAAGTACTCAGGTGTTTATATTTTATGTACATCTACAGACAGACAAAACATCAATATAAACAATACATTTTATGCTTTTGTTTCACCAGTTCCTGGGGGGGTCAGGCTCGTGGAGTGACTTATCTAAGCAGCCGTACTGAACGGAAAATACTTCTTTATCTAAAAACACACATTCCAGGTAAGATGAAATGTCAGCAAGTCCAAATGAAATGACAGACAGGCAGCACTTTCTGAATTTCCATTTATTGACAGGTTATTAAGACAAACTCACAGCAAAACTAAGACTGAGGGTCCAGTGCAGTTAATCAGGAGAACTCCAGTGTGACTGAATTGGGCCAGGACGAGCTTTTCTCCAAGAGAAATAAGTCAGGGCATAAAAGAAGCATTTCAGAAAGCACACCTCTGTCCTGGCACACATGTGCTCATTCTCCTTACTAACTGCTAGCTGTCACATGTGACAGAAAAGATCATGTGTGTTGCATGTCAGTGTGTGTAGATACTGTAAACAACACGAAACACAGTTTAATTTAAAAAAATGCCCTGTATTGTCAACATTTTATTAACAAAAATTAAATTGAGTAAAGCCAAGCTTTTTCCATCTGTGCTAACTGTTACATCACCAATTTCTTTTCAGTCAAACTTTCCCCCTCCCGCTCAGACTCCAGTGTTCATTCTCAGATGCCCCAGCTGCCCCTGATGAAGCTCCATGCCTGCCACAGGGCCACCGGCCCTGCTCTCCACCTCCCTACTTACACCAGTCCTCTGTTTACAACATAACACGGCTCTCTCCAGGACAAAACCATCCACAGGAAAAAAAAACGGCCAAAAAAAACAACACAATGAGAATTAAGCCAGTCTGTGAGAACAGGTATGAAGACATCGTGTTTATAAAAAACCCCACCCCCAGACATCCTGGGAAAGTGTAAACGCACGGACACTTAACGCAGCTTAAAACACTTAAACAGCCGTCATCTAACCTATGAAGAGGAACCAAAAGGCAGCAGATGGCTTCACAGTATCGACTCGCCCTCGCCTGAACGTCCATACTCTGCCCCTCGCAGTAAGACACTAATGCTCACTTGGGTGAAGGCTTTTTAACCCCCCTACCCTGAAATGACCACCTGCCATCGCTACATTGCAGTCGCATCATTATTGCGTTTTTTGCAGCAGTCCGCCGCCTACTTTATTGCAAAGGGTTAACGGTGAGCTTGCCGTCTGTGTCTCTCGCCTTGGCAGTCCCGACATGCAGCCGGAAGAGAGGGTCCTCCCAGCCACCTCTGAGATTTACATTGTGAGAATATTTAATGTAAACCATAAATCATTTAAGCTGAGCGCGAGAGAAGAGCGGGAGCAGATATGACCCATGTCTGCCCGCAGACGCGTACCCATCACTGACCCACTCATGGTCCAAAATGCTGTCCAATAAATAAATAGAAACAGAAATGAAAAGGTGCAGAAGTCCGCTCTGCTTCCAGGCCCGGCCAGCCATCTATCTTTCAGCGACCAGCTAGACGTTGGAGACGCCGAGGGCATCGCGCGCCTGCCGGATCCCATAGAGCCACTTGATGACACGGGCGTTCCTCTCAATGACAGAGATCCCATAGGGTGTGCGCTCACCAACCGGTGCCGCTTCCTCCTCAGGGCCCTCGTGGCTGTGCCGAGATGGGGCCCCACACTCAGAGCTGGGAGTGCTGACGCTGCGAAGCTTGGACACAGAGACGATGTCGGAGCTGGCGCGGGCAAAGCGCTCCACCCCCATGCTCTCCACCTCCTCGGGGTCCAGGCCGCAGTAGTTGAAGAACCGCTCGAGGTCAGCCGTGGCCCGCGAGTACCGGTCACTCAGGTCTGATTTGGAGCGGTGCAGGGATGGGTGGCGGTGCGCCGAGCCACGGGAGCTGGTCGAAGACAGTCGCGTGAAGGCCGGGGAAGCAGGGGGCAGCACGGCGCGCAGCAGCAGGGGACTGGAGGGCAGAGGGGAGGGCGGTGTGGTTGGGGCGGTGGGCGGAGGTGGCACCTGTGGCCGGGCTACCTTCGGCTGCGGGACGAGACGCGGCGGGGCCTGCTGTGTCCTCTGTGGCTTCCTCAGCACCGCCTGTGGCCGCACATCTACCCGACGCACTGCCACGGTGCCCGCCGACCCACAGGGGGCGAGCACCCCGGCCCGGATTGCACGTGCCGGCACTGCAGGGGGCCGCCGGTTCT
Source organism: Mormyrus iriodes (assembly GCA_011763525.2). Lineage (NCBI taxonomy): Eukaryota > Metazoa > Chordata > Actinopteri > Osteoglossiformes > Mormyridae > Mormyrus > Mormyrus iriodes. Next base: position 15,547,139 of record JAAGVU020000103.1, on the reverse strand, counting down.
GATCCGCAGACAGAGGCGACAGGGAGGAGGCTGAGGATGTGGAAGAGGAGTTGCTGTTGGGCCAGCGGTCACCATTATTGGGCTCTGCGGGGCCAGATCGGCCCTCGGAAGAAGGTGTGTGGGGGGCAGTGTGCGACGTAGGAGGCTCACACACGTTGATAAGGTTGTTGAGGGCGTCCAGGTTGAGTGGTGCTGTGACACCGTGGCGCCGCGGGGCCTTGCGGGCGACGGGGGTACCAGCGCGGCACTGCAGCAGCACGCTGGGTGACAGCAGAGGCTTGCGGATGGCGGGGGGCTTGACGGGTTCCTGCCGAGTGCTGGCCACCTGCTGGCTCTTCACATACTTCGCCTTGTCCGCTTCCAGCCGCTCCACCGCGCTCAACTTGCGGGCCCCCGGCTCTGGCGGCCGGCGAAAGTATTCGGGCCCCTTGTTGAGGATGCGGAAAGGCATGGCGGAGGTGAAGGGAGCCCCAGCCAGGCGTCCGTCCGAGGGACGCAGGGTTTCCACCGGCATGCTGGGGGGGGGGGCTTACTAGTCAAAAGTAGAATGGAGACTCAGAGAAACACCTGTGTGTCCTCCTTTTCTCTCACCTCTCCACAGCCCTGCTGCTCCTCTCCTCCTTTCCTCCTGCCTTTCTTTGTAGCCTTTAATCCTCCCCGTCTTCACTGAAAGCCTTCTTGTCCGACAGGGTCAGGCAGGGTCAAATTCCACATCGGTCCACATCAATGGCTAAGGCACTTAAAGGTTAACGGTGGCAGCTCCTTTTAAACGCTGTGCCAGGGAGGGGGGCAGCGGCCCCCGGAGGTCAGACTGTGTTGTAAAATCTCCCTCAAGTTGCCAGACCCAGATCTGCGGTGCTGTAGGTCACCAGCTGGATGTCAAGGAGGCATCAGTCATCACCCTGGAAACTGGAGGAAGGCTGGCTGAAAGTCCTGGAAAAATGAAAATGAAAAACATAAAACAAAACAAAAAAAGGCAGACTGTCAGACAGGATCTTCGCGGCTGGCTGTGCAGTCCACATTCACAAAGCATACTGGAGCTGCTGACCGGGGACAGCCGTCTGCTTTAATATCTCTTCAGACTCCTCCCCCCACACATTCAGAAGCTCCAGATGCTGTGCTCGTGAGCCACCAATCGCGAGGCACCCTGACACTCTCAACCAAAAGACAGGGGCCGGGAGGGGGGGGCAAGGGGGGCTCACCATTGGTCGCCGGCTGGTGATTCCCACCAATTACACCCCTCCCCCTACTGACAACAAACACACGTATTTTCATTCAAATTCAATTCTATGAAAGGCACAAACGGAAGAAAGAGAAATTACATGCGTTTAGCTAAAATTTAGGTTATCTTTACAGATAAACGATGAAAACAGAGTAAGACAGGTTTGGGAGCCAGAGCACAGCAGAAAGAGACAAACATTCTGACTGAGGTGAGGTGTTCTGACTGAGCTCAATCCACTGTATGATTTCGACAAGCTGTGTACCTCACGCACAGCAGAGCTGAACGCGCTACGGGGTTCAAAAGTCATCTTCATGAATGAGTCCTAAAGCTTCCAGAAAGAACCTGAGGGACCTGAGACTGTGCGGCGTGGTGCTTCACTTGGGGACCTGGGACTCCCACCTGAACTTTGGCCCTCAGTGACTGATAAGCGGAGACACGGTGAGCAAGAGCTGCGCTGCTTTATTCTTCATTTGTATAGAAAAAAAAAAAACAGAAAAAGGGGGGATAAACCTGACGTCTTCCCAGAACAAAGTTTCCCCCGCGAAGCGACCCCCTTCCCCGGGCTTCTCCAGAGCCAGCGGCAGCTGCAGGCTCGGCCCCTCGACTTGATATGGAGCCGCGGGTAAAAGTTTTGCGTTGCTTTCCCCACTATTACACTGTCAAACCTCTGCATTACATCAGACCCAGAGCCACTTGGATTCTCACATTTTAATTAATCTTTTTATAGCCTGCCCGTTTCCCAAAACCAAATCCCTCCCTCCCAGGCTCACCTCACACTGGAAAAAAGTGGCAAAACAACATGAACTGCATTTCATATTCTGACTGCAGAAAAATGGCAACTAGTTAAAATTCATTCTCAGATCTTGGAAAATGGGGCTATTTAACCCTTGATTTATGAGTTGGGGGGGGTCACAGCAAGTAATACAATGCCTTGAAATAGATACACACCAGTTACAGATTTACAAATCCGTGTTTCCCCCTGAAGACTAAACCCAGTTCCAAATGGCAGGACCCCCAAAGTAATCAGAGACTGATCTCTGGACAGAAACCCATGACATCCTCCTCAGTGTTCTCACATGCAGCCTGCGGTGACTGAAGCCCCCACTGCCAGCCTACGACAACACAACTGAGTGATTCTCCACATGACAGTACCATAACTCTCCCTCCCACACCAAAATACATATCATAGAAAGATAGCAAAAAGAAACTGTTCAAACAACTCAGGAACCCCCAGAAATGAACCCTAAGAAGCCACCTCCCCCACCCCCCCATGCGTAACCCACATACATATGTGTGTGTGTTAGAGACCCCGTGTTTTGGTTCAGACTCACCAACAAAAACTTACAGTCAGACCATTGGGATGCAAGTGGGATACACCGATGTGCAAAAATAGCCTAACGTTCTTCTACTGTTGCTGTTGCACTGGTGTATGCTACCCATTCATTCTCTGGTGTACCTTTCAAGGACCCAAAATACATTTACAGCCCTAACAAGGTGTTAACCCCCCCCCCACCCACCCCAGACTGCCTGAACAGGGCCATTATCCTTTAAGTGCTGCCTCTTCACTGTTTCTGTGCGATGCAATCCCCCGAAATGTGTGAGAATTCAACACGCGCCAACGACTCGTGTTTTAGAACAACGAGGTGGTGAAGAGCGGCATGCGGGGGTGCACAGAAAGAGACGTGGTGCCCTGCTTTAGTGATCAACAGGACAACACAGAGTCTGGAAAACCACGGCCCTGTTTGTGCCAACAGTGGTAGGGCTCTCACAGACAAACCAAGGAGTGCTACAACTGCCTGTGTGTGTGTGTGTGTGTGTGTGTGTGTGTGTGTGTGTGTGTGTGTGTGTTCTTTTATAGCTTTCAGAATGCTTTAGTTATGGCAGTATCATTTCATTATGTGTATAACTATTTCTTGCTTTGGCCAGCTAACCTTTGAAGTTACAGGGTATTTCCAACAGCTGTACCCTGAGACTGTGACCACACACTCACACCAGAGAAAGGGACCAAAGATGTGTAATTATAGAGATTCCCCTGCTGGAAGCAATTTGCTGATCTTAAAAAAAAAAAAA
>JAAGVU020000103.1:15518362-15543747 GCA_011763525.2 Mormyrus iriodes | reverse complement strand
AGAGAAAGGGACCAAAGATGTGTAATTATAGAGATTCCCCTGCTGGAAGCAATTTGCTGATCTTAAAAAAAAAAAAAAAAAAAAAACATCCATTTCTGGCCAGGTCTGACAAAACAAGTGCTCTGCCCAGTCCCGATCCACAGCCGCATAAACGACAGAGGAGAATTCACTTTCCATTACCGCCATTTACACAAAAAACAGAAGAGTGGGAGCAAACCGGGCTCTCAGCGGAACTAAGGGCGGGTTGTTTTCCGGAGCCAGAGCTGGGCCAGTCACATGGTCTCATAATCCCACTGGTCGTCTAAACATTGACCTCTCAGCCACCGATGATTGACTAAAAAAAATATGAACTCAACCAGGGTCTGAAAAAGTTAAACTCAACAGAAGGACAAAAACATGGATCACACAGCACCTACGCGTGGGAGACAAAGGCTCAAAACAGTGATACGCCCCCCCCCCCGAAAAGATCAGGAGAAACAGGAGCCAGGAGTAAACAGTGGGACATGACAAAGGAAAACTTTCCATAATTTCTGGCATGGAAAGGGGACACAAATATTTTTGTTAATTAAAAATCCAATCTGCCCGCTGCAGCACGCCAGTAAATTAGCAGGTTCTCCAGGACAGTACCGCTCGACTGCACGGCTCCACCGAGCCCGTGAATTACACCACACGGTGTCAGGGCCAACCTGAAGTTTGTTTTTGATACCATGAGGACAGACTGACCTTGAAGAGTTCACCTACCACAGCGTGGGATGACAACGCTGACGTCCGGCCCTGCAGTGCACTCTTACAGCGACCCACTGGTACCCCGACCCGTGGCACGGTTCATGAAGCCAGGCAGCATGTTACTGGTTAAGGGACTGAAACACTGATGACCAGGTTGCAATCGCAATCTACATGTCGCAAAGCGTTTTTTCTGAGCCGGCTGGCACCCTGCTTGTGATTTCACTTGGGGAAATCATTTTATATCGTAAATTTCATGCCATGAAATCAAGCATATTTTAATGTAATTTTAACTGGCAGAGCTGAGATAAGAAACTTGCTGGGGGTATAAATATCATCCGCGGAATTCAAACCAAACACCCTATGAAAGGGGATGCTCTGCAACCCATCACATGACTACCGATCCAGCAGGCCCTGGGGCGAGGCCTTACATACCTGCACGCACAGAAGTGCACTGGGCTTTGGGACAGCACCCCCCCCCCCACCCTTATAATCACACAGTCATCGAAGCGCAAACATTGTTGCTACAGAAGGCCCCGCCACCCCCACCGCCGTGTGTTTAGTGCCTTCGGACATCTTCAATGTTCACATGTAACCCAAGGAGCCGGCCCCCGGAAACCCCCTCATCAGGCCCCTGTATGGGCAATGTCATGCTAATGCCAACAGTATAATGAGAATGGGGGGACCATTGTCGTGACTGGGAGGTCCCTATATACCTCTAAGGGAAGGATAAAACTGTTCCATCTGTGTGTAACTGGAGAGGCCAGGAGCGACTGGCAAACCGTGCGTTTGTGCTGCATTCCCTTTGCCTGTCCATTACACTATGAGTGTGCCCTAATAAATCCTCCTCCTTCCGAGCCACATGGACCTGCTCGCTGCCATGAGGAGACTTTAACATTAGGCGATTCCCTCCCGGCCCATAGCAGACACTTCATCCAACACAACATGCCAAACTGACACACCCGTTTACACATGCATGGGTACTCCTCTCCGTTCTTGAAGGCTATGGGGGGGTGGGAGGGTTTAACCACATATCACACCCATCATGATAAACAAACCGACACACTTCTGGTTCCATGTAGCCCTTTTGAATTATATGTGCTGTTAGCCCAGTCAGCCTGCCCGGCTCAGGAAGTTCAGGGCCCCGGAGCAGACTGCCTAAGACAGACCAGTCAGAGAAGGTTTTAAGGCTCCATTTATAGCACTAATGCTTAACTGCCATGCCTCGGTCCTGTCTGAGAATACCAGTAAATGTGCTTTCTGGTTGGTCCCACACAATCCTTTGGCAGGGGTTTGCGTAACAAATTCCAAAGTAACCTCCAATAAGAGGCAGCCGATCGCACAGTAAGGAGATGCACCTGAGCATGGGAAGCAAACCAGTGCCAGTTGTGAGCACACTGGAATAGTACGTCAGCGCACAATACAAATGGGCTGGAGAGTGTTACTGATATTAATGTCATTAAAATGGAGGGCAATAAGCCCATAAAAGAGGAAAAAACACCCAGAAATACCAACTGAGGGGGGAAATTCCAATAGCCTTTCAAGCCACAAAAGCAGAAACAAACCAAACCAGCGACTGCACAGTGCAATGCAGCGAGCGCCTGCTTTCAGTTCGTTTAACCCGTCAGTAATCCAACGGGTAACCTCAGCTTTACTTAAAGGACGACGCTTATAAACAGCTCATGAATGTGGCAGTTGCTTTAAGTAGGTTAAAGAAAGCTGAAATCTCACACAGTAAGGAAAGTGACAGCCCTGAGATGAGTTTTTACGTAAGCGCTACAGAGACGATGAGAAGCTGCCTTAAAGAGAGCTGGAGCACGGCAGGAGCACATCGTGATCCTGGCTGTGCCACCACTTACCTGCCGGCTGGAGGATTGTCAGCAGAGGATCTGAGCTTCAGGAGGAATGCCGCGACGAGGGACTGCTGTGAGTCAGAGAGAGAGAGAGAGAGAGAGAGAGGGAGAGAGAGAGAGAAACAATGCGCTTTACCGCACCAAGCCTGCAGCCCAAATACAGCTTCTCCGCTTCTCGCGTCAGACCAGGACAGAGTGACAGGGGCCAGGAAGTCAGTGCTTTCCCTGCAAGCACATGACCCTACTTACTCCCAGCTGTGGGAGTCACTGTCCCATCGGACTACCTGGAACTATGAACCGGAGGCAGGATGAGTGAGATGACTCTGTGGATAAAGTACAAAGTTCCTTCCTGCCTCCCCAGACACATAGCTTCCTGGCAAAACACATTCATGTTTTTTTCTGAAGCTATAATGCATGATAGGATACACCGTAAGGATGTGCTATGACCCAGCAGAAGTCAATCAAAGCACCAATGCAGAGGTGTGACTAGCCTGAGGGAAACTAGGAAAGGATAATCTCCAGTGAATGGGTCACTCAAGGCAACAGGGATTCCCAGACATAAAGAGGAGACCATGTAAAAAAAACACACACACCTCACACCACTGTGAGTACAGTCATTCACACGAGGGTATGAGTTTCCTGACATGGGAATTTTCAGCGTTACGAATTTGGAGGGCACTGAGCAATACCAGTCCAATGACTTTGCAAGCAGACTAATAGGACATGAATACCACAAAGACTTCCCTAATAATTGCCAATAAAAACACAGGATATTGTCATGCAGAATCAAAATAGCAAAATCAAATCAAGACAAAAAAAATAAATTGTTTTCACATCCCTTTTTTTTTTTTTACTTAATTACTAGAGAGAAAAGAAATGTAAGCAGATAATTTGGATCGTAACAGTAGGTGAAGCCATCACATTTCTCCCGCTCTGAAGCTAAGAATCACTAGGCCGGGGAGAGGGGATGTTACCACTCAGAACAATAAATCACCACAAAAACCCCAGAAGACTTAGTAGCTATAGCAATGCGTTGTTGTGGGAAACTCTCCAGAACATTCCAGTAGACAGGTCAACATCTCAAATCACAATTGACTGCAAGTGCCTGATGGACATGGACAATGAAGAATTAGAAGTTTATTACAGATGACATCCTGATACAGAGTGATATACACTCACATCCCCAAATACAGCAAGATATTTACTGCTGTTTTGGTTACGTCCCTTGAAGAATATAGGCCAAATTCCAGGGCCAAAAGTCATGTGTTATATCCCTAATTAAAAACTTAATTGCCCAGAGAGGCTGGTTTCAACATGTGCGAGAAAAGCATTTCCCAGCAAGTTCAGGTTTGTCCTCTATTATAGTGCACACACCTGACTGTCCTTTACGGTCACTGTATTTTATTCATCCACATCTCATGATGCAACACTCACACGTCAGCATCTGGATGCTAAGGAACTGAGAGCCACCCCAAAAGCAGAGTGAAGCTCACCTATTTCCTGCACCTCCAGTCCACCATGCTCATCAAACCCCAGCCATCTCTGGGCCAGTGTATAATAAATTAGTTGCAATGCACTTCATCATTATACGAATGGGTCCAGAACGTCAAAGATTCAGAAGGGAAACAAGGGTACGGAATCACAGGGACGCCATGCTCTGTGCACTTTCCAAATGGAAGATTTCTGGAGGGACAGATAAGACATAGATCAACTGTTATTTTCCAAGTATTGTGCTCTCCTATGCTGAGATAACGGGACACAGATGTACTTCTCTTGCTAACCCCCCCAATACCACCACGACTCAACCGAAGGAATCTGCTGACAGCAAATGAAGTGTGGTTGTTGAAAACAAAGGCACAGTCACAGATATGGAGTGTTCTGCCAGCTGTTGGTCTACATTCGGCTGCCTCTTTAAGACTGTACGTCCCAAGTTGGTGCCTGAGTTTACATACGAAACGCAGCGGATACTGATACTAAACACTGCAAATGATGGCATTCTTAACCAACACTGCTCCCTGAGGAGAATCGATAGACACCATATCTAGTCAATCTCCTGGCACCATACTAGATCAAAAACCTGAAATGCAGCCATAGAAAAATGCCACCTCTAACCTGTCTGTACATATTCTTCACTTTTAGTATGCCCATATTTGGCACCTTACATGCATGCCAGCACAATGCATACAAACACACAGATGTAGCACATCTCCCTAGGGGTCACCACCAGCGTGCCCAGGTACACGTCAGCGTCGTAAGGGCACATCCTCCACCAAGGGCTCTATTATTGTATAAGCCACTGCTACAGAATGCTCAACAAAGAAAAATGAACTGCTAGAGAAGATCTGTATACAGGACTGTACAAAAGGCTTAGTAATAATTCTCCAGATCCCTCCACCCATATTGAAGCCAACCACTCTGCTGAACTGGAGGTCAGATTGCAAGCAGTGCCTTCACCTGCAAGAATATAATGTTAAAAGCTTTAACTGAGAGCATTGTGGGAACATTCTCCATATGCACAAAGAGAACAACCGTAGTAAAAATGTGTATTGGTCTACTATTGGCTGGTCGGGCTCATTTACTTTACCCTTCCAATTGGCAACCTGGCAGCAGGGGGCATCAGAGCGGCATGCCTGTCTCTTTTGGGAGCTTCGTTAAAGGGGAAAGGCGATGGTTACGCTGCATTAGGGCGAAACATGATATAATGTCTACAAGTTGGCAAGACACAGCACTTGTTCCATATGTGCGTGGGCTGGCTGACAGCTGACACACCTCATGTCATAAAATGTGATCCCACACCTATTACCCTTGATCCAGGATACACAGGGCACAAATATTCTGATGACATTCACCCCACATGGAACAAAAACAAAAACACCACCCATATTTCAACATATCAAGCCCTAAAGAAAGAAAAGGTTTTCATTACTTAATACCTACTTAAAATTTACACAAAAAACTGTTTAGAACGTTACTGTAATGATAAAATGTCCCCCCCCCCCCTAGTATGTGTAAATACCACCCTGACCTAGTTTGTATTTTTCCAAATCATAAATATTGCAACCACAGGACTGTATTCACCACTTTAAAAGGCTATTCCTTCCAAAAGCATTAATATTAAAGTTATTCTATACTGGTTCTACTTACCTCCAGCACACTGTACTGTAGCTCAGGGCACACTTGGGAACATGCGAGAGAAGTCGCGCAAACCTAAACAGCGATACACTGTGTCCCATGCTGAAGATGAAAGCGCTGAGAGGGAACCCAACACCATCCAAACCAACCCAGCCAGCCATTTGGAGGGGGGGGGGGAGGTTGAGAGGGGAGGGTTAAAGCGATCACTGCTTCACTTGGATGTCGATTCAGAGGAACCATATCTACGTTCAAATGACGTGCGCTGAACCTGAGCCCATCTGCTGGCTTGCTGTCGGGCTGGGAGTGACTCTTCTACTCCCCTACCTTTCTTTGTGTCCAAAGACAAAGGGCATGAACGCCTGTACTAGGACGTTATCACAGCAAAGTAAAAGGTACGCATACCACAGACAGTGCATCAGACAGCCCCACTAACCCCAAAAGTAGGCGTGCCTACATTTATTTAGGAGATAAATTATTCACACACAGGTATAAAGCAGCAAGGAGGAAATATTATTACAGTGACAGCAGTTATGCATGGTATGTAATTAGGATTATTACAAGGAAAAAAAGTTATGTATTTGTATGATTTAACTTCATTTGATTATGACCAATGAGGAATAACTAAACAAGGCTAAACAAACACATTAAAAGCTTTTGACTCTGTACATAACCAGAGGAGGATGCTGTAACCAAAAATACCTAAAAAAATATTTACTGCAGCTAATAAACCACATGTACAGACAATTAAAAATAACAAAGATCAACCTGCTGGATATTTAGAATAAATAACCACAGTCACTCTCAACCTTCCACTTCTTGATCTTGACACTCGCAAACACCCTTTTCCTCCTTCCAAGCGCTGATTTCCTAGTCATCCATTAGTAGAAAAGAAACAGGATGCTTCTTGTAAAAAAATAGCACCAATCACGTGTAGCTGGAAGCCTTCCATTTCTGATAAGTGGCCGTAAGACACTTCCAAAACATACACAGTGCTACAGATGTGACTGGAAATTTGACCCATTAAAATAGAAAACAATCAAAAGCCCTATATAGGCTGGACATCCCAAGAATAGATTTTAAAAAACAAAGGATAACCTTCTTTGTTGATGCCATATATCAGACTTTTTTTTCCCTCCACAACAACCAAAGAATGTCAGTTTTAGTTTAACTAAGCAACAAGTGAAATAAAATTTGCAAAAAAAGTTAGATAACACTATTGCTAATTGTGATCCCTCTGACATTTATTCATATTAAACCAGTGTTTGACCTTCCCATGTACTGGTTCATCTGAGTGCCTGTATCTGGAAACACGGGGGGAGAAATGCAATGCTCAAGTGATACAGGAAGCTTCAAAAAGGCCACCAGCTTCCTTGCTGACGTCTCTCCTATCAATCTTTCCCAAAGCATAAGGCCATCCATTCCTCAAAGGAGAATTTGCAAATACATTAAAGAAAGACCAATTATTCATGACCACGTTGAAATAAGGACATTGTGACCGGATGTGAAAAGCAGCCCATATATTGATGGGGACCAAGGCTGACTCTCTTAATGTCAGCCAGTTATGCAGTGATACATTACATGCATGTATATTATATACAAACATATACATACACTTATATAAACAACCCAAAGGTCAATATGCTCATTTTGGGCAAATGTTATTAATGTGCTACATAATGCTTTTACTAAGTGCACAAGTTTTACAAAATGACAGACAACGTTAAAGCTTAGAGTACCACGTAGTCATTGATTCATTCATTCATGAGAAAGTAAAATAGCAGCTAAGTAAGTTTTACTTTGCACCAGTGTTGAAGGGTAAAAACACGTCTACCCATCACTACTAAAAAACTGTACTGGTTGGATATATTGTACAGTTGATGTCAGACGCATATAACGTTTGGCGTCATACGTACCGACGTTGGTTCCGACAGAAGGCGAATAAAAGTTACCTGGTTGAATTACATTCATTACATTACATTACATTACATTACATTATTTTCGGTCGACAGTATCTAGTCAATTTTATTTTCATTCAAGCTTTGTGCAGAAGTAGTGCGATCCGGTATTAAATGGCTTTAGAGCTGAATATAGTGTATGTAAAAGTTGGAGCAGCTGTTAAATTTTAGTCGTTAACTATATACACTCCCAAATTATAAACCTGTTATAAATCGTTAAGTAAGCTAGCCAGGTAGGAACTACCACACCCAGAGGCGCAGATGGTGGTAGTTCTTAAAGGTTGAGACCTTATGCTTATTGTTTTATCTCTCCTGCTGCCCTGACCAAACCATTATTGCATTTGTTCCATTGATTTTTACTAAACTCACCTTTTAAACGCTCAGGGAACTACTATTGTACTGATACAACTTCTTTATGAATTTGAATAACTTAATAACTCTTCTTAGTAATCCGATGTTTTGGGGTAAGAGTTGTGGCAAGAAAGTTGAATCTCTGCGCGGAGTATACCAACAGGATGATTTGTATTTTTGGTCTAAAGAAGCCAACGCATTTGTAACATGTTTATCCTTAAAACTGACGTATTTCAAGAAAAAAAATCTCGAGATGTTTCTCGACGAACGGAGTATGCATTACGGGTATTGTTTAAAATATAAAATTATACCCCCCCCCCCCATCAGGGCTGTATGTGGTACATGCACCATCTGATGATTGGTCCATTCCCGAATTCGAAGACGCCCGAAGGACAGCTCCATGGAAACCTCTCAGACACGGAGAGCATTAACTCTACCAAACCAAACAGATGGCCTCTTGGCCTATTGAATGGGAGCAAATCTTGCTTTGCAGTCTCTTAATAAATGAAATGTGTTTTTATTGTGTGGAAGCCAGTCTGACAGAAGTGCACCTAAGAATAGAGCAAACTGGCTGTCTAACTGTATCTGTAATTCTAAGTTCATGTTCCATGTACATATTCAAATCAAATTTGCACAAAATATATTGTGCTTACATATTGTTTTATGAATATTCTGGTTTTTATTTAGCATGTTTTGTTTGCAGTCCCTTTTGGATTTATGTTCCTTTGTCACAACCTTTAATATCAAGAAAGCTGAGAATGCCTTTATCTTTCTTAGGAATTTTTGTGTGAAGCGTGTAGATTCTACATAGTGCCTAGTGAGCATTCTTTAAAGAAACATCTTAGCAGTCATATTCATGGTATTCTTACTCACATTTTGGTAATTGTTTATCAGAAAGCAGGATTTCTTTCTTAGCCGGATAACTCGTTGGATTCAACTGACCCCAGTTTAAATATTCTTTATCTTTGTTCACTTACATTTAGCCCAGACTACCTTAAATCCAACAAGTTATCCAGCTAAGCAAGAATCCAACTTTGTGATATAGGCAGCTGACCTCTCTGTCCTAATATGGGACAATAAGTGGCAGCTCATCTGACATTACAAGACACCTGCTCCAGGAGCCATCCTTGTGTTCCACTGCAGCAAGAGGAAGTAAACTCATCTGTAGTGCATTCCAACGATTCCTGTAATTACCTCGGTCCTGTGTTATCATTTGGTTGTAATTAAATGACAGCACTCGCAGTTGTAAAACTATGTATGGCTCTTCAAAAGCCAAGGGAAATGCATGTTGGCATTTGTCTTTCCCTTTGTTCTGTTTGAACATTTTTTAGGATCACATAAATGCACACGCCTCATCACAAATCAAAGGTTACAGAATTAGTTAATAAAATTAAGTCTTTCTCCTCAGACAAAACAAGGGGGAAGTTTGGAGAACACTGGCTTCGCTGTTTCTTTGCAAACAATATTGTATTCTTTTCAGTCAAAACCTCAGAGTTTATCCTCATTTCCACCACTAAAACATAAGAAAAATATTTGGAAAAGAGAACTTGTAAGGACTCTGCATAGAAGGGTCCATTTACAATGTCACTTCAAAGAAAGAAAAGGTGAATGTGCACTTACATGTGTGATTTAGTGCCCAGCTTTTGAAGGTAGTTACATATAACTGATGCTAAAATGATAAAGGCTTTACATATTATATTTGCATACGGTGCTTTTTTTGCCTGTGGGTGGCACAGTGAGCCACACCATTGCCGTGCACCTCCAGGTTTGGGTGTTTGAATCCCCCTTTCGCTCTCTGTGTCTGCATATTCTGCACATTCTGCATGTTTTCCCTATGTTGCACAGGTTTCTTCCTGCAGTCCAAAGACACGCAGTGAGGCTGATTGCTTCTCAGAATTGCCTGTTCTGTGTTAGTGTGTTAATCTGTATACTGTGTGCTGGACTGGCACCCCTCCAGTCTCATACTCCAGACTCATACCCCTGTCTTGTACCCTATACTATTTGGAATAGGCTCCAGGCCCCCCATGATCCTGTCCAGGATAAATAGTTGGAAGATGGATGAAGAAACATTAAGAAAATATATAATTGAATGCATGGATTTAAAAGGGGTAAAGAGAACAGGATGCAAATGAGAGTGAGGGGGAGTAGTTTTTGAAACCTTGAGCCAGCTGAATATCAGCACTTCCTTAACTCCTTATCGGGATACCCTCTGTGGGCAGACCAAACTCTACTGCACCATTGTTCCTCTGTAGTCACAACTCCATAAACAAAGCTGCACAAGTCTCAAGGCTACCCACGCTGCTCCTACCCCGTTCCTGAGCCCAGCCGTCACTCTGCTTCCACAGCCACCCCTTCTGCCAATAAGTAAGCCTTCTGTCCTTCGCAAGTGCTGCCAGTCACATGAACGGCGCTTTCTGAGAAAGAAAACATGCTTTCACCTTGCTCTTTTGAATCAAAAACACAAGGTTTTATTGTAACAATATTATAAAATGCAATGCTTGATTTTAATGATCCGATTGGAGCCATAATTGAATCTTCTCTAGGAACACTGGACCAGCTCACAGATAAGTACTGGTTGTCTTAAATTGTCATAAGTACTGGTAGGTAGGACACCTGTTAATGTGGTATATAGGCCAAAGTCTATCGGACACAAGGGAGTCTGTAAAAAAGGAACCCATACGTTTCCTGACCAACAGGCAAAAAAAAAATTGTCGTCTATACATGAGGCCATTGTTCCTTCAGCTTGACTATTGACTAATATTGACTAATGTGACAACTTTCAGTCAATGGGGCATTTATGAGAGACAACTGAAACAAGGCCAAGCCGGTGAGGGGAAGAGCAGAAAAACTGACAGCAGAACCTGTTTCACTGACCTCAGCAAGGTGCACAGATTCTCACACTTCCTTCTAATGAAACAATAAATACAGTTGCGTTTCATACGCATTCGTTTATTCGTTGGCATCCATCACCTGTTCATTCCATTGTCCTCTTAAAAAGGATAGCTGAATAAGAAAAGGAGGGGAAAGTCTTTTCATTCTAGAACTCATCACAGCGTGAGTGATTATTTTCTTTCATAAGAGAATTTGACACTCCTTTGTGCAGATCTTAATTGCTGTCTTGACTACAGCATATTCATTCTGTTTTATTTCTTGTGCGCAGGCTGTTATCTGTTGAGAAGGCGAGAAGACGGACACTGATGCGGATCTGCTTAGGGTATTCCCGTTTATTAGGACCTAGCAACACGATGTCTGCAGATCTCAAAACACACACTGGTGTTTCAGATCTTGTGGTTGCAGGCTTCTGAAACTGCGGATGGTGAAGGTAACCAGGGGGCTGGGCCAAAGGTCGTGGTTGGTCTTCCAGGCAGGGGTCGGGCGATCGACGTCGGTTGCCAGAGGCAGAGGCGTAGAGCGAGGTCGGGGTTCTAGACAGGGGTCAGGCGATTGGCATCGGTACTAAGGGGAACAGGCAGAAACTCAAAATCCAGTAAACATAGCAAAAGTCAGAGCACCGATAGTCAAACAGGGAATAACGCTCGAACTCAGGGCACACCATGAAGATCTCACACGGACCAGAAACCCGAACACACAGATATAGCGCACCGAAACAAGGGGAAATTAGGAACAGCTGGAAGAGGATTGACCAAAACCGGTAGCACCTGGTAACACTAGAAAAACTGGACGACTGGGCACGAAGCCTCGGGGAAACCCTATCGGTTGGAATCCCCGGGGGGGGCGTGGCTGAGATGGCGATGGAGATCCTCCAGCGCGATCCATGACAGTTATCAGTGGATTTTCAGTTTCTTATGGTGGCACAAACTTTGCCAAACCCAAAAAGATTTCCATGAATTTGCCTTTCAAGCTTGCTGTTCGTTTCCGGTGTGTGTCGCTGTCTCTTCCGGTCATAAAAACAGCTGTGTGCGAGGAGGATTATAGGGCTGTGCAGCCCTCAGTATTTTCTGGATCTCTCCAGAACATGGGAGGATTACTTATTCTCAAAACTTTTTTATAGCACACACACACACACACATGCACAGTATATATGCACAGTATGTGTGTGTACAAAGAAGGAGCATTTTCTCATTTTCTCCAGTAGTCCCCCCAGTGATTCTGCACTCTGTGTATGTTAATGGTTCATCTCTCCTCTGCATCTCACTTGACCCGAGTCTATTTATAAAGCTGCCTTGCTTGTATTTGCTGGCTGTCTGAGGGGTATTCTATTACTGCTGTGCATCTTATTTCCAATTTTATTCAGCGCAGTATTTTTTTTTTTAACTCCTAATTTTCCTCTTGGTTAAAAACAAGGCACAGCACTAACTTCCAGCATATATCATTACAAATTTACGTTTCCTGTTTTTAGCTTCTTCTTTTGCCTGACACCATCTGGACGCTTTTGCATGACACTTTCCAAGTCACACCAACGTACCCATGCCTAGATAGCAGCAATATAAGTAAGAGAACCACTTTAAACCGTGACCATTTCCATTTTGAATTTCCGAGCAGGTGCAAGCCGCTCATGTTAGAAACATGACTCAGTTATGGCAGACTAGTGAAGTAGCTTAACGTTAATGTGGTTATAAGGTTTGTGCGACTCAGTAGATGCTTTGGAGTGCTGCATACTTCTCACAAATGCTGGATTGTCCTCTATTGAGACTTAGTATTCAGCTTGACATAAAATACATTTTCAATGGCAAGTACAACCACTGTTTTTCCCATAAATATGTTAAATTAAATTTAATTAAATTGAATTAAACCTTGGCCCTGTACAGGATAAGCCATTACAGAAGACAGATAGATGGATCTACTTATTAAATTAACTGTAGATGTAAACCTAATAGTATGGACATTGATTTTGTCTGCGCTCTCTATTCATCTTACTCCTGCGTGATGCAGGAGCCCTTTCTGGCAGGGACGGGTCAGGGATTTGGAGGGACGGACCAGCAGGCACACTTGTGGTGATTGTTAGGGTCAAGGTCCCAGCAGCTGAAGGTCAGGTGATCGTTGAGCTACGACAGATGGAGATTTACCGCCCTGCAGCCACCACTCTTCAGTGGGTCGGTAATGACAGGGGTGACGGGCACCAAGACGACTTGTCAAACAAGCACCTCCGACTTGTGTTCAGTCTTTCATCATTTCTTTTGTGAAGGAAATTCAATTGTATGCACGGAAGCATCGCAGAGTCAACCTTAGACTGCTTGCCAAGAGGATTATGAAATAAAGTTCTGCAGAAGTGTGTCATCCTCATCAGTATGACTTTCATTCCCTCTTTGCCCCGCCCCATCTTCATTTCTGTATTTCTCCAGACGGACAGCTGCTATCATTATCCATCCATTTGAAATGACGCCCCTGAGTAAGGTTGGGTCAGAGGGGGTTCAGCGGGCGGGAGGGAGTGAGGGAGGCCCTCCAGAGTGACTAGACACTGGGGGTTAAAGGGCAGGCCTTCACGCTGTGGCCTCATTGTGTCATTTCCCAGTGAGGGTACGGCAGAAAATCGCATCCCACCTCTGCTGAGCCCTCGGCAGCTCCCGTTGTCCCGCTGCTTACCCCGCCACCCCCCTCCACAGGCCACGCCCACACAGTGCACTCATTACAAGAACAATTGTCAGCAAGAAAGATGAGAGCCCAAGGGACAGGCTTTCAAGCACAATAGAGGCCAAGGAATAAGCATAGGCCCCTCCCTTTGACCCTTAACAGCCCCTTTCACTGACACGGCCTGATTACCTGCACTGCTGCACTGTCACAAGCGCCATACACAAAGCAATACCAAGATTAAAGAATACTGGGACTGATCTCTCCACCCAGAAACTATTGAAATAAGTGAGAATATGCCCTCAATGACACAGACAGCAAACAATTCACAAAGATTACAGCTGCAAGGCTTTAGGGGCATTTCTTCCATCCTTCCAGTACCTGGGAGTTCAATAAGCTTGGCTCATATTTATTTGTAGGTCTCATTCACTTATCTAATCATGACACAGATGGGCACAATGACATTAAAAAACACAGGGTTAGCCCTGGAGGTTTCTAGCATATCATGCCTGAGAGGTTGTTCAGTCAGCAGACAGTATACAGGATAATAAGAATGGTTTGTTTCAGGGGTACATATAAAAGCACAAAATGTGGACTGATGGGAAGGCAGTCATAAAGCGAAAAGGTTAGCAAGCAAGTTACTCAGTGTGAATATGGCGGAAGTATTTACACAAACAGAGTTAAAGCAGCGAGTAAACTTGCGAAAAAGCTCTGCGCATGGTATCGGCAGCTTCTCGGCATGCTGCTGTGATGGAGATGCAAAACGCGACCAGCTAATCGGGGAGGGTTTGCTGTGCTGGTGTGCAGCTGGCAGTGAAGGGGTTAATGCACACAGGTCTGTCAGGGTGTCTATTTATACATTAAATATAAACAGAGCAGGAGCCGTTATTCTGGGGAACTGGTTTAGTCAGTTTTTTTGTGAAGTGCGGAGCTACACTTAATCTCCTCTTTCATGGAGCATTAGCCTAGCTGTGGCAGAGGGTTCCGTTTCCTTTGTTCATTCAGCTGCAGGCTGGCAGGTAGCAATGGCTGCTGGTTCGATTGTAGTACCCTAGGGCAAAGTGCATAACTTGACTTCCACCCATTCATCGATCGTCCATAACTGTTTCTCCAGTACAGGGTCACTTGATTTGCTTCAATACATGGAGTTAAAGGTATAAGAAAATGCAACACAAGGCACCTTTAAAAATTACAGTTTATTAAACTTTGCAATAAATTAGACGTTACCCCACCTTCACCGTTTTCAAGTAATATTCCTGCAAAACAAAGCTCAAAAACACATTCAAGCCTCATGGATCTCTGCAGCAAACAGTTTATGACAACCGTCAGATAGACATCACACAGACCCAGGCCTTGCTGACATCCCTCCTTCATTCTTTGGTATGATGACAAGTCATATTTAAACCCCTGAGGAATATTATTCAACCATAGACTATAAATTAACTAGCACAAAGTGCTTCAGCCATACAAGAAACAAGTACTGCAAACCAGAATCTAGTTTTTGCTCCTAAAACTGTACCGATAAAAATTCTTGGTAAACAATCCACTAATTGTACATGATATGCCACCGACAGCCCTGACGAGTGCAGGCCCCATCTGAAACACAAGTTCCTGAAGCCAGGCAGCTTCTGACTACTGAAGCCTACTGTTGCCGTGAGACAGGCTGGGAAGCCACGGAGATTGCAAAAACAAAACCAACAGCTCCATCCTGCACCAAAGAGCTACCGGCTCCTTCATCCAAACACCAGCACTGCGGATTCATGAAAACCTGCTTTATTTTCATCACTTTTCCAACCTCGGCCCCTTAAAACAAAGGCGGGCAGAGTTATGTGTCGGCTGAGCTTTGTCCCCCAGATTAATTTGGACAGAGTTCATTTTGAGGACGGCCTCATAGTGGCCCCCACTCCTATTGTAGCCCTGGCAATATGTCAGGGGGTGCGGGCTATGTGCCGACATTAAGAGGAAAGCCCCAAATCAAAAGGCAATATGGGATCTGCATTTACTGCCTTGGCAACAACCACAAGCCAGGCAAACAGACTCCTCTGAATGTTGATGTCTCTTTAAAAAGAAATGCCCAGAACCTTCTACTGTTTTACATTGCTTGGACTGTAAAGCAAATTTTGACTAATCTGGCATTGTTTGCTGGTGTTGACTGATTTTATTGTACCAGCATTCAGAAACTTTATCATATCTTAAATGAGCATTTATGGAAAATGGACAGTTGAAGGGAGAGATATAATTAATAATATCTCCACGTTTGTATCTGTATAATAATAAAAGCCACTAAATTGTAAAAGCAACTTACATCAGGTGCAGTTTACACAGCCCTAGAGAACTCTACACAGCCCTGTACTGTCCTACACATCACTGCAGAGCCCTATACTGCCCTACACATCCCTGTAAAGCCCTATATTGCCCTACACATCACTGCAGAGCCCTATACTGCCCTAAACATCCCTGCAGAGCCCTATGCTGCCCTACACATCCCTGCAGAGCCGTATACTGCCCTACACATCCCTGCAAAACTCTATGCTACCCTACACATCCCTGCAAAGCCCTTTACTGCCCTGCACATCCCAGCAGAGGCCTATACTGCCCTACATATCCCTGCAAAACCCTATAGTGCCCGACACATCCCTGCAGAGCCCTGTACTACCCTACACATCCCTGCAGTGCCCTGTACTACCCTACACACCCCTACAGAGCCTTATATTGCCCTATATACCCCTGCAGAGCACTATATTGACTGACACATCCCTGCAGAGTCCTATACTGCCTGACACATCCATGCAGAGCCCTATACTACCCTATACATCCCTGCAGAGTCCTATACTGCCTGACACATCCATGCAGAGCCCTATACTACCCTATACATCCCGGCAGAGGCCTATACTGCCATACAAATCCTTACCAAGTCCTATACTGCCCTACACACCCCTGCAGAGCCCTACACTGCCCAACACATCCCTGAGGAGCTCTATACTGCCCTACACATCCCTACTGGGCTCTACATTGCTCTACATGCCACTGCAGTGCCCTATACTGCCATACACATTGCTGCAGAACCCTATACTGCCCTACACATCCTTTCAGAGCCCTACATTGCTCTACACACCCCTGCAGAGCCCTACACTGCCCGACACATCCCTGCGGGGTCTATACTGCTCTACACATCCCTACAGAGCCCTACACTGCCCAACACATCCCTGCAGAGCCCTATACTGCCCTACATATCCCTGAGGAGCCCTATACTTCCCTACACATCCCTACAGAGTCCTACATTGCTCTACACACCCCTGCAGAGCCCTATACTGCCCTACACATCGCTGCAGAACCCTATACTGCCCTACACATCCTTACAGTGCCCTACACTGCTCTACACACTCCTGCAGAGCCCTACACTGCCCAACACATCCCTGCAGAGCCCTACACTGCCCAACACATCCCAGCAGATCCCTACACTGCCCAACACATCCCAGCAGAGCCCTATATTGCCCTACATATCCCTGCACAGCCCTGTACTGCCCTATATATCTCTGCAGAGCCCTATACTGCCTTATACATCTCTGCAGGACAGTGGTGGAAAAGGTATTCAATTATCATACTTAAGTAAAAGAACATTTGAGAAACCAAAATATTTCTTAAGTAAAAGTAATCCATTAAAATACTCAATAATAAAATATAATCACTCAAGTGAAACTAAAAAATACCTGGTTTTAAAAGTAGTTAAATAGAAGATACTATGCATTCAAATTTATTGATCTTACAATAAGAAACCTATCCTTTTAAATTCATTCAAAACAAGTTTGAATACAGCATTATAGTGCCTCACAATAAGGAGTTGCATATTTTCTTTTTATTCAGGGAAAGCAGGTGAAACTTGTCGAACTTGCTTGTGCAGATTAACAGAATGATTTTTTTATTCTGTGGGAAACAAAAGATCAAGATTTAATAATGAATTATAAACATTTCATGGCCGGTACCTTTAGGCCTCTTATAAGTGATGAATGAGCCGACAAAGACGAGGAAGGTCTGGCTGCAGCACACAGGGTGACTCCACTAGGGGGAGCTCCACTGTGGGCCGGACATGGTGCTGCTGAAGAGCACTGAGTGATTGGTGTTCACATCTTGTTTCCATTAAAATTACGAAGACGGATGTTTCTCATAATATTTTTAACTACATGAAGGTGAGAATTTCACACCATGCAAATAGCAAATTTAAAATAGACTATAGTCTGTTCCCATAGATTTAAAGGAGATTATTAACACTTGTTTCCAAAGTTGTACTAATATCACAGAAAAAGCAAATATATATTTTAAAAGAGACAATTAAACTCAGTTCCTGCACTTACGGCATATCCAGCACTACTGTGGTGGTCATGTGATTTTGAGGGTGCTACCTACGATCCTGAAGTTTGCATAACGTCTTGTATGAGCCAGACATGAAGGTCATATGATTTCTGGCCCCCACAGTGGAGGTCCCCCTAGTGGAGGTCGCCCTGTGTTCTGCTGCCAGATCTTCTTGACAAAAATGCAATTATCACTATTATTCTGTAGTAGCTCAATTAATTTTGAGCTTTGTACTTTATTGTACTGTATTTTGAACTTAAAATTTAAATAAATTAGTTATTTCGGTATGTTAATTGGGATATTGTACATCTGTGCATATTGTTTGTTCCATTTTCATAAAGACAATATGTAATACAAAATAATAATATAGTAAATAATACTACTAATAAAGTAAAAGTTGCAACAACTGAAAATACTCCAGTAAAGTACAAATCCAGAAAAAAATGTACTTAAATAGAGTAACGAAATATTTATATTTGTCATTTTTAACTTTGCACTTCTGCTGCTGAGACCTACATAGCCTTATATAGCCTTACACATCCGTCCGGCCTACAGAGTCATATACTGCCCTACACATATATGCAGAGTACTACATAGCCAAAAAATGCTCTACACTTTGCCACTTAGCCCTACAAAGCCATAAACTGTCCTACACATCCCTATAGAGCCCTAAAGAACCCTACATTGCCCTACACATCCCTGTACACAGAGGCCTATACTGTTATACTTATCCTTGCAGAGTCCTACAGAGCCATAAACTGCCCTACATGTCCTTGCAGAGCCCTCCAGAGCCATAAATTGCACTACACATCCATGCAGAGCCCTACAAAGCCCTATACTGCCCTACACATCCCTGCTGAGCCGAACAGAGTCCTATACTGTCATACTCACCCTTGCAGAGCTACACAACTTTAAATGGTACCCTGGAGCACCAGAAGGACCAAATCAGCCAATAACATCCTCTCTGGGATCCCAGGAATTAGACAGGTGTTCTAGCCAGCAACAAAATACAATAAGATTAAAAATGAGTTAGGCGAAAACCGGCCCAGTGAGAGCCCAGCCAACATGACCAGGCATGCCTAGGACACTAAGGAATTGTACAATCCCCAGCTGGTCACCATCTACCCTCAGTTAAGGGCTTGTTTTTATCTTTGACCAGAAGCACAAGATTGGCACCATTACTTCATACTGTCTTGACACAAAGGGATCCCGGTGACTCCCCCCTTAGAATGGCGAATGCCTGGGGGTTAGTTAGGGCAACTTAGGGGAGATGTTGATGACTTCATTTAAAATTGCAAGTATATACCTTTACAGTGTCCAAACTGCTTATCCAATACAGGGTCTTTCTGAGCCTGGAGCCTATCCCAGGCAGCACAGGGCTGGGGGACACCCTGAATTGGATGCCAGTCCATTACAGGGCACATGCATGTACACACTTACATGCATACACATGCAGGCAATCATGCCAGTCACCAAAATGAATTGTTTAGAAATGCAGGAAGAAACAGAATTACCCTGAGAAAACCCACACAACTCAAGAAGAACCTGGAAACTCCTCTTCATATTTAGAAGATGTATAAGCAGGGTTTAAATACAGATGGAGCTCGGCGGAGCCCAGCTCTGCTTCCTCATGTTGAAATCATACCTTGCTGGTGCCCAGCTCCACCTCTATACATCCAAATGGCACCTTGCTTGAGTGCAGCTATACCTCCTTCAACGTTAACCTTTTTTTTCTTAATGTCCCAAAATTCAACAAAAGTTTCAAAGTAAACAGTGTAATAAAATGTCAATTTTGTACTAAAAATATGTTTTTTTCCTCAATTTTAATGTTAACTTTTATTAGTAGCTCGGAACAGACATTCATTCCTTGAGTGGATGAGAAATTCCTGCATGACACCTTGATTTCTGTCCATTGCTTTTGTATTTTGACGTATTTCACTTACCATACTCCTGCCAAAACTTCATTTACTAGCTAGACTCTGCTAGAGGCAAGTAGCAATCCGTGAATAACTTGATATCTTACTGCATTTTCACAGGGACATCGTGAATGAATCAACAAGAGTATTACATATAGCAATAAGCTATTTTGATGCACTTTAAACTTTCACAAAATTAAAATACTATTTAACCATCTGGCATGTACAATAATCATATCAAATAGAAATAATTCATCCCATTTTATAGTTTGTTTTGTATAGCTTTAAATAAGTAAAACGACATAATGATGAGCTTACTGTATCTTTAACATTGTGATTATAAATACATACAACAACTAATAAACGAAGGTACAGAGCAGCCTATTCAGCCCCCCACCCTCCATTCTTTACCTGCCAAGACTCCCCTCCTCTCTGATTTTGATTTAATCCCTGTGTGTAACTGATCAGGTCATAAGTGTTCTAAAATAAACTGAGTCCAATATACTATGTTCTGACTATTCGACGTTCAGACTGCCCGTCATGTGCCTAAATATTGTAATGGTTTTCCTTTATGCCAGGTTCAGCTGGCGTAGAACGTTAGCTGGGTTTGCTGGAGGACAGATTGACTTCATAATGCTTGTCAAGGCCTAATTCTTCCCACAATCTGCATTCCTAATTTTTTTTCCATTTTTATGAAAGAAATAGGACAAAACAAAGCAAAAAAAATGACAAATGGTATCCATGCTGGAAGAAATTTTCAATGCTAATGCAGCATTGAGTGGGAAGCTGAACAGCACGGGGGTCCATGGGGACAATGGCGTCTATGGGGCGGGTTACATCACTGCTCTCCATGCTTCCTTCTTTGTGAATGAATGGGGGCACGTGCCGCCTGACGGGGGGACAGTCCGTGCCCTGCGGGTTCCGCGTCTGCCGTGTGCTTTGTGCACACAGCTGTTATCATCACATGAAACTTCAACCGTAGCCTGCCCCCCCCCCCCTACTCTGGCTCCCACCGGGATACCACCCATTCACGCCCAGACAGATCCACTGTGACGCTCATCTGAGAGGTGTCAGGGTGAGGCCTCACACTCAGCTGGCCCCGGTCTGGCAACACACCCCAGCCTATCCAAGTCCAAGCCACGTTCGTCACTGGCCAGTGTGAGTCACGCCCATTTGGGCTGGCTTCCAATTCCCAAAGTTCTGACCTGCTGACCTGCTTGACAGCATCAGCCAATCACATGCAGCCTGTTTAACCTAACAATGCAGAATGCACCTGTTCTGGACTCTCTAACTGAATTTTTTTTTTCAGATGTACGCTGAGAAACAACTCAGTCACTAATATGACCAGCGGCGCCCACTCAATGGTGCTGGAATGTGATGACTCTGATGTTGCAGTAAAGCCTTGTGCAAGGAGCAAAGTTCAAAGTTTTTATTTGTTACATGCAGTCGTACAATATACAGTGAAATGCTTGTTCTGGCAGATTTACTGACTGTGCCCACGGACTATGCTATATACGTAGGCAGTATATTATTTATGTAGTACAATTGGTGATTCTGCCAGAATCATTGCATGTTGTACTATATGAAATGGGGTTTCACAGTGATTATATTTCATCATGAGCTTCTCGTACTGTTCCAGGAAATGTATACACATTTGTTATGTTTGCAGTATGAGCAGAAAGCAGAGATTTACAACAGCTTATGTAACACAAATGAGCTCCTTTCTCACTTGGAGGTTGATCCTTACCTGCATGTGAGGCAGGGCCATTGCTAGGATATTAATACAGCCCGGGCTTAGCTCGGAGACCTAATCTGTCCAAGGGTTCTCAAACAGAAAGCATGTTTGTTAAAACAGTATTTCCCTACTCAGTCCTTGGGAACCCCCAGACAGACTTTCTCCCTCCCAGCTCCCTACCAGACAGTCCACATTTTTGCTCCCTCCCAGTTTCCTACCAGAAACTCCACATTTTTGCTCCCTCTAAGCGTCCTACCAGACAGTCCACATTTTTGCTCCCTCCCAACTTGGGTAGGGAACTGGGAGGGAGCAAAAACATGGATTGTCTGGGAAACCCTGAGGACGAGGTTGGGAAACACTTATGTTAAAAGATCTGAGCTAAATAAATCAGTCGGGGTTTGTTCAGATTTATTCGGGGCTTCAGACCTGAATGGCCCAGGCTCGTGACACGTCTGGTGTGGAGGAGGCCAACACACAATAAGCCTCACATTATCAACCACAAAAGACACTTTTGAGTAGAAGGGATAAAGGCTTAGGTTTTATTAGTTCTCACACAATCAGACATCCATTAATTCATCTAAAGTAACTGCTCATCCAGTACAGAGTCGCAAGGTTATTATCATTAACAAAAACTAAAGCTAAAAGTGTAAGAAAACATTTTCATAAATAAAATAAGATACGAAAATAAAATTAAAAAACTACAACTAAATAAAACTATGGATATTGCTTCCAAAACTAACTGAAATGAAATTAAAACCAACGCCAAATACCTTCCATTGCCGTTTTTTTTACTACTTGTATGTAATTATTATTTTTTTCTTTAATTACCCTTTATAATGCCTGGAACATATTTTGCCCATGTTGAGGACATTAGTACATATTCATGGAGGATACGGTAAATATCAGACAAAACAGCTCTACAACTTTCCCTAGGTCTATCCATAGAAAAATAACTAAACGTAAAACGAAACTAATATATATAAAAACTAAATAGAAATATGTTTAAAATAAAAATGAAAAAAACAAAACAAAATGAAAACTAAAACGAAACTGGATTTCAAATAAAAACTTTTAATAATATAAAAATAAAAACTAAATAAGAAAATCAAAACTATAGTGACATTGCAGGGCCGCAGTGAGCCTGGATTCTTTCTCAGGAAGCGGAGGACTCTGGAGAGAATGGCAGCCCATCGCAGGGTAACAGATGCACACTCACATACAGATCCTAGGGCCAGACTCAGAGTCCTAACCTTGGCGGGGTGAGACTACAGGGCTAACCTCTGAGTCATGGGGCCACATTAACTGAACCATTCATACACATGCCTTTTGTGTGGCTGCTGTTTTAAGCGGTAATGAAAGCGAAAGCAGACTATGCAAGACGTTTATTCTGGATTCATTCCATTCCATACTGTGTAAACCGACGTGTGCGGACAGGTAGATACCCTTCGCACAGCTGTATCACGTTTCATTTATTGTTTTATTTACCTCACCCTGGCTAATGTCCGTCCCAGGGTGAACCAGACACAGCAGTACCATTTCAGACCAGAAGATTCACTATTGCCCCTGCTCACACATAGCAGAAACAACCAAATTGACATTATTCCCTATGGTTTGCTTTGAAGATGATATCATTCATTTCTATAATATTTCTATGTTGCAGTTAACCCCTGTGTTATTTTTGGGGTCGAAGTTACCCCAGTGCATTTTCAAAATGAGGATAAATTCTATAGAATCTAGAATTTAGAACGGAAGAAGTAAAATACACAAGGGTTAAGGTCATCATTCTAGAACTAGAACCACACTCTTGCTTAATACATGTTGAGCTGAAATAGTAGTAAAGCACCATTGATCGACGTGACACTGTGACCTCAATGGGTATAATTTTTTGTGTGCTTCCTAGGTTAGGCTTCAAACCTATTGTGGCGCTACACAAGTTAAGCAGTTCTGTAAATAAGATAAGCACCATGCATTGCAAAGGACTTTCACTGCCACCTACTGACCACTCGGAGCACATAAACATATAAACACCGAACATACAATACAGTGTAACTCTACCACTGCTGTGGATGGTACTAAACATACTACCTTGATTCATCATGCAACCAAAAGCCAATGAAATAAAAATAATTCAATATTTAAAACTTGAAAGTAATTTAAATATGTAAAGCAGAGATCTAAGTATTGTTGTTTTTCATTAAATGATAAGTATTTCATAAAAACGACTAAATGTTAAGAGAAAAATATTTTTAATAATAAGCCCTGAAATGGTCTGGCATCCCATCTAGGGTGTAACCCTGCCTGGTGCAATGTGCTCCAGGATCCCGTGCGACCCAGCTAAGGATAAGGGGTTGGAAGATCCAGAATAAAATTATGCTGATTTAAATAAATTTGATTCAGATAATGAAAAAAAGTTGAAATATTTATTAATATAAGTATATTTATAAATGGGGGGGCACGGTGGTGCAGTGGTTAGCACTGTTGCCTCACACCTCTGGGACCAGGGTTCCGTGTGTGGAGTTTGCATGTTCTCCCCGTGTCGTTGTGGGGTTTCCTCCGGGTACTCCGGTTTCCCCACACAGTCCAAAAACATGCTGAGGCTGATTGGAGTTGCTAAATTGCTTGTAGGTGTGAATGGTGTGTGAGTGAGTCCTGCAATGGGTTGCTCCCTACCTTGCACCCATAGGCTCCCCATGGGATCATCGGTTATAGAAAATGGATGGATGGATATTTATAAATATTGGAGTAATGGTCTTGTGAACAAATTTTTGAAGATATTAATCTCAAGGAAAAATGCTTCAGCTGTACAACTGATTTGATCAAATAGATAGAATACTTTCCACTATCTTTGAGCATAATGTCATAGGTGAGCAGTGATGTGACAGTTACTTTATATAAAAGTCTGTCATGTACAAAAATACTCATTTTCTGTTTTCTAGAATGTTAACAGAGTTTTCGTTTCTTCTCCTCTATTGTCTTCTGGCATTTTCCCTTTCCCTGTTCTCTGCTTCATGCACCACTTTGTCTAAATGTTGTAATAATGGATTGTCACACACTCGTGGGAAGCACCTTGGGGTAACTCTGTTGTAAAGGTGCTATATAAAAGCTAGAAAGGGCATTTCGCAGCATCAGTCGGCTGTTGCATACTGCAACCTGTGCAGTTACATGGATGCTAACACAAGAAAGGTTTGACTGTCCAGAAAGGGGGAGGAAAAAGTGGGATGCTGATGGAATATCAAAAAGAAAAATGCAAGCACACTTTTGCTTAAAGGATGGAAAATTTGAGATGTGGAAAAAAATGAATTAAAGTCAATGGGAGGAAATTATGTTGAAGAAAAACAAGGGATGGAGGAGGGTTAGATGGGTGAAAGTTGGTTGAATATGTTTGAGCTGCACACTGGATGTCTTCAGCAAAGTTTTATGTTGAAGATTGACTGAATGGGAGTAGTTTGAACATTTTCCCCATACAAGTCTATGGGAAAATGTGATGGAAAGAGGGATGAGAAAGAGGGATACAGGTGGAATATAAAAAAGAGAAATACATGCACATTTCTCTTTAATGGGGGAACATTTGAAAGGTGGAGTTTCTAGGTAAAAAAAAACTGTTGGAGAAGAAAGGGCTTGAAATTCATAGAAATAATATGTAAAAAAATAACATAACTTATGGAAAATTTGTGATTACTTGCGCAATCCCTTAATAAATTTAATTAAAAGCATAAACTGAAACATTTGCGCTAATCAGAGATATATAAAAAAATCTGGATGCATGGATGGGTAGATGTATAGTCTTACACATTTTTAAGTATTTGATGTTGATTTTCAGTAACAATATGGTGATAAAACT
>JAAGVU020000103.1:15478534-15500395 GCA_011763525.2 Mormyrus iriodes | reverse complement strand
CACCCAGACACAGACCCATCAAGTTTTCCTCCAGCAGCCATTGAAGTACAAAGGGGGAAAAAAAGCTCAGTTATTTGACATTTTTTCTAAGCTGGCATGGATGAGGCACCCCCTGACCTCATAAGTAGAGTGCGCCCCCGCGCACCCAGCAGTGGTACGGCCCGGCCTCGCTCTCCCTGCCTGCCTTGTTTACTGAGGATAAATCTGGAGAAGGCTCCGAATGCGACCATCTGCTACCTGCCATTTTCTCACACTGCCGGAGAGCGCTGCCAGGTCTGGGGAGCAGCCGCTGCCGCAGAGTCACGATTACGCGGTAAAAACGGCGAGGACTAAAAAACTAAAAAAGAGTGTGACATGGTCTTTTACAGGATTCAGGACCTTTTTTAACCATCATTAATCATTGCCTGCTGCAAGTAATTCTCTGTTGGATTTGTTGCAAAAATCGATTGTGAAAAGAAAAAAAAACATCTTAAATCAGACTGACTGCATGTTCTGGACAGTCCTCTGCCAAATCGCATTATTGATCGCTAAAGGGGGGGCTCAGGTATGTGGGGGCCAGCAAAGCCCTTGTCAATACAGATTTCTGCCCAATGTGACAATACAACGGCGATACAAAGTCCGATGATGGCCGCCACAGCAGCCAGGTGCCCGTCCTCGAAGATCCGTCAGTGTCAGGGTCACCGTGG
Organism: Mormyrus iriodes; assembly: GCA_011763525.2. Taxonomy (NCBI): domain Eukaryota; kingdom Metazoa; phylum Chordata; class Actinopteri; order Osteoglossiformes; family Mormyridae; genus Mormyrus; species Mormyrus iriodes. The sequence goes on along the minus strand of JAAGVU020000103.1, from coordinate 15,499,709 downwards.
CTACAGGGCAGATTAAGAAATGTCAAGGCGCTGCCTTGGCTGCATACCGCCACGCGGCCCTCACTGTCCACTGGTCGGAGCGGACATGCAGGAGCGGCCGCCACGTCGCCCCAAGGCTCATGGCGCAATGCGGACCGATGGTGCGCACGTGTGCATGCGCGTGTGCCCAGGGTGGGAGGGGCCTTTTGCACGGGTGTCCAGCGTGTCCGTCCATGTTCAGATCAGGAAGGTGAGTGAGGGAGCAAATGGAGAGGGGAGGGTGAAAAATGGCATCCACAATGCCCCTCAGGTTGTCAGTCCTAATCCTTTGATTAACGGCAGCCTAATCGAGGGTGGGGGGTCCTCACTAGACGGTGTTAATGAGGGTGGCTGTGGCACAGATACCGGGGGCGACACCACAGGACACCAGGAACCGAGAAAGAGAAAAAGCAGTTCCTGTCTCATCATCGCTGATCCTGTTCACGTGTGGGTCCCCATGCCACTCTCAGTATCACTCAAAAGCCACACCTGCCTATTAAATGCCATCTGGGTGAAGTCAATGAATAGTATGACTGCTGGCTGTCCTCAAATCGCCCCATCACCAGCATATATCCTTAAACCAGGACAAAAGCCGCTTGTGTCTTATCAGAAGCCGGGGTCATGGGGGCATTATCTCGGGCATGACAGGAATGTGCTTCCCGTCGGCACATCGAAAGGAGACGCCAAGTGACCTGGGAGGTCCGACTGCCCTCCTGCCACCAGAAAGCAGCTTTGCTGCCTGCAAGGGCCACTAATGGGCAAGTGGGGGGCAAAACAAGCCGAAAAACAAAAACAGCAGAAACTCAACACGTGCAGAACAATAGCAATGTCACACTTCAGCAGACGAGCACCCCCCCGACACTGCTCTGTGGGGGTCGTCTTCCATTAATAAACATGGGCCTCGCTGGCACATCGACCGGGCCCTGCAGCACACCTGCATGGCTGTGAAGCTCGCAGCTGCCAACGGCCATGTGTGTATGTGAATGTGTGTGTGTGTGCGTGCTTGTGCATGTAAATGTGACGGTTTCTGTGTCTCACAGATGACAGGCACTGACAGAAAAGGCCGACTGACTGAGTCGTTCAGACAACCCCGCCCCCCGCACCTCAGTGGAAGTGCGAGGACAATGAAGGGCTTCCCGACAACATGGGAAAGTACCGTGCTTCCGTACAGCACCCTGCCTCCCACCAGAACAGCCAACAGGGGAAGGCCACCGAGGACCTACAGCCGACCCGGGGGAGTCCCGCGGGCCGCAGTGCTGAGCGCCTACCTCTATCATCTCCAGCCATCTTAACCTATGTCATCCTGGCTAATATGTACCGCAGTACCTTTTGCTATCCCTCGCAATCAGGCCAGTGTGTGGATGTCGGTTTGCACGCTATCATATCTGGAATAAAAAGGGCTTAGGCATTCCTCCAGCTACTTTACAAAACTAAGACCAAGCCTACATTTCCACTGTACAGGGCTTTTCAAGAATCCGAAAACAAAACGACATGGCAAGTATTCTGAAGCTCCTACAAGCACACATACAGTAAGTCACATAATCACATATATAGTAAGTCGCAGTGAGTATGTGACTGGGCCCTGCATGTTGTCTGTCACCCTAAGCAAAGCCAAACCACAGCAGACGAGGAACAGGAAGCGTACCGCTCACCCACACAAAGAAACTGAAATTCACCTCATTCAGTCTTACGCTGCACAGGATGGCTGTGCAGCACCTGCGTCTGGGGCAGGACTTCCGTGCCCCAAGGGATGGAGAATACAAAGTGGTTTGATCTCTTCAGACTGGCTGATGACTGGGATTATCCAGCGGGAGCCCTCAGACCCACGACAGAACGGAGAAGACGACAGGCCCCACCTAGGTTCCTACCTAAATAACTGTCTTTCAAAGACAGCTGTGATAGAGTGATCTCTGCTCTTTTCACTAGCTGTCTGTGTATTCGCTGTAGGACCAAAATGAATTAACCAGACTCAAGGATGAACAAAAGTCAGCAAACAGAACGGGATCGCAAGTCCTGTTTGTTACTTGGCCGACCTGCGTTCGGCGTGGGATCTGAAACCAAAAACAGCGGAGTGGGAAAGCCTCTGACGAAGGAGCAGTTTACAATCTGGCATCCTGAACAAAACCTCTTCTTTCAGCAGATGCTTCATCTGCCAGCAGAAAACAAAGAAGAATAGGCAAAACAAATAGGAATAGATAAGATAAAGGGCTATCCATCCAAAACGCCATCATAATATACTTCTTTGTACAGACTGGTGGAGTTTTTATGAGGATAATCAATTAAATTCCTAATTTTTTTTTCCACTTGACTTTATAAAGATTCATTTTTCTTTGGTGGAATTTCATTTGATAGAACCTTCACCATGGATTTTTTTTTACTTTGCTTGAAGACTGTGAGAGGAATGTAGGGTATGGTCTTGAGATGGAGGCTCAGGCGATTAGGCTTGTTCAGGTTTAGTAGATCTCAACAGTTTGTTCTCCAGACAATGACACACAGGGTACCAGTCAAAAGTTTAAGTATACCCACTCAAATCCATAATCCTAAGGTCATACATGGAGGAGGGAGTGTCATTGATTGCTGATGAACAAGATCTTTGCAAATCCACAGCAAACTTAACCAGCATGGGTATCATGGAAGACTAGAAACGTATGTCATTCCCTTAGGATCACAGCTGATCGGGTAACTCCCTCATTATTCAGTGAAATAATGACACAAATGCTTACAACAAATTGTGCTTGAACTATCTGGCAAAGAAGCAAAGGACAACTCAAACAAATGACCTGGCCAGCCCACTCTCCAGAGCGCAGTCCCACAAAGGCACTTACGGGATGAACTAGACAGAAGACTAAAAGCAAAATAAACCACATGCAGCCTACAACTGTGGGAACCGCTGCAGATGAGTTGGGAAGATATGCTGAGTGATTTCCTGCTGAAATCAAGGCAAATGGGTATTTTGAGGAATCGGATATTTTGAGATCATATTCTTGAATGCTGCTTTAGTACTCCCTATGTTTTGTTTGCAATTTGTAATATTTTCCTCAATTTTTTATTGAACCATATATGACACACAATGTGAAAAATCTTTCAGCCTGTGTCCTCAAAATTGCAATATATATAATTTAAAGTAATGTTGTGATACATTTGGTTTCAGATCCAATAAACTAGATACAAGTTAGACTCACAAGACATAAAATCTCTTTCTCTGTTATTTCTCCTGCTCAGCCCCTGATGTATCAATTGAGTGTTTGCATGATTCACTCCTTCCATCACATTTCTGCCTGAGGACCCTTCTTTTGAAGGTGCTAATTTTAATAATTTGTTTGTGTTTTAGTCCAACACTACCCCATTCCTGACTGATAGCAAAAAGGGAAAGTACTGCAAACAAGTCCCAATGGCATGCTTCAATCCGCCATGCCAGTTAGAGATGTTCTCACAAGGACTTTATCTTTTGACTGTACCCATATTAGGAACACTTTCAACAGCATGAGTTAGCTAATACTGTGCAACTGGGTAGGTCAGAGCAAGATGATGTACAGATAATGACTGGGAAGGTGGATGCACCACCAGCATGGATGTTTGGATGGGGTTCTGGAATAGGTGTTCCCTACTCATGTTTCACTACCTGGGTGGCATCATCTTGCACCCTCACTCACCCATCCTCCCTGCCGCTGGATCCAGGGCTGGATGTTGTTGTCCAGGTAAACGGTCATCCAGTCAGCGATGCGATCCACCAGGTGGCCCATCTCCTTCTCCACACACTCCACACACAGGGCCCCGCCGAAGGCAAAGAGGCCCACGATGCGGCCCCAGTTGACGCCATCGCGGAACACCTCATTCATTACGCTCTCGAAGCTCTGGTAGGCTGTGACGGGCGTGATGTGGAGCTGTGAAGAGAGATCGCTGAAGGCGCGGCTGTAGCGTAGCTCGAACTCGTTGGCTGAATCCCGCAATGCCTCCTTCACCGCCTCCAGGCCTTGTGGAGAAGGGGATGGGGAAGGGAGAGGCTGCTCGTGCATTGGGGACACCCGGCTGCCGGCACTGACTGACCCGTTGACATGAGTTGCTGTTGCCGTGCCCCCCTCGCTCCCGTCAGCCTGACCCGAGCCCTCTGTCCGACCCCTGTCCTCAGGAAGCCCAAAGTGACCATAGTAGTTCCTCTGGGACAGTTTATAGCTTATGAAGTCCATCACCAGTTCTCTGTTGCTGTAAGACATTATTTCTTATTCTGTCCTCCTTTTGTTTTTGATCTTAGTCCAACTCAGGCTTCAACGTCCATTCTTCTTTACCTTGTGGATTGTAAACCTGGATAACTTCTATGGAGGGAGGGGGGCGGACGGGCTAGCACAGTGGCTCACACCCTGCAGAAAAAAACCCACCAAAGCAATGAAAGTAAACACTGCACCACATTAGTTACCCATTGACATTATTTACCCAGAGTTCAAATTAAATCTGAGGTCACCACAGAAGCTAATGAATAATGCATGACTCTTCTCTCTCCCCTTTTTAATGAGAACATATTCCACTGGCCAGATGGTGAGACTTTTATCACCTGCTGGGACCTGAGTATCTTCCTTTGTAGTTCGGGAATACAGAAAAAGTCCAATGTAGGTCAACACTCAAAAGGGATTTTTATACAAGTGTCGTCCAACTTAAGCTTTTCTAATTTAGACCTGTACAAATACTAAACTAAAAAACGGAGACCGCGAAAGGATTCGTGCTTGCAAGCTGTCAGTTACATTAGCATTGCCTTCCCGATTCTGGGACTGATACCACGGCAGAATTTTGTACTGAGTCCCGCTGGAGAGACCACGCAGCTCGGGAGCCCGTGATTATCAACCGCTGTAGCTTCAAATCTTCGCTAGTGCTGAAATTCAGTCTGCTCGTTTCTATAAAAATGACAACATCCCCAATAATACTGTACCGCTAAACATCCACTAAAGAAGTCGATGTTCACTGTTACCAAGCTAACAGGAAGAGAAATGTTCCAAATAAAACAAAAAATATCGCTGTCACAATGCGCATATTAAGCATTTTAACATAAAATTGTTATTTTTAAACGGTCACTACTACGAAAACACAGGGTACCAGACAAGGTATAGTTTTACCATATCTTCATCGTATATAACGTAAACATATACGGGTGTAAATGTCAAGCACTGAATTTTAAGTTATTTGGTATACAGAAGAGGCATTTAAAACACTGTTCATCCTTCGTTTCGCTTAAATCAGCACTGCCAAATATTTAATTCGTTTTACCGTTAAAGCCTCTTCGAATTTTATATATTCTTTTTACCTTAGTTGCAATCAGGCAATATATTTTTTCAGGGTCTCGCGCACAGATAAGCGGTCAACTTGTCTCCGGCAATGTCCTATAGGTTTAATATCAGACAATCCTAACTTTCGAGGCACTGCGCTTAGACGTTTTCCTCTAATGATTGGATACAGATAAAGGGCTTCGGCTGCTCGTCCACCCTCTACCACATTATTACGCAACAGCCGCGCACGGACGTCGGGCGATAATTGGCGGCGCGTGACAGAGGCATCTCTCTGTTCGCCCCGGCGGTCGTGACTGAACGTTCCGCGAGCTGAGTCGCCGACTTGATCGTGGCCGAACGACATCTCGCGGGCCATGTGATCTTTGGGACGGAGCTGACAACGATTTCTTCGGCCACGTTACGCGGCCAACTCAATAGGAAGCGTTCATTAGCTACGATTATTCACAAAATCAGGTTAACTAGCCAGACACCGATATCACTAATTAACTGATTAAAGACAAGGATCTCTGTTCTTCGGGTGCTATAATTCTTTAAATGAAAGAATGAGTTATACTATAATCTATGTCATTATAACTAACACCACATTACAGCTAACTATAGTTAAGAAGCTAGTCGTGTCCAGCTTAATTTTAGCCCTTGCGAGTACCTTCTACATTTTGCAATTTGCGTAACAAAAAAAAAAATCACCAGTTATTCAAGTAACAGGTCACCTATGTGTCTTTACTCTAAACGACGAATATAGTCAGTTATGTCTTATCTTATTTTAGTCTTTAGCAGCTACGTAAACAATTACTACTGTACACGTAGCTAGCTATCTCGCTAACGTTACTGCCTTAAGAGGGTTCGTGTACACTGGACGAACACAAACTGAAAGAAAACGTGTGAGGATAACTGAGCAGTCAAAGGATAAATCGCAACAAAATACAGGCAGTTACTTACTGAAAAAGTGAGCGTATACTCGTTGAGCACATCACATCTTCGATCGTGCAACTCCCAGTCGCAAGTATTTGGTAATCCGACATTTCTGCTGGGGCGACAAGGGCGGCTGTTGTGCTCGGCTCTAGAATGGCATTGGCTGCCTTGGGAAACTCACTTCTCGGATGTTCCGCCTACTGCTGTCAGAATAACTGCTGGCGGAATAACTGCAGCCAACTGAACGGTTTCCTTAATAGTACGGGTTTTTAATATGGGAAAAGAACGTAGATAGCCGGCTAATTAAATATAAATGGCGAAATAAGGAAACAAAGCAAGCTATACATTATAAAAGGACAACTCCTGTCGATTTACCACTTAGCTGCTTGACTACATGCGAATCAAGTAGCCCTGGAAAACCTCAGACTTACTAGTTTATGGATGAATATTTACTTGTAACTAGCTAGAATTTAACTGCCGGACACATGAAACACGAAATGTATCTCTATGGTAACCTTTGTTATACTGTACAGAAACGCATTCCTCTTCGTTTTGATACGCCCCCCTGCGGCCGTTACGTCCAAACAGGCTATAAAATTAAATGAACTGACCCATATGCCTAAACTACTATATGCATGGTACGCTATGGCTACACACGTTATTTTTTTCTGGCAAAAAGCATTAGACCAACCAAAAATGATATAATACAATGACATTAAAAAGGGGGCGGCACGCTGGCGCAGTGGTTAGTACTGTTGCCTCACCCTTCTGGGACCAGCGCTCGAGTCTCCATGGCACCATGTGTAACACAACAGTGAAAATTGCTATAGACATGTGTGAGTGAATGGCGTGTGCGTGCCCCCTATCATGGATTGTTCCCTGCCTAGTGCCCATAGCCTCCTGCGCCCCTGAATAGGATAAGCAGTTATAGAAGATGAATGGAATTTTCAACAAAAGCCACGTGATATTCCAGATGAAAATGGAAATGTTTAAATTAGGACATCTAGCTAGGGCAATATCAAAAACCAGAAGTCAATCCTTCCGTCCTACTGTCTTGTACCCGTTCTTCCTGGCATCGGTCGAAGGAGTAGTTAGGAGCCAAGTTCAGGCAGCACAGGCCACAAGAGTACCCAGTGAATCACACAGATCAAACAGAATGGATTAGAATTAAAAGTTTATTGATTACTTGACCAAATGCCTGAATGATTACATCACGGTTTCTGTATATAGTATAATATTTTAACTATTTTACACGAACTTTACAGTTTTCTCCATATACTGTATATATTTATATATACCCCTTTTCTCGAGGAAAAAGTAGACATCCACAGATGCAAGGAAAGGAATGCTTTTCAAAATAGTTAAATGCACTTCATAAAATCACATACGTCTTTTAAAAAATGCGCGTCTTGAACCGTCCAGAGTAGCGTAGTAGTAAGGTTCGGCTAAATATGTGGCTCTCGTATTCAACTGGACAATGATATATGTATCGACCGCCGAGCAACTTTGCGTGTGTACTGTGCAGTTATGGGTTAATGCATTCATTCAAATTACACTGGGGTGAGTCCCAAACGTTGGTAATATTTAACATTCAAATGAGATAAATGAAGCGCTGAGGTTACTTGGGAACAATAAAAGAATGATCGAAGGGACACGTTGCAAATGAGCTTCAGTCCAGCTTATACAGCTCGACGACAAACTACGAATACGTTTCTGTGACTCCAAAAACGCAGCATCATACCTCTTTGAATCCCTCAGTCTTATATGCACTCCTTAAATTTAAAACTGGGGTTAAAAGACCAGATATTAAAAACCATCAGGGTAGGTATCTTTAAAATAAGAATTCCTTTGGCCTAGATCAAAGGAATGCAATTCAGTGGCAGAAAAAAACGTAACTACTCCCCTAGTGTCTACCTACAGATAAGATGATGTGGGTGGACCCCATTTTAACATACTGAACTTGGAACTCATTAGGTCTTAAGCCCATAAAGAGATACATTTACAATAAACAGGTGGAGATTTGGGTGTGTGTGAGAAAATGTAAAAGTATATACATTTAAAGAAGACTCTCCACTGCAGCAGTAGAAGCCAACTTACAAATACTGTCAGATAACTGCATGTTTTTAAACATCTTTTGTATTTGAACTTTTTTTTTTCTTTTTTTCTTCTTACTGCAGGGAGTGACAGTATCACTCATTCATAGACAGAGCTAAAGCTGTAATGCCCCTCCCCTTCTTAAAAAGTTCTCTCAGCCAATCAATGAGCATGGGCCCCCAGCATCTGGGTCAGCGCTAACTCAGCCTGTAAGCTCCAAAGGAATAAAACTACTAACCACAGACAATTACCTAAAGAACTAAGGACTGTGCAGCCCCTGGAAAAGGGATTACTAAGCTTAACCTTGACTTCACAGGCATTGCTTTTCACCGAAGCAGGCTAATGCCCACAGTGCAAAATCATTTAAATTGTCAGCACATTATTTCACAGAGCCAGGAGTATTGAAGTTCTGGTTAGCGTCTGACAGCAGTGGCATTGTAATGGATTGTTGTGAGTGAAGGTGCAAATACCCTCTTCAAGTGAAGCAAAAACAAAACAGAAGGAATCAAACGTTGTTTTTTAACAGAAGTCCAAAGACGGCAGACCAAAGATGTGTCAGTGATGAATCTCCATAAACACAGGCCTACCTAAGCTTACACTTGCTAGACCTCTGCACTGTCTGTGTGTTCAGAAGACAATCCATTAGTTGTTGTCCCCCTTTTAAATTTATAATTTAACATTTGAAAACATTTAAATTGTTCTGTCTCAACATCAACACACACAAAAAAGTCACAAACAAAGATAACATTGATAAATAAATCATTTTAAATCATGTGACTTCACTTTTGAATGTTGAATGCAGTCAAGGTAAAGGCTTTCCACCTGTCTCACAGTGCATTAATGTGCGGCTACCTATGGCATCCATGAGTGAAGGCAGGTATGGATAATGCTTCAGGCTGGAAGGTACAATCACCGATTCTGGAATACAGACAGCCAGAGTTCAGCCTATGGGGTAGGAAAGGGCTCTTGTCCATTTGTGCCTGCAACACCCCTGCGCACTCCCCCAAGCCCACTAGGGGGTGCTGTGTTCTCCACCCTTCTTCATAAACCAAGCGACTGCCTCTCCTCTCCAATCCCCACATAAGCTTAGGGTGCTGAGGGCCGTGACGGCATGCCCTCGGAGCTCGCGATTTGGAAGACTGAGCCGATGCGCAAGAAGAATCGCCGCAGGATGGCACGAAGCTCCGGGATCAGGTCGAACTGCATCATCTCGCACAGGTGAGGGTAGTAGCAGGATGCGTGGGGCTTAAACTGACAAAACACATCCAGTTAGAGCATGTAGCCACTGCATCTCAACACAGCACTCAATAAAAGGCAGTCATAAGTGAGGCACAAGTATGGCCCCATTTATTTACAAAAGCATACAACTCAAAAGCCTCTGAATTTCCATGTGCAGTAAACTTATCGTTGTATGATTGATTTTGTTGATTCTAGGGGTATATTCATGGTGAGAGTAAATGGGTATTAAAACAGAATGAAGAACCAAAAACGTAAAAACTTCATAACTATAAACTGCTACAGGCTAAAGAAAATCCCTCAGATTAGCTTTCACTAAAAAAAAAAAAAAAAAAAATCCAGAAAAGCCCCTGGCTTGACTCTACTAATGACCTCATTGAAATAGTAACTCAGACGAAGTTAAAAGGACTATAGTCGCATGATGACAAGCGTTTTGTTTCTACACACTGAATTTAAATAAGTTGTATGTTAAACACAGTTGACACTTTATTACTGAGATGTGGAGCTGAAATGGATAATACAGGACACAAAAATATACATTTGATCTTTCAAAAATTAATGTTTTTTCTAACAGAACACTGCTTATTGCTCAAGGATGCAGAACATAAGCGTACTGGTCCGATCCTGCCGTTATATCCTTGACTGAAGCCGCTTAATCTGATATACGGCTATAAAAATGTCTCAGTGGATAAATTACGAAGTCGACACGAGCTGCACTGGACGAACAAGTCTGCTTAACATTAGTCAGGAATAAAAGGAATGTGCAAATGAATTTAGTCTCACATAAAATAAGACCTGGAATAAATTTAGAGGACATCATTTATGACCAGTGTTGTCCTGCCAGGCAACTGGGTGTGCCCTCAAGGGGGTGCCAGTGGGTACCTTGTCATCTGAGAGTTTGAGGGTCTTGGTGAGGAGCAAGAGCAGCAGGCTGGTCCAGGCTTCACGATGGCTCTCAGACGTCAGGGTGATGAAGTAGGCCAGAGCCTCGCTGCACACACTGCCAGGGGTAGGCCATCGATCACCAGCAAGCTCTGCATACAACATCCCTGACATGCCTACACCCAACTCCACATGCATTCACCACACTTCTGTTTACACATGCGACGACAGTGGAGTTCAGTACTGAGTAGGTTCATCTAATAGTCAGATTACTGACGGCTAATTACAGTTTCATTAATTAACAATCCATCTGATGCCCTGCATGCGTGATAAAAAAAAACAGTGATGGAAAGGAGGATTTGGGTTAGGTTAAGTAGAAGTCTGGACAGAATCTATGATGGACAATGATGCTCACATTCTTCACAGTGTTGTGGCTGAACAGAAATGCATATACGCAGTGAGTGAATGCTACCCAGAGCCCCTTGACGCTTTGGCGAGCGGCCGTACTCACAGCAGCAACCGGGTCCGAATGTCCGGCCAGGCGTCGCGGAGACGCGGGTCTGAGTACATGCGGAAGAGGATGCGTAGGCTGCAGGCCAGACTGCTGGTCTCCTGCTTTAGCAGGTTGGGCTTCGATTTCCCCTTGAAGCCTGGGGGAAACAGGAACACGGGCCGTCACAGGTCACGCAGCTCTGCACCCGTGACCAGGGAGCGGAACAGTTTTTGTCGAGCAGCCAAAGCCATGTTACGGCCCCCCCGGCCCTCAGAAATCCCAAATCTGTCTAGTGGGCTTTGTGCAAACCCAACGGCCCTCTCACCTGGTTGGATATTGAAGTCTAGGTTAGCAATTTAACTTTGCACATTTTCTTGACCATGCACGTCTGTTGTACAGTTCTCTGTTTTTATGCAATTTTGTTATCTGCTCAAAGCAAACAAAAACCGGTCAGGAGATGAACACCTGAAATGCAACTTTAACAGCGACAACAAAACCAAAGCAGACGAACGCGTCATGACACCCCCCTCCCCAAACATGCCTGCCCTCCAAAGTGCCGTCCTCTGCTCGTTGTTTGAATTGAAGGTTCGGGCAAAGGTGTGTGATTCCAGAAGGCAGTCCAGCAGCTTGAAGAGGTGCTGGGGCGACAGCTGCCTGTACATGCCCTTATCCTCTGTGCTGCTTGGCTCCACCTCCTCATCCAGAACATCCCTCTGGAAGAAAGAGGATGGGATAGGGTGACCACCTAATCCATGTCAGGGGGACACTATGAGCCACTTCAGGATTTACAAACTACTGTAAAACTGAAAGGCTCCTAAGCTTGGCTAATTAGTTCAACTGTTCTTGTGCTTTTATTGGCTTGTTTCCTTGATTGAAAGACTCATCCAGCTGTTTTACATTAACATCAGTAACACTTGCATGAGTATAGAAAACTGACCAATCAACACACAGCAATATCGCAGTGCTAATGTGAAATCCAGGTCATTTTAATGCAGTTTACAATCCCTGTCCTAGCTCATAGTGTCCCCCCTGACATGGATTAGGTGGTCACCCTAAGACAGGATGACATCACAACCTGCACCAGGGGTCAAAGCTGAGGACTGGTCACAGTGAATCCATGCATGCAGCACCGACAGTGAGCCAACAAACTGGTCTGACCAATTAACACAGAAAAACAACCACTGACAGCATGACTATAGACCAGCAGTCTCGATGGTAATCTCTTGGCATGTCTGCATGCGGATTAATCCCTCACGTTAAACCGCAGTGAGTGGCGGGCCAGTGATGGTGAGCACGGACCTGGGCAGCCGCCATGTTCTCTGCGTCCTCCTTTTTGCTAGTGGTGGGATAGAAGACGATGTTGTCAATGGTCTGGATCAGCTCCAGCTGCACCACGCACTTGATCAGAAGGCAGGAGAACAGCTTCTGGTCCGACATTTCTGACAAAGGGACACATTTCATTCGCGTTAACCGAACCAGCAAATAAGAGAAACACCATATTTGAAACACTGAGTCAGAAGGAAACTTAGACCTCTCAGAATTAATAATACTGCCAAAGGAATTAGTATTTGTGCACACAGGGCATTCTGGGACAGAAGTCCCTAGCAACCATAACACTACCCTCAGTCTAAATCATAGGAAGGCCGAGGGAGAGAGCAATGGGAATATGAGGAGCCCAACTGACTGGCTTGGGATCTGCCCTTCCAGGTGTCGTCGCTGGCGGTGGACATCTGGCTGTGGGCGCGCTCAGACAGGGTGCGCTCGAAGCTGCTCTGCGACTGCGAGTCCAGCTCCACGTCCTGTGCACAGCAGAAGAAGCGATCATGGAGTTCAGGGAGGGAGGTGTCCTCGAAAAGATAGCCGCGCAAATGGGATTAAAGCCACACCAGCGTGTCTGGCTTCGATGATGTCGAGCAGCTGCATAGCCTTTTAAGAGTGCAAGAAAAACGAACCAAGGACACTCATTTACTCAGACAGAGCCTGTTGCTATGCCGATCTATAGTGACCGCAACAATGGGAACGCTGCTGCTCCACTGCAGTGGGGTGCGACCTCACCATGTGTTTATTGTCCCCGGCTTCTTCTTCCTCACCTGCGGGCCGCCACGTTAGAAGTCTGAAGCAGAATAAAACCATATGTAAGCCCAACCACTTAAAGATCTGCATTCTTTAACACTCAGAGCAGGTCATTCAAGCCCCAAGGAAAGCTAGCTGTCCATTAAAGCTTCAGTTTATGAAACATCAGAACAGTTGAACACAATCTTCCACTGAGGCCCAATTTCAACATACATAGGGTCTGAATCAGAGTAAGATCTTGGACAGAATGACAATGCATTGCAGACATCTCACATAATCACACGCTGAGTAAGTTTTAAGATTATCTGAATCAGAAGTGTAATAAATGTTATTTTGATTTAAAGAACTCTCAAAATAATGGTGAAAGGGCAGCCCAGCAGGGGGCAGTGTGCTCACGCGTGGGGACTGGTGGACTGGAAGATCTCCAGCATGCAGGAACAAGTGACATCCCACACCTCCGGGCTGAACTTCTCCCCGTTCAGGATCACTAGGTTCTCCAGACAATTCGTCCCCGACCGCGCCAGCTGCTCGTTATCTAGACCAACCGCACAGTTGTGGTGAGACACGCTCCCCTCCGCCCCAGGGTGACACCAGCCCCTTTCCACACAGACACTGTGTTCATATTGCTCTCCACTGCTGACCACCCCAGGCCACACCAGGCACATCAGTTTCTACAAGTGTACCATCAACAGAACCATATTAACAGTCATATTCTGTATTTTATCATACTATACAAGTTTTTAAATACTACATATTACGTATGGAGAAGAGCTCTGTTGGACCCACCTTGCTGGACACACCACTGCAGCTGGTTAAATATGTCCACCAGTAGCACCTCGCTGAGCGGCTCATAGAACTGCGTGAACACGTCGCAGACGGCGTAGAGTGCGTGGTTGCACGTCGTGGTCATCCACTCCATTTTCTGATGAGACACCAGGACACCACTGGCCATCAGACCACCTTGGGCTTAGAGAGCCGCCCCGCCCTGTCCACTGACATGCCCCGCCCACCTCCGTCTGCTGCTCTGGGAGCTTCATGTTGTCGAAGATGCGGAAGATGACGCGGAAGAGGTCGTGCCACCAGTGCTTCTCGAAGGTGTGACCATAGCTCTTCATGATCTCAAACATCACTGTCAGGCCCCTGAATGGAAGAATCAGGTGCTGACGCTTTGGGGTTGGAGATTTTGAATCCCAGGCCCACTGTCGTATGTGTGTGTATAGAGTTCACATGTTCTCTAAACTGCGTGTGTATCCTGAAATGGGCTGGCAACACATCCAGGAGTCAATGACTTGGAGAAAGTTTAAAGATAAGAAAGAGGGAATAATAATAACAACAATAATAATAATTTGATAAATAAGTTGAATAGCAATTGTACCAATAAAAGCATAACCAGGAAGAAATCCCGAAAAAAGGAACATTACCCAAACACTGACACTGTTGTCTGGACAATCATTTACGGAACAACCACAACAAAGAAATGCTAAACACGGGCGATCCTAAGATGAAAGAAGTTACACCGTATTTTAGGATTGGGGGGGGAGATTGGTCATGCCTGCAAATCTGGAGCTGCTAGAACAGGTGTGTAAGCGGGAATGGCCAGAGGTTCCTCAAAGCAGATGCGAGGCCTGGCAGCAATACGAAACATCTGGCTGCAGTCATGCTGCTCAGAGGATGTACCATACATTAGAGTGATCAGGCCTTACATAAATGTGCTACACTTAATAAATAAATCAGGGTTTGTATGTGCTCACATTACCCATATCCTGATGAGGTTTTTGAGATATACAACATGAAGGCTCATAGACAGATATGGTACAGTATCCATCCACCCATTTTCTGTACCCACTTGTCCTACTCAGGGTTGTGGGGGGTCTGGAGTCTATCCCAGAGGCTATGGGTGCAAGTCAGGGAACAAAACAGGATGAGGTGCTAACCTATCACAGAGCACACTCACACATACACACCTACGGGCAATTTTGTAACTCCAGTTAGCCTCAGCATGTTTTTGGACTGACCACGACGACATGGGGAGAACATACAAACATGCACATAGAACCCCAGGAGGAGACTTGAACCCTGGTCCCAGAGGTGTGAGGCAACAGTGCTAACCACTGCACCACCGTGTTGCCCTTCAGTACAGTATCAATAATGTGTTTTAAGAGATTGCCAGCATCACTGGCTGGGCCAATGCCCCACCTGGTCCGCACGTCCAGCTTGCAGCGGTTGATGATGCACGAGAGTTCAAAGAGTATGGGAAACCAGCCTCGAACCCAAACCCGGTCACCAGGGGCCACATTCATGTCATCGCTGGTGTACTCCTGAAGGACCTGAGACAAGGGGTCAAAGTAACACCTGGAATCAGAAACTACACAGCAGACAGGGCACAGTGGGAAGAAACTGCCTGTGTGCTTCATGTTCATGCAGAACAGCCAAGCTCTCCTTCATACTACATTTGGCCAAAGGGAGGTGTGCCCCCTACTGGCTGCAAGAAGAATTTAACAGCAATGTGGGTCTCAACTGGTAAATTGACTAAGCAGCTGAACCATGCTACTGGTAACTAACCATGAGATTAACTGACAGCTGAAGAAGCAAATCTCCTACTTTCATAGGTTTACTTAAGCAAACAATGAGAAATTATAAAGCTTTTAGCAGGCAGGTCTGTCAAAATGGTTGTAACCATTTTTCAGGAAATCCTTACACTGAGCTGGAAGAGTTCACTTTTTCCTAACAATGAAGAAGCATCCAGAATACTTCTGAACACTTTAAAAAGACAGTTGTTTTTGCCAGTAGTCCATGTTTTTTGTGACTATTTGTTAATCCTGAAAAACATACAAGGAGTGTACAAAAAAGTAAACAGACCAAAGTTTGTGTGAAAATGTTAAGGACGAGCAACTTCCGAGGGACAAAAAAAAAAAAAAAAAAAAGTTTGCCATTTAGAACAGACGGAAATGGTGTGAATATTTCACACATCAGCACCAACCTAGGCTGCGTTTCGTCTGAACATCACCAATAGCTACATTTCTCAAATATCTCATACACCAGGGGGCAGCAGCGAGTGCAGTGCTGACCTGCGGCCTCTCGGACACGTATTTGGCGCAGTGGCGGATGAGCCGAATGGCCTCCATGCTGGTGTCGGGGAAGGCGGCATTGCACACAAACTCAGACAGGCACTTCACCGCATCCTGGAAGGAGTCGATGGCGGCAGCGAAGTGCTGCTGAAAGGTATGTGCTGTGAAGGAGGGCGGGGGGGCTGGATTAAGACCTTTAACTGGTTTCAATTCATAAGTGGCTGTAAACACCAGAGCGCTCCCATCGCAATGCAGTAGGTATATCAACACAGATGTTACTGACCTACAGAACCATGCTGTAAGTCAAACCACAGAAGCATCCAGCTAAGAGTTACTCACTGACAATGTGCCCCGTGGTCTGGAAGGCCAACTCTACGATGGTCTCGTCGTGATCCGACGCGGCCTGGTGGAACACTGAGAATATGTTCTTCCAGCCCGAGCGGATGTTCGCAGCTTGGGAGTTCACCATCTGGGCCACACAGCGGATCACCATGTCTCGGATGGTGGGCGACCTGCACACAGGTTCAAGGTTTATGCTCCTCAAAAGGCAAGAGATGTAAAGTGCTGGTCATTTCTCACTGAGAGTGTCATGAGCCACTTATGTCGCTTTGGATTCCTCTCGCCACCTGTTCTTCTTCATGATGTGTTCAAAAGGCCGCAGAAAGTCCTTCTGGAAGCGAAAGTTGGCCAACTCTCCCTTTTCGAGGAATTTCATGGACAACTGTCGCAGAGAGTCTACTGCGAAGATGGCTACATCCTCATTGGGGTTACAGCCCACCTGTCAGAGGTGACACAAATACAGACGCACCATAAACAGGACTCTGTGTTGGGGTCCAACATTGTACATTCATCATGTGTGTCGCTGGGGTATAAACAGGGCATCTGGGTGTGATAAGGACCCAGACTTTTAGGTCACCTGAAAAACACCCCAACAAATATCCCCAAAAAGAAAGACCCCTCAGATGAGCAGCTGGACAAAAAGGTATAATACAAGTCTAACATGTCAGCTTGGGTAACAGTCTGCATAGTAGCATCTGTATGACACACTTGCTCTCTCACGCACCTTGTTAAAGTGGTCTCCAATGACCTGCCAGATGCGGGACCACTGCAGGCGGATGCGGTTCATGTTGTAGTAGGAGATCTCCACTATCTTCTGCAGGCTGAACATGCGTGGCTGGTGTGGGGACGCCAGCTCATCCATGGACACGGCACAAAGCCAGCGCACAAAGTCCACTGACATGAGAGGAAAATGTCATTTAAGCCACAGGTCGGAAAAAGGAATGGACCAGATTCACTCAGCGTTAAAGAAGTCCAGCGAGGAGACTCACCCACTGCGTTCCCATCTAGCCGAGTAGAACCAGTGAAGATCCTGAAAGACAAAATCCGGACAAAGGTCGGAAGATTTCAGGAATGCAAGCAGATCTCGACAATGGAGACGGGGGGTAGGGCACTATTTACACCCCCTATGGACCGCAAGCAAATGATTAAACCAACAAGCATCAGCTCACGCAGGCGAGATATACATGGACTATACAACAGTCTCAACAGATTATCATCCGGCTGTGTCAAAGGTGCCCAACCTGTCCACAGCCACCACGACGCTCTGGGAGCTTGTCTCCCCAACGGACTCCTGGATGTGGGCCATCTGCCTCCTGTCCTGGCCCCCCACCAACGTCCCTGCAGCAGCAGCAAACACACAGCCTCAGAACCAAATACCCTATGTGCTCATATTTGGAGTTCATATGCAATGTTAACATTGGTCATTTATTATTGAGTCCTCATTATGTCACCATAACACTGAAGTGCTCTGGAGCAAAACTATTACAGCAGGAAGGTCCCCATTTAAAAATGGACTGAACTGGAATCTCTGAAACACACAGACACAGACACACACACACACACACACACACACACACACACACACACACACAGACACAGACACAGACACACACACACACACCACAATCTGGGACATTCACCTTGGGTCTACTTGCACATAACGATAACAATGGGAGATGATGTCAAGCCATTCACTCAATCCTCTCTGTTGAAGGCATTTTGTGTTGGTATTTGTGGTGGCACTGCAGGACCTACCCAAGCTGAGGGGCATGAACTCATCCCCTCCGACTGGAAAGCCCTTGATGCTGCCCTCCCTGTCCCGCACCATGCCTGAGATGTAGCGGGTCTTCACCCCCGTGCCGATCAGCTGGGCCAGCTCCAGCTGGCTGATGCATCGCAGGATCTGCAAAGGGCAGGAGGAAGTTTACAGGAAAGTCAAACTCTGCTCTAACACCTACTTACACACCGGCTGCACGAATATAACATCAGTGGACTGGATTAGCGACAGCCGCTAAACATTCACCCGCTAACGGACACTGCACCTCGTGCCATGAGTTCCCCAGGTAGTTTCCATCCGTGTGGGCGACAGTGATGAGGGTCTTGATGGTGTCAATGTTTTTCTGCTTCATTTCAGTGATGCTGGAGCTAGCGGTCAGCAGGGTGAAACGGGCGAGGGCCTGGACGTACGCGTCCCTCTCCAGCTGCAGAGCACACACACCAGCAGATGGCCCCGGTGAGCACACGCTTACTCTGCATGAGAGCCAGCGCGAACAACATAAGCTGGGGGCTGACCTGCATGCCGAAGATGCACGCAATCCTGATGGCACAGCGAATGCCTTCTAGGCACAGCGACGCCACCTCCTGGTCATCACAGTCCTGCAGGCCCACACTGAAGGCTGCCAGTAGGGGCGTCCAGGCCAACTGGAACGTAGAGAGAAAGCGCGCCGGAGCCACCATCAGCTCTCGGCCCCTGAAAGCTGGCTGCCAGAGCGACTTCGACACAGTATGCCGACGTAGCCATCAGACTAGAAGCGGCCGCTGCCAAGCCTGTCAGTCCAGTTGGCATGCAGCTCGCCCATTTAGAGGGCGCATTCTGGAGGGTGGCGCTCCCTACCTTGAACATGGGCCTCACGTGCTCCAGATGTGTGGCGCTGAAGAAGGGTGCCTGAGCGTGGCTGACTGCCTCCATCAGCGCCTTGGCCGTCTTGGACATTTGCTCCATCTCCATGTTGTACAGGAGCCGCCTCTGCTTTTCGTTGGCCACGCCTGTAAATGAAGCAGAACCCAACACGCTATATGACACAATGCTGTAAATTCTTATTTTTTCCGTTCTGTTTTTCTTTGGATCAGCCTATTGGTTATTTGCAATTTTTAATAAATGTGAACCAAGTCTACGTTTGCAGACCTACTTTATTTTGAATTCGGTAAAACTTGATTTTGTGAAATTGGACAAATGTTTCATTCAATGCATTATTGGTTTCCATTAAGACTTAATTTTTAGTCATGGAAGAGGATGTCAAATGTGGGATTTTCATTATCATAGTGATGAACTCATTCAAAGACAGCATATAGCAAAGTGATGTGCAAGTACTCCATCATTAAGAGAATTTGCTGGATAAGCAGGGACAGGTGTGGTTAAATGGAGCCAAAGCAGGACTGTAAGTAATTACAGAGTGATCATTTTGTGGAACTGCTTGAAGATTAGAGCACTACTCCCACTCACTCTGCTTGTTGGACTTTGGTGTGATTGTGTACTCCTTGCTCTCCTTCATGGCGATCTTCTTGCCGGCGATCTCATCATAGATGGCCGACAGGTACTCCTCGGGGAGGTCCTTGCTGTCGTTGATGCCACGATTCATCTTGATGTACTGCTCCTTCGTCATCTTGTTCTTCACCTGCGTACGGGTGGGTTTAAAAAAGGGAGCAAGGTGATGGGGGCAGGGAGGGAAGTTCAGTACTTAAGAAAAAGTGCAACAATAGATAAAATGAGAGAAAAAGACTTAGTCAAGGCCAGACTTATGCATGGGCTAACCTGGGCTGTAGCCCAGGGCCTAAGCTGAAGGGAGTCCCAAAACTTTTTTTTCTCGTTGTCATAGAAACATTGTATGCTTTAGGTAGGTCCCCGACAATGACTTTAGCCCACTCCCCTAAATTCGGCCCTTTATTCATGAATCTGGCACCTATTTCCATTACTCAATAACGAGCTGGCCAGATGATAGAGGAGAGAATGCAAACCTGGGCGCTGTGCAGGTCAGTGGTAAGCATGATGATGGAGTAGGCCAGCACGTAGGCCGTGTCAGCGCTGGCGAACAGTGTCTGCCTGCAGCGGAAGGAGCATACCAGGCCTGGATCAGCACCCACGCAAACCTCGCACGTGGCCGTGCATGGCTTATATGCACACGCACTGCGGCCCTCACCCCTGGTTACACTCGAGGTATCTGGCAGCAAACTTCTCCATCAGCCTGTCGATCTTTTGGGCCTCGCCCGGGAGCCGAAACCCCTCCAGGAAGGCACGCAGGGCGGACACAAAGTCCCGCCCACAGAAGTCCAGCTGGTCAACGTAGCAGTACATCACTTCCTTGTTGAAGCGTGCATTTTCTCCCAGGAACTCACCCACCTGGGTCTGCCAGGGTCAGGAGAGAATAACCCAAGGGCGGGATTACTAAGAGAGACATGATGCCACTGAAATTAAACTGTGGATGAAGATCAAATGGTCTTGACTTTAACTCTATTGGTGTAGCCGACACAACAAAGTTTTGGGGCATAAAGTTCCTTCGCTAAGATATGATTTTTGCTATCAAGAATGGAAACAATGGACACAATCTCTGAAAAGGCCCCCATTCTCTACCTAGTCCGGCACAAGTGCAGAGAGGCACGCTGAAGAGATAGCGGGAACTGCAGATACACAGAGGTCTCACCGTGTCCAGCCGCTCCTCCTGGTGAAGGAACTGAGCAATGTCCTCTGCTGAATCTCCCAGCATGCCCTGCTCCTGCAGGTACTGGATGCCTCGCTTTGGTTTTTTGTTGAACCTGGCAGCACAAGAAACAAACGGCGATGAGCTTATGAAGGTCGCCCTGTGAAACAGCCAAATATACAGTGCTAAGCATAAATGAGTACACCCCAACAGATTTGTCAGAAAACCTTTAGTTTCCTTTCAGAATCAACGTTTTCTATGGGACACTATACTACATATAAAGGTGAAGGCTACAAGATCAGCAAAGCTTTACTTATCAGTCAAAATACTGTAGCAAAAGTGATACAAAAGTTTAAGAAAGATGGAACT
>JAAGVU020000103.1:15455146-15478434 GCA_011763525.2 Mormyrus iriodes | reverse complement strand
GAGGAATGGCATGCATGGGTGTCGTCCACGAAGGAAGCCTCTCCTAAAGCCCATGCACAAAAAAGCCCGTCTAGAATCTGCCAGGGCCCATGCTGAAAAAGATGAAGACTACTGGGACTCTATACTCTTGAGTGATGAGACCAAGATAATGTTTTTGGAATTGATGGCTTCAAAACTGTATGGCATCGCAAAGGTAAGTAGTACAAAGAAAAACGCATGGTGCCTACAGTGAAACATGGTGGTGGCAGCGTCCTTATGTGGGGCTACATGAGTGCTGCTGGTGTCAGGGAGCTGCATTTCACTGATGGCATCAAACAATGCACAGATGTTCTGCTCTATATTGAAAGAGAAGATGCTACCATCACTCCGTGCCCTTGGTCGTCGTGCACTTTTCCAACGTGACAATGATCCAAAACACACATCTAAGGCCACTGTTGCATTTCTGAAGGAGAACAGGGTGAAAGTGATTCAGTGGCCAAGTATGTCTCCTGATCTGAACCCAACTGAACACCTATGGGGAATTCTGAAGAGAACTTGAGCATAACTCTCCATCCAGCATCCAGGCTCTAAAAGAGGTCATTCTTGAAGAATGGAAAAAGATAGATGTTACAATATGTCTCCAAATTGTTCATTCCATGCCTAGAAGGTGCCATCCTTAAAAATCATGGAGGTCATACAAAATACTAGATGTAGTTTTTGTTGTGGGATGAATTCATTTTTGCATCATCTGATTTGAGTAAAACTGAAGATTTTGTAATCTAAGTTATACTATTAACCTTACTTTCATGTTCATTAGTTAAGCAAATGTTCTATAAAACTCAGTCGTGTCAAAAATTTGGAAATTGTTCTTGTGATCATTGAGCTATTGATTAAAATCTTACTTTTCAAAGGGGGTGTACTCATTTATGCTGAGCACTGTACACTTAAATACAGAAAGCATCATAAGCTTAATCATTTAATGAAGACAGTTTGACTGCAGCCAATAAACTTCTCAGTTAAACACTTAAATGTTGAAGCAGGGTTGTTTCACAGAACTCATAATTATTAAATATTAATAAAAAAAAACACTTTTGGGTATATCTACCTGGTATTTCACACTTGATTATGTATGTCGGGATACGCAGATCTACTCTGAAATATTCTAGAAAGCGGGTTCGAGTTTAAACCTTAAGTCCAACACTCCAGTCATGCTTAAAATCACTGGCAATGAATGGACACAGTGCAATTATCAAAGAAATTTGTATAAACACACATAATGCGAAAGGTACATGGTGTGCAATGTCCTCCATAGTTTAATTTTTCTTGGATTGGGAGAGGCAGCCACCACTGGTGACTAGAAACTAGCCGCAAAATACATCTAGTTGCACTGGTGACCATTTTAGTCGCCATTGTAAACAGTCGAGCCCTGTTTATACTGATTACAGGACACCAAATTAAGGGAACCAGTAATAAAACCATCCAGTAATAAAAGTACTACAACGGAAACAAGACAGAAGGAAAATGTGAAGAGACATTAGTGTATGAGGCAATGAAGAAGCGTGTGGCAAAAGCCTACTTCACACTTTTCTTAATCACATTATTTGCTTAAGTTGGTTTGTCTAGCTTGCAGATTTTAGGCAGTATGTGAAATCGGGAAATTAGCTATCTGTGGCCATGTTCAGAATTTCATGGGTTTGAATCCTGCAGCCGGCAGAGTAATCATATCACCGCTCGGCCTTAAGGGCAAGGCCCTTATCCCAAGGGATGCTAGAATATGGCTGACCCTGAAGCTTACTCTCAGGGAGACCAAGATACTTACAATGAAATGAACATATACATTTATTGACACAGGCGGAACCTAAATTCACAAATAGAAGACATTATCCTAATTGTAGCAGTGAATTAATTACAGCTAATACTGGTTACAGTCAGTCAGTCATAATCGGCGGCTTGGAAACATTTTGGTTTCCAAATAAATTACGCCAGCACTGGAGAGAAAGCAGCTGATAAGACCAAGACTGTGTCAGCTCCGTTATACAGAATTCAGATGTGTTGCTCGAAACACATCAAACGTGCTAATTCATGTGAGGTGACATCATCCCAGTGCGCGGACGACCTGAGCAAAATCAGAAAGCATCTGCAAGTTAGTCTCCCCTCAGGTTTTGAGGCGCTTTTGCCAGGAAATTGAAACAAAAACACAACAGCTATATGGGGTGTTTCTTGCTACAGATACGTGACTATACTCGGTAATAGAGAAAATGGGATTTACACGAGATTTAGTTCATGATTGTCATGATATTTATGATTGTTTTTCCTTTTACATATTTGTATGATGTATAATTAAGCATCTCTTCAGATTTGCTATTCAGACTGTCAACGGATGCATTGCCTTTGGTTTGCAACTGCTCTTATTTGTGTTTGTTTTTGCAGTTTTAATAAGAAATAATTTCAAAACTGTTTTTCCCTGCTCTACCAAAATTGCACCAAACTGCGAACCCAAAACTGAAGTTTGTACTGAACCATGAATTTTGTGTACCGTTACACAACGGTCATTCTGATGAACCTGTACAAATGGATGATAAATGTAATGGATTATTTGGTGGCTCTGCCAGTTGGCTTACAGCTCGATGCCGTGCTCGATGATCTCCTTCTGTTGCTTGATGACCTCGTACTGCTCGGGGTGGTCAAGCTGTGAGGTCTGCACCCCGGAGGACACCGTGGAGTCCAAGGAGCTGGTGCTGTCCCTGCGGGAGGCCAAATGTTCTGGCAGCTTCCCCTCCGGGGCCTCTGCTTCTGGCGGACGCTCCAGGCCTGCGACACGAAGGCACACAAAGGCATACAAGCAACTCAGAACTGCGGCCATAATAATGCATATTAAGGACAATCCAGCAGATCACGTGACAAAGGAAAGCAGTGATGCACTGATAAGGAAATTTATGGCTCATACTGATAGCCGATTATTTCGAAAACTGACACCAATACTGATTACTTGGGAAGTTCTGCTTAAGTTTAAAGGGACCCAAACAAATTAAAAATAAATTACATTCCACAAATATGAAAATTTTGTTGAATAATATGAATATTTGTTTTTGGCAACACCAACTGTGGCATACAACAGTCCCAGAGCTATATTTTATAACTGTACACATCTTATATAGAGTTGAACCTTGGACCTCGAACGCCTCTTAACTTGACCGACTTGGACATCGAACGGTTCTTTCGAAGTTTCTTCGACTCATACCACAACCGAAATCTTGGAACTCGACCGTTCCTGCTAAAACTTGTGTGGATCGAGATGTGTTCAAGTCTACCAATTCAGACCTCGAATGGGTCGGTTGAGAAAAATATAGCCACAACTCAACTGAAAACTAGGAACACAACAAAACAAAACAGACCTGCTAAAACTTATATGGATGGAGCCGCGTCTCCCCTTCCAAACAACAACCCCTCCATCCCTCCTCCTCTCCACCTACCATTTCCAGTGCACCATCAGCTCACCTCAATACAGGCAGAGTGCTCATAAATGATCATTTATTTCATGTTTATGGCTTTTGCATGCATGCTTTTTCCATGTGTGTATTAGTTTTATATCGATTGTTAATTCTTTTAACGTTAATTAGGTAGGTAGACAGGTTCACACAGACAATCATTTGGGGGTCCGGAACGAATTAAATTCATTTACATTATTTCTTATGGGGAAATTCGACTTGGACCTCGACCAAATTGCAACTCGAACAGCCTTCTGGAATGAAGTAAGTTTGCGTTTCAAGATACCACTGTATTTATAATATTTATAACAAAGGTAGTCCGATCATCAAGTACGATAAACTTCGGAATTTTCCGAGTAATATCTTTTGATTTCACACCGTCTCCACAGAATTATCTTTTGCCATCAAATGCTTGTTACTGACAGACTGCCGTTATTCGGCAGTACCGCAGCCTTCTCTACAGGAACGGATTTGTTTTTCTGAAATTCTTCACACTCTTCACCGTGTCGCCTTAAGGTGAGCGATCACATTTTCCGTGTTGAAAAGTTTATTAGTAGATCCTCCTCATGAAATTTTAGCTGAGCAATGTTTGCTACATGCATTTCCCACGTCATTTTTGCTAATGCTAAAATAATTCAACATGGGAAACACTTTCCTAATGGCTTGGTACGCAGGAACGCAAAGCAATACGGGTCACCATTTTAAAGGTAAATATCGGCTCATTTTTAACCGTCGGCTGATGGCTGATCGTTGCTGTATTGGATGATACCGATAGTTGGCCGATACGATCTGTGCACCTCTAAAGGAAAGCAAGGTAAGGTTAACAGTGGAGTGCGTTTTCTAAAGCTGCATATAACACACTGCCTCAGTGACACACAAATGCATACGGAGACCTTCTCACCCAGGTTGGCCTGCAGATTGGGGTTAACATACAGATCTCTGCTCCACTCCACCATGCACTTCAGGATGGACACCAGACATTCAAGGCCCTTCTTACGCAAGCTCAGCTCCTGCGGGAAGGGTAACCTTATTAACAGTCAGTCATGTTTGCACCTTTTCTCTAAAACAAACTAGCGACCAGAATAAACTCAGAATAAAATGAGTCTTTAAAGACGTATTGAAGTAACATTTCACCTGCAGGGGGGTCATTCCCAGCTCCTGGCCGCTCCTGCCCTGTGCGATTTTGGACAGGTCATTGACCAGCCGCTCAAAGATGTTGGCCGCATTGAGGTCGCAGTCATAGTTGACGTAGATATCCACGACACACTGAGCATCTGGCCGAACCACAGAGCGAGGGAAACAGCAGAGGACATGTGGCTTTAGTCTGGAGTCTAATGGGTATCTATTAGCCCCATTCACAACAAGCTTTTATGGTCAAAAACCAAAATCCTTAAGAGCCATCTAAATATACAGATAAAATTTTTGTGGCAAGGTACATTGTGTAGAACAATTATGAAGAGAGAAATGCAGTAATGAATTTCAGCAACCTTGAAGCAGGGAGAACTCATACCACCAGCAGTGTGGGATTAATTCCACCTCCCCTCTGAGTTTACTCTCCATGTGTTCATATTGGGTTGCCTCAGAGCACTCAACTTTCCTTACATCAGTATCTCTTGCCCTGTCTGAGTGTGAGTGTGTGTGTGTGTGTGTGCGCGTGTGCCCTGTGACGGCCTCCGCTTCCAAGAATAGGATCTAGGCTCGCTGCCTGCTTAGGGTTAGCAGCAGGTACATCTTGGATGCCCGGTTACCTGCACAGATCCGAGTGAGGGTCTGAATCACCATCCACTTGTGTTCAAACGAGCTGGATGACGTCTCTAAGATGGTGAGAAAGATCTCCCTGAAGAACACCTGCCACAAAAATGAAAATGACAACGACACCCTGCTCTCGCTGGAAACTTAATTTAATGACGTCCGGTCCGGGGTGACATGGAAAGCATGCCCAGTACCACACGGACACGGGTGTGAGGAGGAATGCGTCGGCTGTACCTCGATCTGCATCTTCAGGTGCACCTTGAAGTGCGAAAGCAACGTGAGGAAGATGGCAAGCGACAGCTCGAAGACCTCAGGCACGGAGGAGACACCGTTCTTGGAGAGCGCCACGCACAGGTACTGCTTGATGGCATTGACGAACATGTCATGCGTGCGGAAGACGGGCCCAGCAGCCTGCAGCACAGACAGCAGCAGCTGGAGCGACACCACCTTGGAGCGCAGCTCGTGGGACCTGGTTTGGGGTGGGCACATGTGAACTTTACCAGCAGGCCACCAGGATAGACATCCACCAAATCACAATAACTAAATAACAGAAGTATGCAAAAATGAGAACTTCACCATTTAGGGGAATGGATCATATTAGTCTTTAAGAAAAGCTTTGAGTCCCATTTGTTCCATGAATTCCTGTACTAGTCAGAAGCCTCTTTACGTTTCCAGAATGTTCTTATGCTGCACTTCTAGTCATCGAATCATCTCATTAGGTTCTTGTTTTGTCAGAAGTGTAGCTTCGGCTACAATACTGCTTACAATGTTTACACCTAGCGGCACTTACTCCTAGCTGACTCCTTGAGAGCACATATGTTTGTAATATGCTGTTTGCCTCACTTGTATGTCACTTTGGACAAAAATGTCGGCTATATACGTAAATATAAAATGTAAGTAATTGTTTCAGTGAAACTTCATATGTTGGGTTCCTCACTGATCCTCGAAGACAAAATGACCCAGGTCTTCGATGGGGAGGTGAGGCTCACTTGGGGTCTGGGGGGCCGTCGGCCAGCGGCCGCATGGACAGCTTGCAGAGGGTGCGGAAGACCAGGAAGGCGTCCTTCTGCAGGACATGGGAGAAGCGGATGACGGTGGGGACGCCCGGCGCTGCCTCCACATCCTGGACAAGAGGAAAGAGGGCAACGGACAGCAATGGGTCACATAAATTCTGGCCGAGTGAGAAACAGCAGTTTAACTCCCAAATAAGCAAATTCCCTCCCACCGCGAAATCTGACCTCTGCAACATCAGTCAGGGCGCCAATGTGAAGCTCATTAGCGTTAATGTTCAAGGACGCGCTAGACTGACAGCAAAGGTCAGCTTATGCATTTCAGAACCTCTACGCCATATTGTTTTATTTTTACCTCCACAAAAAACAGCTTTAAAAATAAAAGTTACCCTACCTAATTTGTATGTTTCCCCACTGATTAATACAAAACGCACCTGTCAACCTAACTCTCCATCAAACACGGAATCCAAACAAAATGGGATGGAATCAGATGTGAGAGGTAAAGGCCTTCAAAAGTCAACAGTGTACCTATGCACTCCAGCACTGACAAGTATAACCAACTGTGAACCATGGGCTTAGCACATCCACAGCACAAGGGACTGAGCACTAAACCCTGTACTGGCTCCCGAACCTCATACTGCCATGGTTCTGTGAGGCTGGCTGTCGTTATTCAGCAATCGGCAGGAGTCCCTAGACGCCAACGGCGGTCAGGCTTCAGGTAGGACACACCCTGATGTAAGCCGCCCCCACTTGGCCCCAATCCAGGCTACGTACCAGGATGTCCGAGGAGGATACATGGGCGTGGTCTTCTGAAACGCCGTTCATCTGCTGGCCATCATTCGCGCTGGGAGTGGCTGCTACCTCGGGCGGATCGCACCGGGAAGGGAGCTGGGGCTGTGTTTCCACTGAAACAAAGATATGACCCATCTGTCCAAAGAGCCCTTGAATTCAAATATCTGATATTTGCCGCGTCGTTATAAATAGAAGCAAACAGATTGAATCCAATCATCCTGCATATTTCACAACGGATTCTGCACACCAACGCAGTCACCTTGCAGAAATGCTACAGCTTTCAACAAGCATCTCACACCCTACCCGTCTATTATTATTATAGTACACTATCTTGGCTTTCATTCATCGTGTTATTAATTCACACGCAGCGTTTCGTTACTGGCAGAAGTCGTGCCTGCTCACCCGGTTCAGATTCTGGGCTGTCCTCCACCTCCGCTCCTGGTTCCCGCGCCCGATCCTGATGCCGATCCGGGTCGTTTGCCTCGTGCGATTCCCTCGGCTTCTCCTCCACTGCTGGGCTGGTCCTCTGCAGACCCTCCTCCAGCTCTGCCGGCACTTCGGCTGTTTAAGATGATAACATCTTCAACTTAATGTGAAACGGAAACCTCATTCCTGTGCATTCCCCAGGCCCCCATGACTGCGCTGACCCTACAGACCGGGTTCCCACCTGGACCTGCGGAGGCGTCACATGTCTGATTCCCTGCCGTTTCCTCCTCCTCGTCCACGTGCATTTCCAGCTGGCCGTTGACGGAGGGGCTTCCCGTAGAGGAGGGGGACACGCCGCTCTGGTCAGCGGGGCTGGCGGTGGGCGAGGGCGACACGGACAGGCGTGTGGTGGTAGTGGTGTTCTGCTGCAGTCTCTGCCTCTCCCTCTCCATCTCACGGGCTTCCAGCAACTAGCGGAGCCAGCATGGAAGCTTTTAGAGAGACAGCTCCTATAATGGTACAGACGGACAGAGCGTGGGCAGCCCAGGCCAGGAGCACACTGACCGCCTGCGTCTCCATGCGGGTGAAGATGACGTTGAGCATCTGTGTGAGCGTGGCCTTGGCTGTGGTCTGGTTGATGAGGTTGCGGCTGGCCAGATAGATGTTGTAGCAGGTGCGCACCGTCAGCAGGATCGTGCCCTCGTGGATCTCGATGTGGGGAGAGGTCACGGCCGTCAGGAGCGCCTGTCCAGAAGGATGGCGTCACAGGCAGTAGGCATTAGTGAAGACACAGACAGAAACACAGACAGACATATGAGGAAGGGCCTGAGAATTCGCTCCTGCTGTAAAGGGCAGTTTGTCAACAACAGCACTAATGATACTTATTCATCATCATAATTAGATTAGAATTACACTGAGCTGGAATATTATTTTTCACACAAATATTTAAAAATTGTGGTATTTAATCTGATTATTGGAATAAAAATTTTCACAATACTGGTCATATTTCTGTATGACCATGCCTATGTAATTTTTAAAACTATACTTTCCCAGCATACCGTAATGCTGACCCATTGACTCGAGATATCAAAACGCGGCATAATTAAAATTACATATAAAAAGAAACTGTTGGCTTTTGGTTGTGTAAGATCCTTCCTTGTTACTATCAGTAACTGCTCAATAAAACACTAATCAAAGATAACATTGCCTCATCAAAGTGGACTTTGGTCCATCGCTTCACCATTGGATATTCAGCCCGCATATACTGCGAGACGGGGTCGCACTGGGCCTTCAGGCAGCCCACGGAGCTACCTGATCTAAGCTGGCTACTTAAACGTGGAATCAGACTCCAAGTGGTTTGAAGCAAACCACATATTAGGGGACGAAAAAAAAGGAGTTCCGAGTCAGGCATGATCTGGACGGCCTAGCTGCCGTTCATTGGGGTCCTCAGCAGAAAAACAGAGGACCTACCTGGCTGCATGCTCACCGTCACGTTCAATATAGGATACTGCCAACTAGGGCTAAGCAATGTCTAAAAAATCAATGCGTGATATCTTAATTTAAAAATATTGGGATTATCGATACAATCTAGTCATTGTCTTATCAATTACTGATATCATTGTGAAATCGCACAAGCCTTCTGCCAACTGATTACATGAATAAAAGCTAATCATTATTGGGTGACAGCATAAAAACAGTGTAAAAACCCAACTTTATCAGGCATTTCTGCTAAGAGTCTCTTATGGTGAGAAAAAGTGATACACCTCAGTGACTCAGTCCTGTAAGAAGCTGCTAACAACACTCATTTCCCTTCAAAGGTGTTCTTAACGCACATCTGCCACACCACTGCTACTAGAGCAAAGGGCCTCCCAGAACTCAACACGCACAGCTGCCCAGGAAAGTTAAAGTCTCAGATGCGGAAAATGATCTCAGCGAATGTCTGACTTTGTGCAAGGAAGTGGCCAGATTTCCAAGAGTAACAGCTGGCTAGGGAGACGCACTCTCACCTTGATGATCTGTAGCTGTACACCCTCGTCCGTTTGTGGACCCTGGAAGCAGTTACAGATGGTCTCGACCAGGCGGTCGATGAGCCGCTTGCCCGGGGCACTGCTGTCAGGCGCATTGCCTGTGATGTGGCCATAAGCGATCAGCTTCTGCACAGGGGAAGGACATACCATGACATGACTGCATGTCCAGTGATTCTGGGAGATTCTGCGACGTAGCATGCACGGATCTCCACGAACAGTGGCACTTCTCACGATCGGTCAACACTTTGAGAACACTTCATGTCTTCTCAGTAACTTCATAATATTTGAAAACCTTGAGAAAACCCTCTGTGCTTAAGAGAGCTACTGTAGGTGTATACACACACTTATGCCTATAGGTGGCGATAATTTTGCAAAGGGGTGCAGACACTTTTGTCCAAAGTGGCACACAAGTGAGATTCAGGCAGGGTGAGTGTCTCTGGAGTTAACTGAAATCACTTTGCGAGATACAGGATTCGCTTCCAAAAAGGGCTACAGAGCCACACAGCACCCCATGATTGTATGCACAGGTACTGACTGCCAGTGCAGACCAAACAGCAGCTACAAACCTGCAAGCAGTCCAGAGAGGTGGTGACGATGCGTGGGGACTTAGACTGGCATGCCAGCTCAAATGGAAGCACATACTTATCCGCCTCGATGTAGTTGACCCTGGGGGCAATAACAGTGCCATCTCTGGCATGTCCAGCAAGCACACGTGAGTAATATCGTTCACAAAAGACTTTGCATCATTACCATCCTTCGAGCATATGCTATCTGAAGAGTTCTATAAACAGGCCATACTATGAGAGTAAAAAGACAGTTTATGAATAAGTGATATCAGTTACTAAAGTGCAAACAGTACTATGATGGCACACAGTGAAATGGGCAGACAGAATAACAAATCCTTGCTCTCTTGCACAGAACAAAATCAGAAAACCTTTTACTTGTTTTGCAACGGAGTTCAAACAAACCTCTTTAGAATCCACGTTAAATGAATGGGATGATTTACATTTCAGCTTTGATTCTGAAAAGCACTGCTAGTACAAGGTAAAAAATGTTTAAAACTGGAAGAGATGTTGTCCTTAAACAGACGATACATCTTTCTTTTTGTCCAAACTTACTTTTGCTTTTCCAGTTCAATTTTGATTTCATCTGTGAAAGGGGGAAAAAAAGAAATATTATCAACTATGTCTAATACATGTGACTCACACAATACCATGAAGTGATCTGATAAAAAAAAAATTAACAGCAAACCAGCTGAGGAAAAACCATTGAGTCAACACCATTATTGTGTGCTCTGAGATTTGATAAACCCACCAAGGCTGTAGCAGTCCTCCGCCAGCTGTGACCTGGAATCTCTCCTCCACATAACACAGGAACTCTCTTAAAGAATCATTTCTATACACATTCATATCATACCCATTCAGTCGCCAGTTTTCGTACTCTGATACACCAAGTTAGCGAATTTAAAAAACATTTAACATAAAGACTTTCAGGGAAAAGAAAATACAGAACGCAAAAAAGCTCGGTAGGCAGATGAAACGTCGCACTTAACGTAATCTCGCCTGAAGGAGTGTCTGTACAAGGAACTCAAGGGAAACCGCACTTTTTTGATGCATTATATGGCACCATGCTAAAGCTTTTCTACAAGGCAAGTATCCACAATTTATTCACAAAAGCAATTCAGAAAGAGACGCTGAATAGTTTTTTTTGGTGGAAAAACACGTTCTTTGTTTGGCCATTTTTCTGCCTGCTTGTTGATTCTGGGTGGGGGGGGCACCTTTCCCCATAGCTGTTAAGGCAGCTTTCCTTTACAGTCAGCCACATTGTCATTTATCATTAAAGCTACCAATACACCCATGAAAAAGAGCCAGAACAGACTAGGTGAGAGGGATGAAAATCCATAAATGCCAGAAATATAGCCTACTCAAGGAACATTAAGCAGTGCTAAAGAAATAAAGTGCAAATACTTAGGCAGGGTTATGTCAACAGGAGCCATAACTACTATTAGAGTCCATGACTCTACAGTGCAGGAGGCAGGTGACTCTCAGGCTCTCAAACAGGCTTGAACAAAGAGGACATGAGCATTTAAAAACACAGCCATATTTACACATGTAGAAAAAATAACTGATGAACAATAATTAATATAATAGCAAAAAGGACTACACATTTTTTAAAACAATTCTCCAGAGACTGGCACGCTCCGATTAGCTTGTTAATAATGACCAACCATTTTAGTATACCAACGTAACCAGTTTTAAAATGTCTTTTCATTTAAAAGAGTATATGAACAGCACACATTCTCAAGTAAATCAAAACCAGTGAGGGCTGAATTTAGAAATAAAGTTTCAATGGACAAATATCTGTTCAAGTTACAAAAATAATCTGCACCCACACCAGCTCCCAGTTATCAAACTTCATTCCTTATAAGACCCACCTTCCAAATAACGAAGAATGACCATATGTACATATGTAATAGATAAATGGAATTAATTGATAAATTCAGCAATACTTGAAAGCCTTAATGATCCATTAGACAATAAGCAACAAGAAGAAAATATGAGAATTTTAATTACTCTCACCTTGAGTTTTCATAACATTAAAAGGGAATAAAATATTGTATAACTACAATAAACAGCCTATAAAGTATTCAAAATTTTCAGAACAGTGACTGCTAACTGAATGAAACTGACAAATGTGTGGAAAGAGCCAATATTAATTATACTGTTGCACATCTGCAGTAAAGCACACAAACTGTACAATCAAGAACTGTCAGGCAAATTTAAAAATATATACGCTTCCAATTTTAACTGACATCTGGGTACGCCATACATAAAATTAAAAAGGAAAACTAAATTTAGAAAAACACCGTAAAAAACTAATATTAGAAAAACACGCAGACTGATGATATTTGAGAGGCCGATGAATAATTAGACTGCCTTGTATATATAAGAAAACAAGTTTAGAGCCCGAGTTCGTGTTTTCAGGCAATCCTTGTAATCATATACCACAGCAGATCAATATTTTAAAAAGACGGAAATAAATATGCAGCGCAAACAAAACAATAATCAAACTGCATCTGGGTTGAAAGCATCTCCCTCTCAAAATGTACTATGTTAAACAAAAAGAAGTAAGGCTAGCTGTCCTAAAACCCTCATACTGGTAAGTTGCGCTTGAAAGCTGATCATTAAAAGGTTTCGTGAATAATAAATACTCCGGCTCCTATTAATATCACGGCCCACACAAAACTGTCGCCTTCTGTTGACAAGCAAGCACAGGACCAGCCTTGTGCTGTGTAAACAAACGGGAGAGCCGTTCTGCTTTGAGGGCATTTTAAGGGAGATGGGGGGTTAACGTTTTATTTTGCAGAGTCGACGATTTATTTTGATGTATTTGAGAATGATTAATTAGTTAGAGCTGTCCCTAGTCAGGCAGCAAGCGGAAGTAAGGTAGCATTGCGCAAAACGGCCAAGCGCTTCCTTCTTCTCGACTGCCACGTATGGCACACGCTTTTGGCCCGGGCGGAGAGCTCTCCCCCGGCGGGCGCCAAACTGCCGGCTCGTCCACACACCGGCTACACGGACCTGGGTTATGACGGTAACTATTCGGTGCGCTGTTAAACAGCAGACAATTTTACCGTCGGTGATCGCGTCACTTTGTAAAATGTGCTTTATATTCTTGGTGGGCTTTAAAATATAATGAGGAAGGGATCCGATCTCAAAACAGCTGATCGGCACGGCGATCCGGGGAGCGCGTATAATCCTTTACGGCCTATTAGATGGACGGGTCGGTCCACGTAACGCACTTAAGTTTCCAGGCTGGGTGACTGACATAACATATAAGCCTTCATCGGTAGAGAAGCCCCCCGGCCCATAGCTCAGCTAGGAGGCCCACACCTTCACGGTGATGTCCGTAAAGGAGAAAAACCAGGTAAAGCGTCGTAATGAAGCTGCGATCGCCTTACCTAGCGCTACCTGGCAGGCCTTGCGCAGCTGACTGTGCTGGCTCCGCTTTACCTCCTTATCCGAGAGGATTTTCTCCAGAGCCCTGGACAGAAACATGCTCTTGGTTTTGGTACTTTCCGTCTGCTGCTGCTGCCGTGGTCGTTCGGGAGGTTGTTGCTGTTGCATCTCTCGCCGAGAAATAGCCAGTCTCTGTCTCGCGCGCGCGCTCGCTCGCTCTCTCACTCGCTCAGGCCGTCATTGTTGATCGAGCACCGAGCCTAGGTAGGTGTCAAGTATGGAAACAAAATCGGGGTGACGACATGGGTCGTTCTCTCTGAGTTGTCCAGCGCTCTGCTACCTCAGCACTGCGTCGCCATGTTGGCCGTACGCAATGTCACGTGACGCCCCAGCTGCCCCTAGGTGAGTGGCGTCGGGCGCGCGCTTTTGATTAGATACCTTGTACACCCGGTTCCCTGTTTTCGTTTTCTGGGTGTTCTAACATTGTATCTTTCCCCATTATGATAACGATATGAGAATTTTTTAAGGAAACACCCAATCTACCTGGAAGTGGAACTGGCTGGCACGTTTATTAAAACTTCACCGATGCAATTTCAGATTGCTATTTAAAACCCTTGGAGGGTTTTAAGTCTTGAAGCAGGTGCCATTTGCCCCAGTAGTGTAGCATGTTCACTTTCAGAATGGTTAGTAGACTATATATATATACGTGCAGTGCTTTAGTTTCCCCTGGGCTGCTTCGAGTGCCCCTCGCAGACCTTAAAATAGCAATGGGTTTTATGAGAGCGCAATTGTAAATTTCACTTTAAAACTAACATTAACTCCCTATACCAGAGTTCCCTAATTCCGGTCCTTGAGGACCAGTTTACAGATTTCCTTGCTCAGAAATAGCTACTAAACCTGGCAGTTAGCTGATTAAGATGTGTTTGAGCAGGGAAATCGGCAAACTGTGTTGGATTCTGTCCCTGCAGGACCAGAATTAGGGACCCTATACGGTCAAGCGGCCATAATTTATAACGGGTGTTTTGGTGATAGTTACATATGAACATATCAGTGAATAATTGAAAAAGAAAAGTTTGAACATTATTTTTATGCGTACATATTTATAATTAGAATGAAAAAGAGATGCAAATTGTTTTATCCAAAAAAAACCCTTGTTCAGTTGTTTTGACAAAATATTTTTAAAATATATTGACGTTATGTAGTCATATAGTAAATTTATTAGGCCTAATAATTTCAGCATATCCTCTTCCAATTTTCTAGAATGCACCGTAATATATATAAGAACTCCATTTTAATACAATAAAATCATATATTTTATAATTGTAGGCCAATGGACCGATTTTGTGTAATGAGATTATAACCAATATAGCATAATTTAAAAAAATTCTAATTTAGCTATAACTTTTCAGATTAAAAGGTTAAATAGGAATTACATTTTGCCATTTAGTTTATGAAACGTAAAAAGCCAACTCACAACATTTAGTCATACGTCATACTATTTAAACAGATTGTTTTCAAATTATACTTGGAAATGCACAAATCCGCACATCTGACTGGATGGGTGAAAGAACAGAGACGGATATCAACTCTGCTTCAGACTATTTACAGGCTTGAAGCTGGATTGTACCATACCATGCTTTCACTTATCAGAAACGGTGTCCGATAGTAATACTTTAATTACTGGTTGATTGCTTAAATCGTTTTCATCGTGTTTCATAATTAATTATTATTTAACTAACGACTGGGACGTTTAACAGTGTACGCAGACCAAGTGTGCCAAAACCATGATGCTTTAATCTGTCGGTTTTACATATCTTAAAACAATTCTAAATTTTGTATATATAAAACATTTTAAATGATCGATCAAAATAATAAAACAATTCTAAAAACAATATCAAACTCTTGAAGTTAACAAAGCTAAACTACTTTAAATAAGCGAATTACGAAACTGGTAGGCCTACTAGCAAGTTCAATAGGCCCAATTTTGTTTTTAAACAGAACTAGTGAAATTCATCAAAGGTTTTACCATAATTAAATGTGCATTTCGTTAACAACCAGAATCACCGGCATTGATTTTCATGTTCACTTTTCTCAAGTCTGCTGAAACTGAATTGTTTCCAATTCAATGTCCCTAAAGACAAATTTACTTATTGGATTTCAGAGTTTCATCCCGTGCTTTGTTGTTACTTTAATGCCTAGTCAGACTTTTTAATACTTTTAGGACTTCACAATTTTTTTCCCCTAAGAAAAAAAAGGTTCATGACAATTTATTCATAAAGAAGAAACCTCATCAAACGCATACCTTTGCAATACACACTCAATTCTGTTACTTATTCGAACCACAAGGTGGCATAAAAGCGGTAGCAGTAGAATGCAGAGCACCATATTCTAGTACTTTCTAGGGTTCATGCCCAACATTATAGGTTAAGTGCATATAAATATAATTTAAGCAACGCTATGCATGATACATTATGCACAATTTTATTGTCGACTGTTGTATACAATTTAAAGTCAAATCAGGCAGTATTTTAATTATTAGTTTATTGTTCATCTCATAGGATTGACCATTAAACATGTGCATCTAGATATATTTTGATTTTCATTAAAATGTGATAAAAATGTACAACGTAGTGTTTTGATAAGAAAATACTGACATTCATTACAAATCTATACCTTAGATTTATATGCCAAGCAAAAATTTTAAAAAGCAATAAAAAAAAAATTAAAAGCCCATTTTAATATATTCACCAACGGAGGACTCCTTCTAGGAATACAGGACAATTCACAGTTCAAAACAAACATTTTGTAAATGTACAATTCATTCTATTCTCATAGTATTTCTGATTTCAGATACACCATTAACCAGAGTCACCTTGATGGGTGAAATGTATGTGTCTAAATAGGAGTATGACTACACATATGAAAATATAAAGTCGTACAACTAGCAATGCTGGTATGTTACAAATGATAGAAAATAATGAAAATTACATTCCTAGGGGAGTATGAATAAATTATTCTTTGAGAATGACAATGTTTCTTAATCAGTGTTTGGTAAGGGTACCGCTCTTCCCCCAAGTCCTCTTGCTAAAAGCCAACCCACACACAGTGGTGTTCTTCTTCTGGGGGAGTGTATAGCATCGAAAATGTAAGTATTAAACAATAGCTGGTGTAATTCAACGCTCATTAACACGCTTGTGTGTGCCCAGTCGCCCCAGAGTATACCGGTATCCTCCTTTCTCTTTAAAGAGCCACCTACCTCAGAGGCATGGCTGAATGAACAGCCATGAATTGAACATGACTAGGATAATCAAAGTAATACCCACTACAGTGAAGTGCAGAGGTACAGAACTGAAAGGGAGACTCGCATATATTCTGGGCCTTTAGGTCTGATCCTTATTTCTTCAGTAAGAATGACGGCCTCATTCCACTACATAAATGTACGGAGCACCAAAGCAGGGATTCATTCATAGCCCTCACTTTTATGGTCAATTTATTTACAAGACAAATTAGAAAATCTACTCAGCTTTCAGCAGTATAAATGATGCTATAGATGTCTATTTTGTCACGCCCAAACACTAGCTAAATGACGTTGTTCATTAAAATGACTAAACTGAGAATACTGGTAGCAGAACAGTTTAAGTAGAACCGGGAAAAGCACTCTGCACTTATGATCATCGCTAAGCATAGAAAATCTATTATCGATCTATTATTCTATTATCATCTTTAAATTTTGGGGCTAAATTTTATTTTGTGTAGTATGAGTGTAAAACAATAATTCTATGTTGTTTTGGGAACAAATTAGAAACACTGATTAATCGTATAATTAAAGGAATAAAAATATTTATAGACCCTTTGATTTTTAGTCTATTATGAAGACATATCTGGTCTTATTAGACATTTCAGGTGTGTTTCTCAAACAAACTAGCGCAATGGCAAGATGTGGATTTGCTGAACCAAATTCAATTAAGCAAGTAAGGTAAACCAAAAGTTTTGCATCAAAACATCTCTAAAACAGAGGTCATACATCAGCACCAAAACATTAATACGCAGTCTAAACTTATAAGAACAAGACAAAAATCAAATTATGACTTCAGCTGATGCCAGGACAAAGTTCTTTCAGATAAGCTGTCAAAGTATATAGGAGGTGGATACAGGAATTCGTACAGTGCAAAATTCATATTTTACCAAGTACAGCAGTCTGTCACAGACAGGAGGTTTTTGCCCCAAAAATATCTCATGCCCCAAGAGTCTTCTAGTGGTATTTTTTTTACTTACTGGTTTTATCTATTCTGTGTAAATGAAATGTTCAGTAAGTGTCCAGACCTTACTGATTGGTATATTTCTCCAATATATGTCCATGTATAGGAATGGCAGTTATTAAACAACTTCAGAGGTGAAGATCACCAAGCAGGAATTGGGGGGGGGCATCTTTGTTTTAAGCATGCCTAAGAATGTGGCCTTGCCCTAATAATATTGCATTTTAGAAAAATACACTATAAACACCATTTCTACACATACGTATTTGACAATTCCACAAATGAAACCAGTTTCCAGCATTCATATCCAGCATTCATATTCAACCAGGCAGAATGGTTTGCCTTTCATCAGCAGGAAGAAGGGGGCAGGGGAAATTGTGGTTTCTCTTGATAGGAATACTAAAACTAACTTCACAACATTAACCTATGACCTCAGCTATCAGGTGGAAAAGTGGCTCTTCTTTTTAGGTTAGAAAGAACAAAGACTGAATAAAAAACTAACTAAAATTCTGTTAACATGATCACGGAGCTGTAATAAATTCATGCTCCGATTCAACCATCACGAGAACAGGCATAGGCTCAAGCATCCTTGTTGGTAAACAAATTAGTTGCACCATAAAAAGTTCCAAAAGAAACAATAAATCCAAGATTAAATATCATTCAAATTAATGACTGAATTTGTTAGATAAGGAAAATAAGTTGTGGCATCAAGCCTCTAGTTTAACACTAAATCCAGAGCTTTCCTAACTTTATTACTAATATTGCGAGCTTTGCTCTTTATCACTCATTAACAGAAGGAACATTTGGGAGGGAAGGGGAAGAGCTAAGGAAGTATTAACTCACATTTTTGCATACCATAATCAGGTGGTTGTCATCTAAAAGTAATGCAGAGAGGTAAAGACTGTCAGTAAAAGTGTAAATGACGTTTGTAGTTGTGGAGGTTGCATTCATCGTCAGTGCCAGATGTCAGACACCCCACCCTCTACTGGAAGATCAGAGGAACATTCCTCATGACAGGTCGGCCCTTTGTCGTTTTGTACTGTGTCAAACAACAGGGCTTGCCTCCAGTACCAAAACATTAGCGGCGCCCCCATTGCAGAGTGACTCGCAACTTCCTCCACCCCATATCATCCACCTGCCTGGCCACAGTACGACGAGTGAAATGGCCGTGTTCTGTCCTATGGCACATGTTTTTGGAAAGGAATGCCCACATGTGATCCTACAGCGTGATGATGGTCCCGTCCTCCTCCAGACTGCGGCACTGCGGCGTTCTCTGCTTGCTGTCCAGCACGCTCAGGGAGCTGCTGCCTGAGGGCCGCAGGCCTAGGTGCAGCTCGTAGTGAGGCAGTGAGGGCACATTGCGTCCAACCGAGGCTGAGGCCGAGCGGGGGATGGGCTGGGCCTCACCACCAGCCTCCACTACCAGGTCCTCGTCATCACTCTCCAGATCCTCGGGCTGGAAGTTCTGGATGATGTGCGTGACAGGGGTGGCCCCGAGAGCGGCACAGCTGTGCTGGCTGGCCCCACTGTCAGAGGAGCGGCCCGAGCTGCCCGAGGCCCCGCTGTTGCGCACCACGTTGTTCCGCTGGTTGGCCGGTTTCACTGTGATGATCAGGTTGTGGCTGTTGGCGATCATCATGTCCGTCACCTGGTCTAGCGACTTGCCAGACACCTCAATGCCGTTGACCTCCAGCACCTCGTCGTTGACGGCCAGCAGGCCCGTGCTCTCGGCCAAGCCTCCCGGTACCATGCGTGAGATGAAGATACCGGGCGCTTTTTCCAAGCCCTGTGGCGAGACGCGCACACTGAACCCATCTCGGATGTAGAAACCCAGGGGCTTCTCCTGGCCATGCTTGTATAGCCGCACGCGCCGGTGGGTCTCCGGCAAAATGTCCACGTCGATGATGGAGGAGACGGGCCGGAAATCCCGGGGCAGGCTGATGATCACTGGTGGCTTCTTGCGGTTGTTGTCTGGCCGCAGCAGCACCGCAGATAGGACAGTTTTCTTTCGGGTCATATAATCGGTGCCAAATGCCGAGTAGTCAGCCTCCTCTGTAGGTAAACAGACAGAAAACAAGGAGGAAGAGAAGTCACACTCACAGCCAAGAGCAAGGGTTAAACCAGGGAGCCCTAACTGAACATAGACCAGAACCAGGAACCTCCTATTACTAACATGTGATTACATATACATAGGTAGCTAAAAACTATGGTGGGCTGGTCATAAACCAGATTGTAATACTGACCTCATATGAAATTTACAATACATCTCTGCAGACACCCTGCAGCTACTCTTTGAGACCCCAGTGAGTCATGGACACCTGGTTGAAAATGCCTAATCAGGAGGCTTCTGAAAATCAAAACCCAAAACAGTTGTCTTTAACTGGCTTCACAAATTTAGCTGTGACATAAGACATGAAAAAAATCACTTAATTTTAATGGAAATGCTTGAAATTCCCAAGAAACATATATATACAATACTACCTAGTTATTGCTAGCAGGGTAAGGTGTTTAAAGAATCTGATCTCGTGGTGAGAAAATACAAGGTTAACTCCCAAGGGGGGGGATCTGCATTGTACTTGAATTCCTGCACTCATGCAGCTGTACAATACTGTAACTGGAATCCATACTAGTTCTTTAAATGTCCCACATGCCTGTGTGACTCCAATCCAGTACCCCAATACATCACACAGACATTTACATAGGAACAAGTACCCAGCTTGGTTGAATGTTCAACTTGGAGTCTCGCTCCTTAGCAATCAATCATTTACCACTCATACTGGTGGGCAGCTACTGATAATGAATGAGCCTTTGGGAACTCTTTTGCAGTGTCTCACTTTACTCCACCACCCTTCACCCCTCCACTTACATTTCCAGGTCTACCAAAGAGAC
Source organism: Mormyrus iriodes (assembly GCA_011763525.2). Taxonomy (NCBI): domain Eukaryota; kingdom Metazoa; phylum Chordata; class Actinopteri; order Osteoglossiformes; family Mormyridae; genus Mormyrus; species Mormyrus iriodes. The sequence continues at coordinate 15,457,856 of JAAGVU020000103.1, read as the reverse complement.
ATTAGATCTCATTAAGCTGAGTAAGACTTAACCTACACCAAAGCTCCAGAGTGACTGCAAAGAGGCCAGATAAGACCAGCCTCAAGGTTGCCTGTGAATTCACCCAAAACACACTTTACCTTGTCAGGGTACACATGATTTCAAATCTAACTGTTGTGCATTGTAGGCATACAATGGTTTTTGCCCAACCTACCTGTCGCACTACCGGAAATAGACAGCGAAAGAAGATACTAACACTCACAACAGAAGAACAGATCCATTATAATCAGCAGGTTTGCAGCTTTGAGCCGTTAACACCTGCAACACTGTCAGGTGCAGGCAGGCTGGAGGACATGATGGATATCATACAGCAGTGACTGAGAAAGAACTGCATGGTCTCAAAGTCGCTCCTCATTAAACCACTACCAGAAACAAAGGATCCACTGTGCCTGAGGGGTTTTCAACGGGGTGGCTGAAAGCATTTCAGAATAAAAGGAAAACCTGAACCAATCATGCAGTTTACCAAATTGTTAGAAAAACACACACTAATTCATGCATGCACATTTCACAGCACAGATATTGCCTCACGTGGGCCACTTCAAACAATTCATATGGATTTTTGTTACTAAATTTATCTCAATCCTTCTCACCCTCAGTGAGATGGTGCAGGACCTCCAAGTCAAGTTACCATACACGAGGAACCCCACAAACTACTCAGATGACCCATCATCTTTGTTAACCAGTCACCCTGCTGGTTATCCATCTGAAACTGCATGAGCTTCTCCTCCATCAGGACCTTCAAACACATATGGTCAATGTCTACTCACAGCATCACAGGCAAGCTGTGGAATTCAGATCACTGATGAGAGTGTACAGTGGTGCCCCCTTATCCAGAGTTTTGCTTTCGGTGGTTTCATTTTCCCATGGTCAGCTATGGGTCTGAAAATATGAATTTTTATTTCTGGAATTTTCCATTTAATAAGTCATAAATTGCACACCGTTCTGACTAGTGTGATGAAATCACACACCATCCCTCCTGGGATGTGAATCATCCCTTTGTCCAGTGTATCCATGCTGTATACGCTATGCGCCCATTAGTCACTTAGCAGCTGTCTCGGTTATCAGATTGTTACGGTATTGTAGTACAGTATATCGCTATAACTGTTCTATTTTATTATTAGCTACTGTTGTTAATCTCTTAATGTGCCTAATTTATAAATAAAAGCATCACAGGTGTATATATATAGGAAACAACAATACAGCATATATGGGGGCTGGGTGCCTTAACTGACAGCACAAGTACCACAGATTCACAGCTTTGGTAGTTGTTTACTCCACAGGACACCATCCATCACAGATATAGAGGCTGAAGAGAATGAGTCCACACAAATGCAGACAGCCTTTCAGCACAGGTATGCAAACTCTAAAAACAAACAGCAACTTTCTCCATCCTTCTTCCCCAATTTCCCTCCAGGGATCAATCAAATACCATGTCATCTCTCAACTTTACAAAATAAATCCCCCAATTTTCACAATGAAAGCAACATGTCACCAAAGGCAGATGCTGGGTTAAGGAAGTGGCTCTCTCTCTGGGAAATGTAAAAGAGCACAACTCCACACGCCAGCAGACAGGCTTTATGCACACGCATGAGGCCAAGCTGGGCCTCAGCATACTTTCCCCTTGATTGTTGGTCCATATTTCACGGTCCTAATAGACTCCTTGAGATTTACAGCAGCAAGGAATGCTAGCAGGTGATCCTATACAATGCTGTATATGTAGGACTGATTTAAACGACATCAATGAGAACAATTAACATGAAACAATGTGAACATGCAACACAATTTTAGCAGGGGGGATTAAAACCAGAAAAACAAGACGGCAAGACTCAATTTCCTGGAATATAGCAGTTCTGCACTCAGGAATGCATGGATAATAATCTAACAATTAATAATGTGCTTTATTCAATAAAATGTAATATATCACATTAATGTTTGACATAGTTATCATGTTTGTGTACATTCCAGAAATACTGCCAAACAAGCTCCAGGCACAAATCACGCTGAGCTTCATTTTCACCAGCCTGTGCAGCTGCTTGCATTCGATTAAAGCTGGAATTATACACATTCGGGCAGTTGTATCACCACTGACCATCTGCATTTGAGAAGTAAACAGACCCCCCCACCCCCACCAAAAAAAAGCATGGTAAACATATCCAATAAACCTTAGTTATTTCTTCTGTAACGGATTGTGCATTTACTATTCCTGTAGCACTGCATGTATTTCCTAAGCAAAGAGCAGATCGAGAGAATGCTGCACTGATAACTAGGGCTGGTGATGTAGAGGGGCAGGGGGAGGATACAGCAGGGAAGAGCAGAGACCAGCAGCCAGGAGGCGGCGGCAGCAAAAAAGAAAAAGGAAGCGAGGCTCGAGTCAAGCAGAAAGGCAGTACTGCAGCATCGCAGGACAGCGCATTCACATGTAGCAGGCATGTGCAGCCCCAAAAAGAAAAGCCTGGTGTTCAGGACACTGATTACACTGTGCAGAGAACTGCTGGTCTCTGTGGTTTCACATTACAGTGACAGAGATGCCAAAAAAGCAGGTTAGGCTGGCCCATGCTTGAATATACCCTTTGTGTGTGTGTGTGTGTGTGTGTGTGTGTGTGTGTGTGTGTGTGTGTGTGTGTGTGTGTGTGCATGCATGCGTGTGTGTGCGTGTGTGTGTGTGAGAGAG
>JAAGVU020000103.1:15439865-15455046 GCA_011763525.2 Mormyrus iriodes | reverse complement strand
ATGCGTGTGTGTGCGTGTGTGTGTGTGAGAGAGAGAGGTATATATTACAATGTGGGGACCAAATGTGATAAAAACCTGCTATTTTGACAGTGTAGGGACTATTTTTTCGTCCCAACAAGGAGCAAAATCCGTGATGGCAATCAAAAGAATGCCAAAGGTCTTGTATTTTGTTTGGTTACTTATGGTTAAAGTTAGGACTGGGTAGGAGTTATTGTTGTTGTAGTTGGGATAAGGGTTATGCCCATAGAAATTAATCGACAATCCCCACAAAGGTATGAATCTAAATGTGTGTGCATGTGTGTGTGTGCGTGTGTGAGAATGTTTTTAATGCTCTCTCTCGCTCAATCGCACAGTGCAAAACGCATCGACCCAGGGAAAGGCAAATGCTGTCCCTGCCTGTGCTGTTCACCTCTGTCCCTGCCACCCGTGATGCCATCTAGTACAAATCCTTTCTGATCCTTTACACCCTGTATGTGTTTGCCTTTATCAAACAGATGTCCGCACTGCATGTGACGTTGCGCCCTTTTATCAGGACACTGAGCACTAGACCGCTCTGCGGCGTGCATCTCTGGCTCCGCTCCTGCTGATTCTGCACTTTCTCTGCATCCCCAGTCAATCACTCAGTAAGCAGCTGCTCTACACTGAAGGGTCATGTAGGCTGTTGCAGCAAATAATGACCGGCATTCTATCAGACCATGGTTTCCAATTTCGCCCCAATCAGACAGGGCCCCAGCGTACCTTTGTCTGGATTTTAATGAGCAGCATGAGCACCGGTGTGCTAGTGGCGGGGGTGGGGGGCTTAAGAATAGAGTGGCATGCAGCATAGGCACTGTGCAGGCGGAGAGGGGAGAACAGAGGGCTCTTTGTGGGTCGCTTTTAAGCTGCTGGGTTATCAGCTACATGGTGAGTTTCAAGTCAACATCCTTTACAAAAAAAAATAGCTTGCGTTAATAAATAACACTTCAGATTAGCATGAATGGTGCAAGACTGTACAGACGCTGAGCATGGTCACTACATAAAGGAAGAGTAATCATTTCATTCCTCTCCCTTATCTTGGGTAAGGTTGGGGAGAAGCTTTTTTACACTTCACAAATAAAAGACTAAAAAGAGGAGGAAACAAATACTGCAGCCAGAATTAAGTTCTAAATAAAAGGAATGCAGGTGGGAGTTGCCCTTATGGATAAGATTACTAGATTTGCTGATTGCTGTAGAACTATTTTCTCCAATGTCCAAAAATACACTGAGGGCCTTACTATAAAGTATGCTTGCAGTTTGCCACATGAATATAATATATGGATCCCTAATTCTTATACATTTCTCTACTGCTTTCTGCTTAGTGAGCTACTTTGAAATACAACGCAACCTACATTCTTAATCTAACCTACATTCTAGATTAAGTTATTCTGCTTTATGTAAATATGATCACACATTTAACAACTTGATATTTAATCAATATGTGATGCAACATTCAGAAAACATTCTTAAAAAGCTGTTACCAAGTGATTGCTAAAAGTCCACATTTTTATACAAACGAATGTTCATTGCCGTCAGCACAGTGACATGCTGCTCTTCTGGGAATCAATGTAACTGAAGTCGCACGTAGGTCAGAATACTTCCTACCTCACACTGCTGCTGTAACATTATTACCTAAATTACCTAAATATATATTGCACACTGTCCTCGTAAGACAGCTCACCAAACTCACACTGATAGCAAGACAATACAGGGTCACTGACAAGTAAAGGCCATGAAACTTAATGAGGCCCAACTCAGTAATTATTTAGTGTTGTTCTTCCATAAAAGGATTTCCTATGCGTCATTCAATGTTACTTTAAATAAATACATTTAAAATTTCATGCATGGGCTAGTACTAAATACTTTGCCGAGTACCAATTAAATATCCCAAAAAACCAAGTGATCTGGCAAGATATCTGAAGTTAGCCCTTTGGCAGTGAACAGGTTAATTTTGAGTCTGGTTATGATAAATCAGAACCTGTCACTGAAAGCACAGTGTGTAAAGCAGGAAGGGATCCTGAATAGGCTACCAGTAGATTAAAAAAAGAGGGAAAAATCTCAACAGCGCTCAAAGAAAGTCTTGGGACGCTTCCTTAATTCAGTAAAAATATTGCAAATTTATTGTTATAACAAAAATCATCACTCATTTATTTATATATATATATATATATATACACACACACACACACACACACACACACACACACACACACACACACACACACATATACATATATACAGACCACATTAGAAACAACCAGTAGTTTTAAGTAAAACATTCATTTCAAGTAGCAATAAACTGAAACCCAAATTACACTTATAAAAGCAGTTCCAAGTTAAAACGTCCATTGCCAAGCAGTCTGATTAGGTGCTTTTTAAATTAGCAACACCTTTGCAAACGTGTGTATAGTATCCCTTTGGGAGCCAGTGACTACAATTGGAATTAATAGCAAAATGGCAAGGAAAGAACCGAATGAGTCAGTCAAAAAACAGACACTTAATAAGAAGAAAATGTCTGTGTGGAAGACATGTGTAGATATGTCAAACATTTATTGTCAATGGACTTTTGTTATGAAACCAAAAAACTTGCAATATTTTTACAGAATTAAGCAAGCGCTCCAAGACTTTCTGTGAGCACTTTAACTCTCCATTTCTCTGATTATTCAGACTCACTCAGCTCACTAAAGTGACAGGAATATTAAACGGTAATGTGTTATAATTTATGCTGCCAGCCCATCTTGACTTGCATACCATTCCTACATAATAGAAGGTATGTAAATATTCAAAATATGAATATTCATATTCTTCCAACCTACACATGGTCACATGATACTCTATTTTCCAAGTAGGGAACTTCTGTTATGCTCTTGCCAAATGATATGAAGCAAAATTAAAATATGCATTTACAAAACACACAAAATGCATTAAATTTGTCATGCTAAACCTGATTAATAGAAGGGGAACATCCCCTTCTTCACATGAACTGAGAAAAAGTCAAACAAGTTGTGTCTGTATATTTGTATGTGAAATAAAATGTCAGTATAGCTATGTATATCAAGTGTGTGTGTGTGTGTGTGTGTGTAAGAAAGCAAAGGATCAGCACTTATTAGAGTGAACCACGCCATCCAATGCAAAGGAAAATGGTGATGGAGGAGGGTCATCAGTAATTGTCACCCATTTGGCTGGTCCTATCATATCTGACTTCTAACATTATCTTTACAAACACTAAAAACCCCAACAAGTGAATGCTCAACTTTTATGTTTCCAGCTTCATGATGTCCCAAGAGCATATGTTCAGTTTCAACATTGGTAGGGAGCAAATCAACCCAACACCTGCCACCGCCCTAAACACACGGTACTTCCTCAATATTGGTAGAGACATGTCCCTACCGTCCATTCCTACCTACACCCAGGCTAACCCACAGTGTGAAACTAAGTAATAATGCCACATAGCATGACCTGGCCTGTATTAGAAGGCAGTACAAAGCACACAAGCACATATCCAGGTAGACCCAATCATGTGTTCCAGTTTCCAGTGCAACCTAGCCTCTATGACATGCAGACACACACCCTGTGTAGACAGACTCCTTTCCTGTCCAATCCCTAAACAGGAGCGGTCACAGAACAGCTGTGCTTCCTTATTGTTTTTTTTTTTTTTTGTAGCAGTAGAGACCCACCCAAAACCGGTTCATCGATCACAGACCGGTACAGGAATTTCAACATTGCTCTGCCATCAATTATAAATGTGTCTGGCATGTTACTTTGTTTGTCACATACAAGCTTCTTTAAACCAAGAGCTCTTTTTTTAAGCTACAGACACACAAAGCTGTCTGACTCATATCTACGCAAGGCCTATGAATTTGTTTCACATTGTCTAGCAATGACATCACAGTGTCATAAATCTACCACCCACAGATTCCCAGGCCAATATGGTCATTCAGAAAACACGCATCAATCTCTGATACTAAAACTGCATTTTGGGGGAAAAAAAAAAAAAACTTATGAATGAAACACATTTACTAGAAGAGTGAAGCCAGCAACCTGTGATCCAGTAACAGTTTTGATAAAGCAAGACTTCTAGGTTTCACAGAGTGCTTTAAAATGAGAAAGCAAGACTGACTGAGTGAAAGAGAGAGAGAGTAAGATGCTTGGACTGGTAACTGGGACACTCCATTGCACTGTATGAACCATTCTGAGTCAGGTGACTTGCCAGCAATTGTGTGTGGCATGACCCCAAGGTTAGCCTGCCTTTCTGTAAGACCACAGGAGCCTCTGTCAGGGGAGGAAAGAGCAATCACTGATCAGACAGAGTCACCGCCCAGCTGACATAACACACCTCTTTCAGGCACATGGATCACTGTCTGAACTCCATCGCTCCTGGCTGAGCACAGCCCTGCTTCTTTTACTCTAACCCTGAAAGAGACTCAAATACTACTCTACACCATAAACTGGAAATGCTATAGCACTTCACTACAGCTTTTAAGACTGCAGGCAGAAGAGTTGCTTCTGAGTGTGAATGCCCTGTTAACCTGACTGTACCGCTAAATTTGTGCTATATTATAAAAATACTGCATTGTTGAGGGAGGTACTGTGGCTCAGTGGGTCGCACTGCTGCCTCACTTATAGAGTTGTGGGTTTGAATCCCACCTCTGTTCTGTAAGTTTATATGTTCGCTCTGGGTACTCTGGTTTCCTCCCACAGTCCGTGGACAACCAGTTAGCCTACCTGGCATCTCTAAATTGCCACAACTTACGATTGTGCATGAGTGTATGTGCTTCGTAATGAACTGGAATCCTATAACAGGTGCACCCCTGCCTTATGGGGCCTGCGTGGTAGGAAAGTTGATATACCTCAATGCTTAATATAGGTACCTTGAGGAAGTTATATACAGCAGGTAGCTTATCACTGTTAACTGTAACAATTTTGTAATGCTGGGAATGTTATTGAGGCAATTTAGGTTTATGCACTGAGGTCAAAGATTGTTCCACAACATTAGGGGACTGGTCAAAAGTTCACTTCCTTAACAGTTTTGCTATATTGCCTTTACTACAGAAGGTAACTGGCACCTCCAGTTTTCATGTGTCAGACTGAAACAAGTTTTACATTATAACAGCTGAAATGAATTTCTTATTAAATAACAATAAAAAAACTAAATGCCGAATTCAAAAGGAAAAAGTGACATTTTCAGTCTCAGACAGAATTTAAAATTTCAGATTATACCAGTTCCACATAGCTCAGCTGAAACACTGTCACTGTTCAGCAGTCGTTTACCTCATTTGTTATTGCCATTTCCCATTATATCTTATTCAGTTTAGGCTGATAAGCCTGGAGCCTACGTCCAACCCAAGGCAGAAAACACCTGAGATGGGATGCTCATCACTGTGCATGGGCATGCAAACATGATCACAAAGGGTCACCAATTCACTCAATGCACACCTTTGGATTGAGCGATGAAACAGAGTATACGGAAAACATACAAGCTATACATACAAGATGAGGAAACACCATGAAGCTACCCTTGTTATACCAAATAAAACAAAAATATCCATTATACTGTTTTACAAAGTGACACCGTTTCCCCCAAAACAGAAAAGTTATGTATCTGAGAAACAGATGATTTTCAAATGTAGCTCAATACAAATCTCTGCCATTTTGTGCCAAATTGTTGTGGAAATTCACAAATAGAAGAATGAATCTAGAGAGCTAATTAAGTTAATTAAAACTAAGCTAAGAATCTAATTAAAATACTTGCTTTAATACTTTGAAACCTCAAGAAATCGATCCCTATCATTGTACATATACGTCTTACAGAGATGACCTGCTGTAATTTCAGGAAATGAGGTATTTAGAATTTTGAGGAAAGAGGAGCCAATTCAATTTTACAGTGACACCTCCTAGAGTGAGGGCGTTCCTGCACAACTTGGCGTGTTACATTAATATCTAGATTATGTTTAACGTAAGCAAATGACTTAAGGATTTGTGCTTGCACACAGGGAACAACTGTTTTTAACAAACAAACTCTTCAAAATGCAGTCTTCAGTTCAGAAAAAATGTAAATGAAAAGGAAAAACACTGCTTTCTGAGGAGAGCTACATTGTGCAGAAATAACAGCAGAAGTGTGTGCTGCTTTTGTTTGGACTGACACTGGCCATTTAAACTGTTGAAATCTAGGCAGCTGATCATTAAAAAAAAAAAAAACAGGGAAACTATGACACAAGTGAAATGTTATACAGACACATACCAAACTGACAGATCTACGTAAAGAGACTGCACTCAAGGCACCGCACCACCAGGCACCATAAAGGGAGGGGGGGCAGAGGGCAGGCCCGCTGTGTGTGGCAACAAACCAACCACTCACATCTACGCGCCTCTGAACTGCTACCATAGAAACAGGTAAACAAGCCAGGAACTGGCTGGTGGCACGCCAAATATCCAGACGTTTGTCTGTTTGTGCATGTCTACATGTGTTCAGGAGCACCAGCGTTACTTCATTTCAAACTTACTTAAAGAACAATAATTAGTAATAAACTTCCAATGTCGCAAAACACCTAGATCACTACACGTACAGCAGTGAAAAAAATATTCCTCCCATAATGTACCAAATAGTTTATGAAGCTGGGTGACACCAATGTATATTCGCAGGACTACTTTAAGGCAATGTGTACCACCAGCAGCTTAACTACCTGTTTACAAGCTGGTACCTCACAACAACAGAGACAAAATGAACATTATTTGTCCAGTCTCAGCTTTTCATGACCAGACAATTTCAGTAACGCTGCTGCTAGGGGTCTCACAGCAGAGAACCAACAGCAAACAACTGCACAATTGATCACCTGATAACCGAATGCAGAATAATAAAGTATGAAGTGTGATAGATCAGAGAGGAAAAAGAATAGTGTGGGAAGGATGTAGAGTCTCTTCTTGTACATCTTCCATCTTATGGCATTATTATAGTGCAAGCACATGGCATTGCACAGTGACCCCTTTAATCCCTTCCTGACAAAGTGGCTTAGCATCTATAGGTCATATGGCACAGTGAGGCAGCTTAAACATGCTACTCTAAAGTCACTGTCTTTCCGCTTTGCCAAAATATTCTAGACAAACCCTTAATTGGGTCCAGACTTTTCACGCATAGCCAATAAATCGTAAATAGTTGAGTAACGTTGCAGCACATGATGATTACCCGATGCTATTGCAGAAGAAACTTAGCAGAGCATGGAGTACTCCACCCCCAACACTGAGTAATCCGATGTCTACCTACCCATACTAAGACAAAGGGATTGGTCAACCACCCCACAAGCCCAGTCTTTTTTTGATACACTTGATTTTAGAGCAACTGCAGAACATGGTCAGATGCACTGGATCCTTTCCCCTATCAGTTTCTTTCATACTTAAAAAATGCACCACAAATTTAAATCTGGGGCTCAGCTTCACTTCTCCCAAAAAAGGGTTATTGTACTGTACTTATTCAAGCCAATGTTTATCGAACACGTGTCTAGCTTTGTCACGGTAAATAAAACAAAGCCTCGTGGAATAACACCTGTAATCTATTGGTGAGGAAAATGCTAACATGCCCCAATGTCCCCTACCTTTTCTCTGAAGGAAGAGCCGCAGAAGAGGGTTGGCGGTAGAGATGGCCTTGTGGTAGTTGTCATCATTGTTGATGGGAAGCAGGTCCCCGTGGACGTCTGCATACCCCACGAGCAGATCCACGTTAGGAATGCGGTGTACATGTTGCAGCAGACCGTAGAACTCGTCAAACCGACCTGGTTTTGCCCGATCGAGGGAGAACCGACGGAATTCCGCACCAAACTGCAATGGCACAGAATCAGAGATGCGGTTAGTTACAGGCTGTACTGGTGAACAGAAGATGACTCATTACTACTCAGGTCCTTTTGTCTTCAAAACCAGATACAGAACACCTTCAAATGATAAGCAAAGCTAGTTACGATTTAGCCCCCCAAAAACATTGACTTGAGAATTAACACAGTATGTGCACTGACTCCATGAGATGCCACTGTCTGGTGAAATAATACCAGTCCATCATTCAACAGTACTGTTTTTATACAGATCAGTCACAATGAATAAACTGACAGCAGTTCATTTACATACATACATGCATGCATACATACATACATACATACATACATACATACATGCATAAACAATTGATGGTTTGACGAAACAGCTGCTTCGACCCATGTAAAGAAATTGACTTTTCTTAGTACGTTTATGATTTCAGTTCTAACTGAATAACTGGGGAGCGTCATCTACTAACCTCAATGGTGTCTCACAAAGGGACCTTCAATGGGTGTCATCGTCACTTTCCTTTTCCCATATTCGCCACACTATAATTTTCGCGATCACTAGTCATTGTACATGTGTAACTCTGTGAATAAGTCACGGATTACGCCTTCAAGTATGAACTTCAGTTATGGCAGTTCATTTACCCCATTCAGAAAAATTTACATTCTCTTGCGTTTCCCTGAGGTAAGGCGGCACACAGAACATGAATACAAAATTGGAAACAGACTTAACTAACCATTTTAGATAAATACTGGCGGTTAATTATGATTTCCTTCATGTGCCTGCAAAGCGCTAACGCAGCTTTCAAAAACGCAGAAATCAGATTCTCAATCTGTCAATTACATTCCGTACGCATATATTTAATTAATTTAAGCAATTATCCATCTGACACCGTTAGGGACCAAACGGATCCGAAGTCGTTCGCTTATTTACCGCAAAACACGGGAGAACGAGGACGAAACACCAAAAGAGAAACAGGCGAGGATTAAAGTACATCTAACCAACGCGTTAACCTGTGCTGGTCATGCCTGACCGGTTAGAGTAAACAAGCAAAGCAGTCACGTTAAAAGGACGAAAGCTTTAACAACGTGGGTTAATTTATGAAAAACTCTTCGGGAAACTTTACATACTGAGCTAAAATGAATGTAAACACAATCCGGTGCTTTCAGAAATACCACACACATCATTTACACTAAAGAGAACTTTAAGGCATCAGAAAACCGATCAAAATAGGTAAGCTGTATTCTTATGTGCCGGCTGTGTGTTATCGCGCAGTGTTCGGCTGAAAGTTTATGACAGCGAGACCTGACGGCTGCGGCGGCGGTACCGAGTCCGGTAGGCGCTTCTGGAGGGGGGGCAGCATAGTCAACGCCTAATGGGCTGGGTGAGAGCACGGTAACGGCGACGCGTCTGCCCACGCTACGATCCACGGTTTAAAAGGGACACACTGACACCTTCGTTTACAAAAATGTCTACGATGAGCCATGACAGCAACGTTTGACACTTGTCGATAGTCGCCCTTGTATCACCTCGGTGGTAAGCCCGAGGCATCGGTATTTAACCTCCTACCTAGCTAACCTTTCTGAAGGTTTTATTTCCCCAGAACGCTAACAGTACACCGGGCGTCTTTCCGACGATACCAACCTTGCTCTTCACCTCCACGGCGCTCAGAGTTCGGCTGCTCGACGCTCGGTGGTTTTTATTCATCTTTCACAGCCAGGACCCTCCCGCAGCTCGCTGTTGCCCTCTCCGGGGCTCCCCTCGTCCCTTCGCACTCCCCTCCTTCGCCTCAAAAGGTCTCCGGTTATGCAGTATCTGAGGTGTACCTCCTGGGCCGCTCCGGCAAGTCTTCTCGCTGTTCTCAGAGTCGCCGACTGTCCAAGCGGGTTATCCACATAACACTCAGATTCACGGTGACGCCTTACGCACCCAGGAAACGCCCCCCACCCTGACGCGCAGCCTCGTTTCGAGCGGGCGCGCTCCCGTCACCCTTCACGTTTCGTTACCGGCCACCAACCCGAAGCCGCTCCTCCTACCCGCAGACCACAAACCGCTTTCGCTGAGCCTAACATCTTGGAAGATATTGATACTGTTTGCGTATGACTTAATCTCTGCGGTTTAAGGTTTTGCGCGAATGGTAACATCGAAAATTGCAGATAAGTTAAATGTGTTAAAAAGGGTTGGTCAAACCGTCAAATCAATCAGGTTAGTTCGTTACTATTTTTGCTATTAATTAATCATGTTCGCGACTCTCACCAGGGTAAACGGTTGGAAGATGGGTGGATGGCTGTCACGAATATATAATTATTTGTAGTTCCTAAACAATTACAAAAGCAAATATTACAAACATTCAAATATATATGTATATAATTCAGTGACTAGGTGAAAGATGCGCATCATGGACTAATCTTGTTACCTATGGAACAATGTAGTGGTGACATCTTGTGGTAGTATTTGGAATAGCCATTCATTTTTCTCACCACTTAACCAAAACAGTCATAGACGGTTACCCCAAGCAAGGCATGTCAAGACACACCCACCTCGGGCAATTTGCAAATAGTAGTTCTCATAACTGCAGTTCCTACAAGAAACTTACACAACATGAATAGAACATTCAAACTCCACCCAGATGGAGCACGACTTAAACCTCAATCCCTGGAGGGGTGAGGCAGCAGGACTGCCTATTAAGCCACAATGCCACCCATATTTGGAACAACAAATAATATTTCACTGGCTTTATGGAAAATAACCAATGTATTATTGATCAAAGATTGTGGACTGAGTATCAAGAATAGAGTATACGGAGCATATTGTGACAGACAGAAGGTGGAAATGAGGACTCAGTTGTGGAAAGAGGAGACTCAGGCTTTAATTGGAGCTGGCAAAAATCAGGGTCATATGGTCCAGGCAGACAGAATCCAAATCATAAGGCATAAAACAAAGATTGGTGAGACAGGCACATGGTGAGGGTCAGGCAAGGTGCAAACAGAAATTAGGATGGGGCAAGGAAATCTAGGGAAAAAAAAGAATCATGAACCTGAGGATAGATAGAGAAAATTCTCAAACTTTCGCCTGAACAATGTGTCAGGTGACGAATCAGTGGTAATCACACAGCAGCCAAGGAGGAGCGTGGCCACTATTAAGAATGACAAGGGGTCCTGCTATATGGGCTAGGCAGAGTTTCCCTGACTGGGTGGAGTCCTGGCATGGGAGTTCCCTGGGGGGGCGTGGCCAGTGAGACAGGGAATCCCTACGTGAAGCATGTGATGTTGATGGAGCTTTCCAAAGCCGGTTTATGACAGAATCCCCTTTTCAACAACCACCTCCAGGCAGCTCATCCAGGGCACTAGGGTGGTCATGATGAAACTTGTCGATGAGGGAGGAGTCCATAATGTGCTGCACAGAAACTGTACCCTTCCCAGTCCACCAGATACTGGAGACCCCATCCCCAGCATTGAATGTCCAGCAGGTGGCAGACTGTGTAAGCTTCTTCCTATCAATCAATCACTGGTCAAGGGAACTGTGACTTCCTCCTTCAGGTCTGGGAAAAACAGAGGTTGATCGCCTAAACTGGACAGGAGTTGTCGGCCTACTCAGCCCAGGGAACTGGGCTGTTTGGGGTCTTATGCCATACGAAGGTCGAGCAGGCAGCTATGTAACTGCAAATATCCTTCAGCAAGGTGGGCCAGCAGAAACACTGTTCAATGAGAGCTCAGGAGCAATGAACGCCAGGATGACAGGCCAGAGGACAGGAGTGCCCCCATTGCATGACTTGTGAATGACAGAATCAGTAACAAAATTCTGGATAGGTGGACCACCCCCCAGGTGGTGAGAACAAAGGTTGCACAACTTTGACCGCCTCCTCTATTACCCAGGATACCACTTCTACAAAACAAGGGTAGCACCAGCTCTTTTCTTGGTGCCCAGCTTGTATCCATCCATTCATCCATCCATTTTCTGCCACTTATCCAGGGCCGGGTCGTGGGGGCAGCAGTAGGACATGTCGGAAACATTTCCCCAGGGTGGCCTGATGGTTTGTCAGAATCTTTACGAGGCTGACCAAAGCCATATTCCATAGCCTCATCAAGCTCCTCTCCACCAAGCTTTTTGCTTCAGCAACTGCCAAAGTTGCATTCTGCTTAGCCTGTTGGGACCTGTCAGCTGCTTCAGGGGTCCCACAAGCTAACCAAGCTCCAAAGGCCTCCTTCTTCAGCCTGACAGCTCCATTTTCCATCACCGGGTTCGGGCAATGCTACTGTGACAGGTACCTACAACCTTACAGCTATAGCTTTGAACAGCCACCTCAGCAATGGAGGCACAGAACACCCATTCAGGTTCAATGTCTCCAGCCACCCTCAGGATGTGTGAGTTGTTCTACCGGAGATGCAAGTTTAAGATCTCCTGGACAGGGACCTCTGTCAGATGCTCCCAGCACACCTTCACTGTGCATTTGGGTCTACCAGGTCTATTCAGCCTTATCCCCCGCCATCTAATCCAACTCACTGCCAGGTGGCAATCAGTTGATAGCTCAGCTCCTCTCTAGTGTCCAAAAACATGTGGCTGTAGACCAAATGATACGATTATAAAAATGATTGTTGAGCTGCGGCCTAGGCTGCCTTGGTGCCAGGTGCACTTATGAACAGACTTATGTTTGAACATGGTGATCGTTATGGACAAACAGTGGTTAGCAGAGAAGTCCAATAACAGAGCATGCCATTTCTTTCACCAAGAGCGATTGCAGAGTAGAATGAAGTCCAGCCCCTCTCCAGCAGTTTGGTTCTAGAGCCTGAGCCGTGTGTTAAGGTGAGCCCGACTATATCTAGGTGGCATTGCTCTGCCTCCCTTTCCACTGGAGAGGTTGCATTCCATGTTCCTAGAGCCAGATTTGGTAGTTCAAAATTGGTCGACTGAAACTCCTGCCTTTGACTGCCACCCGATCTACATCGCACCTGATCGCCCCCCCCCCAAAGGTGGTGGACCCAAAGGAGGGCTGACACATGTTATCTCTTTGGGCTAAGGTCGGCCAGGCCCCATGGGTAGAGACCCGACCATCAAAAGGTTCACTCACTTAGGATTAATTTGACTTGGGAGAACCTACCAGACAGAGTCTCTTAGGTATCCAGTCAATTGACTGTTCTCATTTTTCATACTCAGCATTTCTCCATTTTTTTTTTACCATTTTTGCTATCTATTTCATTGGAAAGGCAGCAGAACAATTGCCAGGGGCAGTGTTTAGGAATAAATGTAGTAAACTTGTGTTGAGCAATGTAGCCACCCTCATCAAAATAATAACAATGAAATATGGATTTTACTATTTTATAAATAGAACCATAAAAGGTACATGGCGTGCCTCAGCCACCCCAATAAAAACACAATTTTTTTTGCAGGTGCCCCAGAAGCCTCGGTTTCACAAGCTTTGTAATTTTAATGATTGTTCCTTTTCAAGATCAGCTAGTTTAGGTTTAAAAATAAAATCAGTATAAAGTTTACTGCCACTTCTTTTGTGTTAGTGCTGCATGCACTCTTCAAGCCAATCGTAATCAGTTTCATCCTTGCTGTTGGACTCACTCATAGATGATGTGGTGCATTTGTGATAAATTTTAAAAAAATGAGTGAGGAGGAGGAGCCAAAGAAAAACCAGTGACAAAAAGACACTTGGCTTCCGCTGTATGGAAATATTTTGCATTCGACTGAGACCATATTCAGCAAAAGCAACTGATCTGTCAGCACTACCTTGCGTCTGATGGCACAACTCGCAACAACACCAACAACTTATTAGACAAGCTGTCTTTGTAGATAAGTTCTACTTGGCTATAGTATATTTTGGATAAATTTGCTTTATAAATTTCACAATATTTTGAATTTTTCTGATACCATGAAGCCCTAATCAAAATTCAAAACTAGTACTAACTCAGTTAATGTTATATCTCAGGATTACACAGATACAAAACAATGGCAAAATTCACATACATTGAAAGTTTTATGACAGTTTTATCTGCTCCGTTTGAACTGTTGCTGCAGCCAAAATATTCTGGCAGTCATCTCTGAGAGCGTACACATATTACATGGTTTCCCTCAAGTGGCCCACAAGTTTTTACTGGTAATTGACCTTACTCACAATTATTCTTTAACTCTACGCATTCCTCTTCTAATCATTTTTAAATTTTGTGTATACTGTTACATTTTAAATAAAGCAAACAAACTTAAATTTATTAGGCACATTTCCCTGAGGGAGATCTTGCTTGCAGGATCTTCATTGCTGAGGACTGAGTTTCGTCGAGTGGTGGGCACAGCAACGCACTGTACTGGTGCATGCTGACCTGACATAACCTGACCCGATGCAATGCTCATACAAAAGCAGCAACAGTAAACTTTAGACTGATTTTTTGTTAACATACATTACATAATCTTGAATACATACTATAATTTAAATTATGCAGCTTGGTAAGTTTTGTTTCCTATGACAGAGTAAAAATGTTTTAGCGAAACTCATTGTCTTAACCCAGCTGACTATCACAGTTCTTCCAATGTGACAATTACATACGCATGATATATAAGGTTGATATTAATATCTCACATCGTGCAGGCCTAGTATTGCAGGTGGTGCAGTAAGTACAGCTGTTGCTGTACATCACTGCTTTGTGTGGAGTTTGCATGTTCTCCCTGTGTGTGCGTGGGTTTACGCCGGATGCTCCAGTTTCCTCCCATAGTCCAAAAACATGCAACTTTGTGCCTAAACTGAGTGACCACCTTGGTGCCCCTTCCAGGGCTGGTTACTACCTCTAGTCAATTGCACAGTCATAGGGCCTTTTAAAAATTTGCTCAGTGAATTTTGGGATAGCTTCGGTGGCAAAGGATCCATTGCAGCTCAAGGACTGATGATTCATAAAAAAGGAGCTTTATTTTCATGAATTCACCGTAAGAGCTAAATGAAAGGAAAAAATAAAGATTAAAATAAATACTTTCCCGCAACGTATAAACATGAATAAGCTCCCTTTAGATTCCGCTGCTGCACAACTTAAACTTTACAGTAAAATAAGCACTCTTCCTTGTTCACCCTTTCAATCAGGCACCAATATCCTTTATCGCTTAAACAGACATTATCCACTTGCTTTCCTCCTTGCTCCTTCCCGTGAGCCAAAAGTATTCTTCAGTGTCCTTATAACTCAATTGTTCTTTGAACATTCTACTTGCTTTAACATACAAAAGCAGCTGTTAATTCTAATCTGGGAATGATTGTAACTATAATGGGAGAGACTCATGATTTCCCCATAACCAATACACAATCTACACTCACCTAAAGGATTATTAGGAACACCATACTAATACGGTGTTTGACCCCCTTTCGCCTTCAGAACTG
>JAAGVU020000103.1:15401216-15439765 GCA_011763525.2 Mormyrus iriodes | reverse complement strand
TGAATCAATGCCACGTAGAATTAAGGCAGTTCTGAAGGCGAAAGGGGGTCAAACACCGTATTAGTATGGTGTTCCTATATAATCCTTTAGGTGAGTGTATGTCCCTGCTTGATCACATTACATTGAGTCTAGTAAAATACACTGCAGTAATTTTCCTATGACCCAAAAGTAGAAACAATTTTAGGTTTGTAAGTGGAAAAAGATCATTTGACAGTTTCAGCAGTATTCCCAATTAGGAAAAACAACGTACTACATATTTCCCAGAAACTCAATTATTTAGAACCAAAATCAGCACAATGATGCACCACAAATAATTAACAAAGATACTTATAGGATATATTGTGAATTGAGGGCATCATGCTGGGGTCACTTCACATCTCTAGGGCTGCAGATTTATTTATATATATATATAATATTTATTTTATATGTTTTTATATTTTATATGTATATGTTAAATATTTAGTTTATATGTTCCTCCTGTGTTTACCCCTTGGTACTCCAGTTTCCTCCAATTATTACTGAAAAATTAACTTGTAACGTTAACTCATAAGGGCCATAAACCCTCGCCCCAATTCAATTCTTTTAATTCCAGCCTCCTTTTCTGGGCCTTGTTGTGGTTTGGCAGCTGAGGACACAGCATTTCCACAGTGCTGATGATGTTACAACACATTACTACCAACCTACTGCACATTTGCACAGGCAATGGTAAGTGTGATCCTCACAGGAGAGAATAAAGAGCCGGCTGGGCAGTGACCACTGTGAGAAGCACAATACAGCACTTTATTGTTCTGAAATGTTTAAATGGAAAATACAAACTGAAGTGAAAAGAGCACAAATTAACGTACACACAGTAAGTAATTTCAATGTAAAAATGTCCACAATACTGCAGCAATGGGTGTGAGCCTTCTAGAACATAACATGATCTTTAAAAATGAAAATAAAAATGGTACAGCTACAGGTTTTTTGCAAGGCTGATTTTAATACAGTCTAGGCTACAAATTACAGTATCTATGGAATAATGAAATATGTAAAACTGCCCTTTCGTTTATAACACAGAAATGGTGCTCTTATAGCAGAATAAAGGTTACTGCAAAAGCAAATATGTTCCTTTAATTTGTATTTAGTATATAGATATATTATTTTTGCAAAATACAATGTTTTGTTAAAAAAAATAAAATAATAATAATAATAAAGAAAAATAACAGCAGCCACTAGAGCACTTTTTATCCACAGAAGTGGACAAAAGTAGAAGTTATGACAATCTAACTTGTGCACATAAAGAAGAGCAAATATATCATAGATACACTACAGCGATGTGATGAGTCTCTTCAAACAGGTCTAAAAGACTGTACAAATATACACCAGCTATTTTCTCAGTATACGAAATGAGTGATTTTCCTGCTTAATCCTCTATCCTGGAAACCGAAAACCTTGTAACCAGTCAGTCGTCACATTCTTGTGACGAATGAAGGGAGGATAGAAAAAAAGATTTTAAGTAAACGCCTGGATACATAAAGTAAACTGAATGGGAAACTCAGTCTTCTGTACTATTTAGTGCATCTTTTATTTTCTTCCTACAGCAAGTTTTAACATTGTGGTTTATTTCTTGCTGCTATTATAGAACATTAGTACAAAGGAGCTTTGCTGACTTTTTTTTTTTTAATTTTAAACACATGGATTCCTATTCAACAGCATGGCTTCTTGGTGAGAGTAAGACACGTCCTCCTCCTCACCTCCCCTTCTGCGGTTGCTGGCTGTACGAGTTCTGATGCCTCAGAGAGCCATCAAACTGTTGGTAGTTTGTGTGTTTTACCTACGTTCCTGTAAGAACATTACACCTGTTGGCTGCTTAGGGCCACACCTCCTGATAACAGAGCACACTTTGGCTCATTGCCTCCAGCCACAGCATCGTTAGGCTCTTCTAGCACAGAAGCTTCTGACTTGCTCTCTAGGATTCCCTGGCTGCTGTGGTTTTTCCATGATGTGCAATGGCTCTTCTCCTTAATGTGCTGGTCCTCCTCTTTGTTACTTTCTATTTTCCTCTGTCTAACCATCTGCTCAGCTGACCCATAGCCATTCTCACAAGGGGACGCCCTCTCCTCCAAGGTCCCCAAGTTTGATTCTGAATCTAAACAGTCTCTGGCTATAGCCCCTCTCTTTTTCTCTTGTTCAATGGCAAGCCCACCATTATTCATGTCATGACTATTTCCGGCCTCCGTTACTCTGTCTTCTTCTTCTCCAGTGTCCATCCCCTCTTCATCTGAAAGCCTTCTGTCATTTGATGCCATAGCTTCCTCTTTTTTGTGTGACCCATTCTTAGAGTCCAGTGCTATGATTTCTGAGTGCTTTTTAGTCCTTTGCTGTAAAGTGCTTTCGATTGTCTGCTTTTGGTCATTTCCATCGACATTAGGCACGGGTGCACTTTTAGATCCATTTGGCTGAGATTGGCTGCACTTGATGGACTTCCTTGGTGTCCTTCTCAAAAGTGATGTGGCAGAAGTGGCACTTTCATCCAAGCAATGACTGATGGAGTTAGTGGATCGACCAATGGAGGTTTTAGAGGTACGACTCTCTTCCTCCTCTTTGGCTTCAAAAAACCACTCAGGGTCAAAGTTCATCTCGTGCTTAAGTCGGCTGACCTCTCGCATGTTGAAGCCCAACAGAACAGCAGATTTCCTGGACTCACAATCCTGAGTGCACTTCCTTCGCCGGTTCACAAAGTGGCTGGAGATGTCAGATTTCCACAACCACAGACTAGCTGCAAGCTTTTCCACTTCACGCCTTGAAGGGTAGGGCTGCCTGTTGAAGTACTCTGTGAGGAAAGCTTTCCTCGCCTCATAGGATTCATCTTCATGGCCTTTTGGGTCAAGCACCAAGACCACAGAATCATCAGACTTATCGGTCAAACTTGTGGGGCAGTGGTCTTGGTCAAGTTTTCGCTTCTTCAGGAAACCTGGGTCTGAGCGTTCTATGTCACGCTTGAGAGAAGCCACACCTGATGACTGGGTTACTTTAAGAGATGCATTGGGCTTCTCTTGGCCGTTCTGTGTCTTTCCCACGCCACGGCAGTGCACAAGGTGAAGGGTGATTGTTGAGGCTGTCATGTTGCTGGTATATACACCCAGGCAGTGGATGCACTTATAAGTCAACTTCTTCTCCACAGGGTGTACTGTCTGGATCACCTGATGCCTCTCTCTCAGGTGGTGTGCAAGTGCATCAGAGATTGGCCCCTTGAGGATCGAGAAGCATAATGGGCAGAGGGTCTTGCCTACGTCCTTCTTGTAGGGCACAGCAGCCTGTGGTGCACTCTTTATGGGTACGTCAATACTATCAGGCATTTTGGGAGGTGTCTTCTTGCAATGAGTTGCGGCCGTGTTGTTTTGAGCATGGAAGGCCACCGACTCCTCTGGCGCGTCACGCATGTTGTAAGTTGTAACAATCAGCTGGATGTTCTTGGGGTTGCCTTGCTGGAGAGTGAGATCAAAGGTGAGGGGAGAATCGGTGCGTGGCCCCACCACCTCGTCTGCATGGACCAGCCGCATGTGTGCCACCATCTTTTCTACATCATTGAAAGTAGAACGACAGTATGGGCAAGACAAGCCATGGATCAGCATATGATTGAGAAGGGTGTCACTAGGCAAATAGCGGTTGCAATACAAGCACTTGCTGGTGAAGTTGTGGATCTTCATGATATAGTTGGCAACTGCAGGGACTTTTTCTGCCTTGTGCTCCTTTTCAAAGTGTGCACTGTACACATTCTCTGGGAAGAGCTCATTGCAGATGGTGCAGATCTTCCACTTCTGCGTGTAGGATGTGCCAAGGATGGAGGTGCTCCCCTTCTTGGTGGCAACTGAAGCCACACC
Source organism: Mormyrus iriodes (assembly GCA_011763525.2). Classification (NCBI taxonomy): domain Eukaryota; kingdom Metazoa; phylum Chordata; class Actinopteri; order Osteoglossiformes; family Mormyridae; genus Mormyrus; species Mormyrus iriodes. The sequence continues at coordinate 15,435,902 of JAAGVU020000103.1, read as the reverse complement.
AGTAGCAGTGGCTTGCACCCGTGAGGACAGAGGTAATGACTTGAGTGCAGATGAAGAAGAGGTAGAGATCCCCGACTGGAAGCTCTTGCCCTCAACTGAGCCACCGGACCCAGCAATGCGCATGTTTCCACCAGGGAGCTGCTGTTTGACGGTTTGTGACTGTTGCGGGACAGACACCTGTGCGTTGCCTGGCAAAGTGATTCTAACCTGCTGGCCACTGATGGAGAAAGCCTGTGTGGTCCCACTCTTAAACCCATACGGTCCCTGCTTTATTTGGGTGCCTGACAGCAATCCAGCTTTTGGTAAGACCAGTCGGCTCAACTGCTGCGCAGACAGGGAGCGGGCACTGGTGGTCACCAAGGTTCCCTTTTGAGTGACACCCAGAATGCCCTTGTCCTGAGGCTTTGGTGAGAGCAGCATGAGGGGCTTGGACCTGGGCACCACCACATTAGTGTGGCCAATCATCGCAGTTACCTGATAGCCAATGCGCTCATGGTCCTCAATGACGTGCTGGACCAACGCCTCGTAGGTGCGTGGCACAAACATGCAGCGCTTGCAGTGAATAGTGTCATCACGGGCACCTGGGTTTCCCCCGACAGCCCCATTGATGGACTTATCACCAGGCTTTGCCACGTATGGCGTGGCCACGTGTTGGAAGTGTTCCCGGTAGATGTGCTTGCGCACCACGTTGTACAACGGATCACGGTAGGTGCACTTCTTGCAGTAGTACACTGCCTGCTCCACATTGTCTGCCGTCTTGAGCTTGTGGCTGCCATCAAGCCTCAGTGCCTCTTTCAAACCTCCAGGAACTCCACCTGCTCCCTGACGGGCTATGTTATTGGGCATGTGGAACAGCTTGATGTGTGTTTCAAGGGTCTTCTTGTTGCCATTGTAAGTGCAGTATGGGCAGTTAAGCAGAATGCGGCTCTCAAAGTCCTCACTGTGCACATTGCGGAAGTGACTCTTGTATGCGGAGAAGAACTTAGAGGAGAAGGGACAACCGGAGCAACAGAATGGTTTTGATCTGTACTCCTATGACATAATGACAGAAATGACAAAAATAATATTAATAACTGTCGTTTAAAGCAAAGTGCAAATACATCCTACCGAAAATCAATTTAAAAATGCATTCATCAAGATATGCTAGGGATCAACACAGATTCTAGATTTATTGTTAATACATTTACTAATGTGAAAAACAAACCCCATGTGCATAAGCTGATCGATTTACAGTATGTTTACTACAAAGCTGTAAAAAATTTGAATACACCCCAATGCACCCATGAACTGTAGTAGTTGAGTTGATTTACCAACTGCAAAACGTTTTGAGCAGATGTCATTCTTGGTTCCAGAAATATGCATTTTGAAAATGCAATCATTTGACAGTTCTTAATAAATTTCAAAATATCTATTTCCTTGCTGTAATAACAAGAAACATTCAAGCACACCTATGGAAAATTAAATACAATTTCTAAGAAATAACTTTAGTAATAACATTTTCACATTTATAAATAACTGAAAAGTTGGGTAGAGTAACTTTACTTCTGTACAGGAGGCAAAAGAAAAGTAAGAAATTGACCTGAAATAAACCCCGTTTCCAAAAACGTTGGGACGCTGTGTAAAATGTAAAACAGAATGCAATAATTTGCAAATCATATAAACCCATACTTAACTGAAAATAGAACAAAGGCAACATATCAAATGCTGAAACTAAGAAATGTTATTGTTCTATGACAAATATATTCTCAATTTGAATCTGATGCCAGCAACACGTTTCAAAAAAGTTGGGACAGAAGCAACATAAGACTGGAAAAGTTGTGTAATGTAAAATGAAACACCTGGCTGAATATGTCACAACTAACTAGGTTAATTGGTGACGGGTCAGTAAGATGATTGGGTATAAAAAGAGCCTCAGAGAGGCAGAGTCTCTGTGCAGTGAAGATGGGGAGAGGTTCACCACTCTGTGAAAGACTGTTTGGGCAAATAGTGCAACAATTAAAGAATAATGTTCCTCAACGTAATATTACAAAGAATTTGGGAATTTCATTATCTATAGTACATAATATCATTAAAAGATTCAGAGAATCCAGAGAAACCTCTGTACACAAGGGACAAGGCCAAAAACCATCATTGGACAGCCATAATCTTCAGGCCCTCAGGCAGCACTGCATTAAAAACAGACACAATTCTATAGTGGAAATCACTGCATGGGCTCAGAAACACTTCAGAAAACCACTATCTGTGAACACAGATGGTCGCTGCATCCACAAACGCAGGATGAAACTCTACCATGCAAAGAAAAAATCATACCTAAACGTGATCCAGAAATGCCACCGACTTCTCTGGCCCGGAGCTCATTTAAGATGGACGGAGGCAAAATGGAAAACTGTCCTCTGGTCTGACAAATCAAAATTTAGAACTCTTTTTGGAAATCAGGCACGCTGCGTGTTAAAGAGGAGAGGGACCATCCAGCTTATTATCAGCGGACAGGTCCAAAGCCAGCATCCTTGATGGCATGGGGGTGCATCAGTGCCCATGGTTTAGGTAGCTTGCACATCTGGGAAGGCACCATTAATGCTGAATGATGCATACAGGTTTTGGTGCAACATATTCTGCTATCCAAACAACATATTTTTCAGAGTCTTGTATATTTTAACAAGACAATGCCATACCACATTTTGCATGTATTACAACAGCATGGCTCCATAGTAGCAGAGTCCGGGTGCTAGACTGGCCTGCCTGCAGTCCAGACCTGTCTCCCACTGAAAACATTTGGTGCATCATCAAACGAAAAATACCATAAAGGAGACCCTGAACTGTTGAGCAGTTGAAATCCTATATCAGGCCAGAATGGGACAACATTTCACTTTTAAATTCCAGCAACTGGTCTCCTCAGTTCCCAAAAGTTTACAGAATGTTGTTAAAAGAAGAGGCGACGCAACACAGCAGTCAACATGCCCACGTCCCGACAGTTTCAACATTTGATACGTTGTTTTTGTTCTATTTTCAATTAAATATGGGTTTATATGATTTGTAAATCATTCCATTCTGTTTTTATTTACATTTTACAGACTGTCCCGACGCTTTAGGAAACGGGGCTGTAGACCATATTGTTTAAATTCACAAATGCTTTTTTTCCCCCCACAAATGCCTGACTCATTTTGACTAAAAAAAGATATTTTTCCCATAAGAATTCCATACTCAGTGTGTACCGCAGGGTTGTAAAAAGCTGGGGAGGACTTTCGTTTTGTGCTGATAGTGGAATATTTCACATGGCCTTGCATTAAATTTCTCAAGTTGGCATTGTCACTGGTCGACTTCCCTGCCATGAGGGCTCTGGTTTCCACATCGCACATTTTTCACATTTCCAGGCAACACCACACTGCAGACGCACATCTTTCCTTCACCACCCAACCTAAGATATTCATTGTTACGTTTGCATTGCTGAGGCTCCTTCCATATTATAGGTTCTTGTAATTAAAATAAAAATTTAAACATAGCTACATTTAAATGCAAGTACTTGTAACTAAAATCCCCACTTCTCCAGTAGCAAATTTTTTTTTACCCTTGACTTCTCACTATATAAAAGAGTCGAATGTGACCTTGGTTTTTGATTGTCTTGACCCATATACAGGATGACAATTACATATTTCACTCTCGGTGCTTCTCAGCTCACGAGGCTGGTTTATGTCTGGTGTACACGCATGGCGGTACACACCAAGCCAGTGTACATGTGTGAATATACCGATCGTGTTACTGGCGCAGCTCATACTTTTAGGTGTTTAATTAGTGGGCATTTACCGCCTCAGCTTAAATACTGCACACAAGAGGATTCTAACAGTAGGATTTAAAAATCAATTAATCCAGTTACCTAGATCTGACAGTATCTTCTTACACATACCCATGTTTGATAAATTTACCTGTTTCTTACACATAAAAAAGGGATTTTATTTTAACTAAAAGTTAAAAGGGTATGCGTGAGTGTAACTGAGATGGGCAGTCTCAGGGGACAGTGGATCTTTGTTCTGTCCAAGTTCAGCTAGGATCAGATGCTCGGGGTGTGAGACTCACCTGGGATTTGGTTGACGATGGATCCCACATGCACACATCTTCCCAACTAGTGTTCTTGACATAGAAGTCATTGGGGACAAATTCTTTGAAGTCCTATATGGGAGGGGAAAAAAATGAACAAACCGCAGAAGTGTGGCAAGATGGTGGTCTGAGAATTTTTCCAGTGTAAACACTTAAAGCCCATTTTGTAAAGCCATTTAACATGACTTGGCATGTCTAATAATTGCAACCTCATCATTGAAGAGAGACACTGCACAGGGATATACAGTAAAATACGAAAGTATTAAAGAGGAAAATCTAAAATGAAAGATTTAATGGACAACTTATCGGTATCCATTTAAAAAATTCCAGAGAAAAATTGACGGATAGTAGTCATGCAGCTAAGGAAAACATGCAACGCTACCAAGCTTACTTACGTCAATGTGGTCTTTGCAGTGCTCCAAGCCAATGTCACTGAGAACCTTCTTCACATTTCTCCTGGCTTTTCGCAAACTGCCAAGGTTATTTACTGGAAGCTGAAACATTCTTCTTACCTGCAAAGAGAGACAGAGGAATCACAACTCAGTCTCCCCCAGTTAGAGAAACTTCAAGCCTTACACGACCTTGGGTTAAACCTGTTTGCATCTAACAGCCTCATAAAACATGATCACTGCACGATAATTCAAGTGCCACTGAAGCATTTTTTTGTAACGTATCACCACACATTACCTTCCCACTAGCAGTCAGTGAAATTTCGCTTTTTTGTTAGCCCATTTCAAGACCGATATTAAATTTAGCACAGGCTTGACAAAACTTTGGTGAAGCAGGGAAATGTGTCAAAGGTGATCAACCTCAAGCCATTCTTTTAAACACAAATTTTTACTGATTATGCATTCAGCTATTTTATATAAAAGCAGTACTAAATCTCAAGGCAAAAGTCATGAACAAAAAACTGCTACAACACTTGAAAACAACCTGTAGACTTTGGACTGCTGCTAAGCCTGCCCTAACTATGTGGAGGATTAGCAGCAAGTCACATACTGATGAAGAGGCTCAGGAGCACCCTTCAGACACTGCAGAGTCTGTAGTGGTGCGTAGAGAGGAGACCAGCTACGGCCTGCCTAAAGACCATGTGCAACCTGTTGCTCTGGATAGACAATATAGTCTAGTGAGAATCTAGTGGTCAACTGCTGAAGCAGTCTGACTGAAACTTGAAAAATGCAGCATGCATCTTTTATAATGCCAGATGGTATGACTTGGCACGAAGAAACTTCCACTGGACCCGTGCAGCAGGTGTTGCAAAGAACGTTGCCCAGATGATGTGGCGGTAAAGTAAAACAGAATACAATAGTGATACTTTATTCATCCCTTTGGGGAAATTAGGCAGTTTTCGTATCCCATCCTGCCCTCCATGAGAGACACATGCATATATACAGAGCAAGTTTTGGGGTGAAAGTGCAGAGTCAACTGGCATCCAGTACCCCTGAAGCAACTGGGGTTAAGGGCCTTTCTCAACTACCCAACAGTGACATTGCTTGGCTGGCCACGGGATTTGAACCAGCAACGTTCCATTCATGGGAACAGTGTCCTAAGCTACAGAGCCACATACCATTCTTGGCCCACAGTGGCTTAAACTGAGGGTCAGCTTGCATGCTTAAGCCAAAAAATTTTACTTGTAGCAATGCTGAAGGCCCACAACACCTGACTTTTGTCTACAAGTGCCTGAATATTTTCCAAAAAAGATATTTAATTTCTGGATAAGTCAGATGGGTCCCCATTTACACCCCTTTCCATTAATTTCTGTATTGCTGGGCCAGGTAGTTTCTTTCAGCACCAGTCCTGCAAGGTAAGAGTACAGTGGTACTGTGCTGAAAGGCTGGAGGACTAGCTTGGACGCTTTCTCCCATCACTGGTAGATGGCGCTAGTGAACACCTCTGCCTCCCTGTTATGTAAGCTTCCCGGTTCTGCCTTTGCAGCCTCACGCGGCAAACGCAGAATGGCGCCTCCTATTGAGTCAGCAAAGAAACTCAACATCTACGACATGTCTGCAGTGAATTTTTTTGGGTGGGGGTTGGGTCTAGCTTGTCCTGCTTAGGTTGGCTGGTACAGCACAAACATATACGTATACTCTACATCAAGTAAGTGGAGTTGACCAAATGAAGCTGAGCTGAAAATATTTCAAGCTTCAGCAAGTACAGAAACACATGCATGCTGCATCTGGAATAAACTTTTTTAGTATCCAGAAATACACTACATGTTACTTACTGGTCACAAACTGAGCAAGCATATTTTGCAGCAATTAACCTTCCCCATTAACAAAAACCCAATGACTATATAAAATACACTAATCACGTTATATCTGCAAATGCACAAAACCTTTTACCAATACCACTGGCATGTACTGCTAGTAAAATAAGATGCTGAAATGGCTATCAAAGGTGGCTCTGATGGGTATAAAAGGCTGCAAACATGGACATAAAGTGCACATCCTTTCTTCCACAGTCGGTATCCGCCAATGTAAACTGTAGGTATAAGGAAGGACTCGTGATATTTCATTCGGAGTGTACAACAGACAGTCACGCACTGAAGGGCTACACACAAGTTAATAATGAAATCCCCGACTAATCTGAGAAAATATAACAGCTATGCCTACCGGGCTTTGGTGTCAGTAAAAAAAAAAAACACCCAATCTTTTGCAAATACACCACGGCATCAATCTAGCTAGTTTACAAACAAAATGAGTCACTTTAATCACGACTATCACGGTAGTTCATTGCAATTTACTCGTCAGGGAAAAAATACCAGAATGAAACTGCGAATATAAAAAACAACATTACATCAAGGGATGTGTAACCAGCACATACGTACCGGCTTTCTGTAATCTATCTATTGACTGTAAACGGGCAGCTAGATAATATATCTAATGCATTCCGATTACACACTTATGGTAGCCTGACATCCAGAAACATTAATATCAATATATACTTTCATCGGTGAGTACAAAGGGACGTCAGATACACTCTGCCAGTACAGGCGATTGCCTTAGTAACGAATATCACAGCTGTATTATTCCTTAATATCATTTTAAAGATCATGAGTTATCCAGCGATCGGCAAGCTGTGTAAAATACTCAAGAGGACAGACATCCGCAGAGGCAGCCAGCGAGATGCATAAACAGGGCAGCTTCTCTGAAGGGAATGAAAAGGGGACGGTAACGTTAGCTGTGGGTAGCTAGCGGATGGTGGCGGCTTACCTGCCGGATATATTCGGGTATTCCGCTTAGCTATCACGGCAGAACCCCAGTTAGGACCCGACAAAAATGAAATAAAAACGGGGAGGGGGGAGATGCTCGCCGTCGCCGCCCTCGTTTATCCTCCTTTTCACGCCGGGCAGCCGGAGGCAGCCGCGGAGCCCGTCTGTTCTTCGGGCGGACACAGCGCACCAAAAGAGGGAGCCCGTGTCCGCTCGCCACCCGCCCCGGACCTGTCCTTTTCTGTCTGCTCGGCTGCCGGGGATGGAGTGCCGTTGTTACTCATCTAGATGGGTGATCCCTACGATGGACAGCAATGGAGAAAAGAACTGGCACTGGGAGACCGAGTGACACATATAGAAGCATACGTAAGATATTGGTTTTTAATATTATTATTTATTATAAATCATCTCCCCCCCACTCCTCATCCAGGGACAATACACCCCCAGTCAGAACCTGCCCTATTCAAAATGGCGTACGAGAAAAAGCGGATGTGACATAAGCGTGTGATTTGCATAAACTCATTGTGCCGTGAAAGGAGTTCACTCCAAAATACTTTACTAGTATCTTCACCTGTACTTAGCGACTGATAACGTAGACTTTTTGTTAGTATAGATTGTGCTGTTGGAAAAGGACGGTATCTCTACGCATTTTAATCATGGGATAACCAGACTGAAAAAAACTACACTATACTAACCGATAGGGGGCGTCATGGCGAACTTCGTCAGAAAGCAGAGAAAAATTAAATGAACACATGCCTAAGCCGGGGTGCTTTCGCGACGTAGGCGATGCATAATAATTATAATAATGGTTTCCCGCTATTTTTAAGTCACTCGTGAATGTTTCAGCATCGCAACAGTGTGTTGTTTTCAGCTAAACTGAACTTTATGGTTACGATTCTGTAGGGCAAGTGTTTTTTATTTAATCTGAACTATTGATGATGTATAGCTGCTGTATTCTTAAAGCATAAAACAGGCCTGCAGGGTGCTGTTTTGGCATTATGCCAGATCAGGATGTTACCTTACAGTCATTCAGGTCTCTAAGTGAAAATTTGGTTCTTTGTCTAATTATCCAATGTATCATTCACAACAGATTAGATTATTGCAATGCATCATGTGTTATTCCTTCAAAACCAAGTACAGATAGTAATGCCTGAATGGAGCTAAAATGGTACTGTTTATCTAATACTTGGTTACTAAAAGATGCTTCCATTTGATTCACTGACTCTTCTGTGAATTCAGGGTAAGATTGTGTCTCTTCAGAATTTTTTTGATAAATTTACAGAGCCCTACAAAGCAATAGAAGGTCCAGTCCCCATTTTCTGAACTCAATGTGTACAAGTCAGAAGACTCCGATAATAAATTTAGGACTTCTTGTAACCCTTGGCCGGGTAAAATTGATTGAAAATGTACTATTTTAGTCTACATGAACATATTATAAAACAATTGTGTAATGGTACAGAATGAGACCATACAGGTACAGAAAATATGGACAGTAGTCATAATTACACTAGTAGGCCTGATATGAAACATTGCATGGAGGGATAACAACCTAAATTACTTAGAAAAACTCAAATATCCTAACAAAGTAGAGGTACAGTAATCTGTAGTGACAAAGACAGTATAGTGACATGTGAGAGCTAAAGTAAGTATACATACAGTTATTAATCATTCTTCCAACCATGTATCCAGAAGAGGATTATAGTCAACCTGGAATCTATCCCAGGAGCACAGTGCAGAGCCTATGGGCACAAGGCAGGGAACAACCCAGCACGGGACACACACCATTTGGTAACTCCAGCATGTTTTTGACTGTGGGGGAGGGAAGAAATACAGGGACAGCATGCAAACTCCACACACAGAATTCTTGCAAAGGCTAGAACCCTGGTCCCAGAGGCGTGAGGTGACAGTGCTAACCACTGCAACACCATGCTTTTCTCAGGCTGGTTCACATTTTATCAAATTCCTCTTCGCCTTTGAGTTTATATTCCTGTATATATTCTAAACATTGAGTCTTCTTTGTGCGTAGGCATGCATATATATATATATATATATATATATAAAAAAAAAAAAATAAAAGTAACAAGTAGCTAACCAGAAGCTCACAAAATATTTCTAATTGTGTACCCAAACAACTTGCCCGCTTCTTTCAGATTTGTTAAAATAGCGAGGGATGGGCAGCTAGTCATTATTGGACCAACTGCTATTTTACCCCATAACTTTTTGGTTTCTGTCATGTTATCAGCCTTTTTAGACCAGTGTTTCTCCAACCTGCTCAGGAACCCCTGAACCCCAAAAACGTGGGCTATCCGGGGGGTCCCAAGGATCATGTTGCATAACACTGTTTTAGATAATTATATGTCCCCTTTCATATGGAATTTTAGTAACTTATAATGCAGTTTTCTATCCATGATCCTTCACTGTGTTCTGGAATAACCATTTTTGGAAGAAGGCTGGCATGGCGGGTCAGTAGGTCAAACCGTCACCTCAGCGTTGAGATTTCGATTCTGCTTCCAAACCAAGTCTGTAGTGTGTATGTTCTCCCCATGTCATGCAGCTTTGCCCCAGCAGTGTGACACACATGCAGCCAGGTTAATTGGCGTCTCTAAATTGTATGTATGGGCCTTATGATGAACTGGCATCCCATCCTGTTCCTGTGGTCCCTGATCTTCCTGTGACTCTAACTAGGATACAGTTGAGTGACAGATGGATGTATCAGGGGAGGAGTGCTTTATGAAATACATTGCATTTAATTTAAACAAACCAGACTTAAGTAAAAAAAAAAAAATAAAAAAAAAATCTTGCGGCAAGTATAAATCACGTTTTCATAATGACTGCAGTGTAGTAAATTAAACTTTAATAAATGGAGTTATGGAGACAGAGGTCAGTTGACTTTAAATTGCATTTTTTTGAGGTACTGAATATTATTGTAATTTCTATACGCAAGTCCTTACTCAAAATCGCAAATATCGATGTTCATACATTCATCCATCAGACTCAAGTGTTATTAAAATACTTCAATCAACATTCCTTTCAGTTGTCATTGGACTTTTCATATCTGCTTTAGCAATTAGATCTGGATGCATCTCCTGGAATCTGACTCAAGCCAACAAAGATCATTCCCTGCCATTGCCCAGCCCTGGACTGAATGCACATACCACCAACCTGATTGTTCGTCAGTGGGAAAGAAAAAAAAATGAACACAGACATAATACATTTGCCAATGACTTATGAATGGTTTTCAGTATTTATTTCCTAGTGCTTTACATTAATCAAAGATGGCTGGGCTACATTTGAAGATGGTAATGGTATCTTCCATTGAAGTCCTTGATACAGTAACACTGAAGGCTTCCCTTCTGAGATCTGCCCTCATAACTCCAAACAGTAGAAGTAAATGGAGTGATAGGGTTTTAAAAACCTGGATCCCAAACTGTGTGACACAATGTGACATCATATAAAGCCTAGCAAACACACTGGACTTTTGTTCTCTGAATGTAAATTAAAAAGACGAGCACTGATCTACAATGCAACAAAAATGTGGAAGAACCGCAACATTTAAAATGTGTTTCGTTCATACTAGTTGACAAAGATGTGTCTTTCAGGGAAACAATGGAATTCTATTAACATACCTTCAAACTAACATACCTTTCAAAGCAGCCTTTCAGAAAACAGTCCATATATGATTATGACCATATACCTGTGATGTTTTTATGAAATTTATGATCTGTAATATGAATAGTACACAATAAATGTAACTTTATTCTTGGGTGCATGACACAGTATCAGTGATTTCCATAACTGATCACAGGTAAAAAGTACAAAATAGGGTTCAAAATCTAAGTGCAAGTCTTTAAGTGTGACTGTCTGAACAGTACTGTGAGAGCTTAACACACAGATAGAAGCTCAAATAACTGAATTTTTCGCACACAGACAGCATTTAACTACGATCTCCTTCCTGTGTTACTGTACTGGAGCAAGAGAAGATTGGAATGAAAACTGAATTGAACCATATTAAGTCACTAGTTACAATCCAGTTAAGTCCAAGTAATCAGACAAAACATCAAGTGGTAGCAAAGAGAGTTAATAGCCCCTTCAGAAAGGAGACTATTTCATTTCCTCCCAGTTTGGACTCTCCATACACACGGTCCACAAATGAGATTGGAACCTGTCGCAGGGAATAAAAAAAGTAAGGTTCATTTTCAAACAAAGGACTGCAGCATGCATTCTATACTGGAAAATGCCCAATTAAATGTAAAATAAGATAATTACAGAACTCTGGATACTACGTTCGGGAAATCAGTAAGTCTTACCTACCAGACGCAATGGGCCTTACCTCACCAATGCTGTAGCCCAGCTGTCGGGCCCTGACGATCATCTCCATCTGAAAAACGTAGCCCTTGGAAACACACTTCTTCACAAGCTGCTCCAGCACTTCTTTTTTGTACAGTCTGCAAGACAAAAATCTAGTCTCACCACCTCGCACCGCACAGTTATGGGAAACATCATCATCTTGACTTCCATCACTGTACAAAACAACAGAAATGATAGCCATCGCACCCTCACCTGAAACTGCCAGTCAGGTCTGATGCACCTGGCCTCAGCAGGACTTGAGTGAGAAAGTTGGCTCCTCGGCTACAAAGAAAGAACCACCTTCACAACTCGGCACACTCAGGGCAGAAGGCAATGAGATTTCAGAACTGCCATTTTTCAACGACTGAGAACCTCCTAAAACAAGGCTGAGCAGTTGTACTCTTCTGGTTACCTAATGAGTTTTCTGTGCAAGTCCCAGCCATACACTCCTCCACGGCCACTGTATCGAGTGCCAGACACCAGGTCGAACCCTCCTTCCCTTTGCTTTCTGTGGTACGCACATAAAGGCAAGGTCTGACTGCTATGACTGCCTGCTAACTTCCACCGAGCATTCAAGTATTTGACATGACTGCGTTTGCTTTACTTTTGATTAGGATAAGGGGTGGATACAGTAAAATGTATTAGCAAGCATAGAGAGATGCAAAAAAGAAAAACATGCTATGAAATCTTTAACAAGTACTGGGCATGATAGATATGGATGACACTTACTGAATAAATTCAGGAATGAACTTGGGCTGAAAAAGAAAATTGTTCAGGTTAGCATTTCACTGAAGCTGCTCAAACAGGAGCAGTCGTATTGCTAAGAATAGGGGTACTGACAGGTATAACTTCAAAAACAGCGGTCCACTGAAGGGATCAGGCAGCTTACATGGTGAGAGAGGTCAGCATCCATGATGATTACAAAGTTCCCAGTGGCATGTTTGATACCATGGATGTAAGCAGTCCCTACAGACAGAATTAATCACAATTAAAGTATGGTCAACTACATCAGGACAACGATCTGTATAATAGCTTTACTGGAGCATTCTGTTGGATTTCTTGGTTTTCCCTATTTGGATTACATCGAAATTTTTTCCATCTACATTTTAAACCTAGGGATTAAACCAAAGACTAAATTCATTCTACATCACGCCAATAATTTAAGAATGCGGTGCTCTTACCCAACCCCAGTTTTTTTTCCCTCGGACGAAGAACCTACGGATAAACACACAGATAATCAAAGTTACATCATCTAACAGCGACATTTCAAGAAAACAGGGAAAATGTCCATTACGCATTTGAAAACGTTTCGGGAGTTTTTAGCGTGATTACAATGAAACACGGCTTACTTACGATCCTAGCTGCACCATAAATGTTCTGCAGCTGCTGTGCCACTTCCAGCGTCCCATCTGGACTTCCGTCATCGATAACGATGATCTCGTAGTCATAGCCACTGCAAGACAACAACTAAAATCATCCATCCATCCATTTTCTGTATCCGCTTATCCTATTCGGGGTCGGGGGGGGTCCGGAGCCCATCCCGGAGGCTGCGGGCACAAGGCAGGAAACAACCCAGGATGGGGCGCCAACCCATCGCAGGGCACACTCACACACACCTACGGGCAATCTGGCAACTAGAATCAGCCTAAGCATGTTTTTAGACTGTGGGGGGAAACCGGAGTACCCGGAGGAAACCCCACGACGACGCGGGAAGAACATTCAAACTCCACACACATGGAACTCTGGCGGAGACTTGGTTAGTCCCAGAGGTGTGAGGCAACAGCGCTAACCATTGCGCCACCGTGCCGCCCCTCCACTAAAATCAACAACATATAAATGGCAACTGAATGGAAATCAGACGTATTGATAATCACCTCAGTTCACTTTGGTTTTCTACGAATACAATTAATGATTATTTTATGCGCAAATGTTTTTGAATGCACTGGAAAAGATAAATTATGTTCCGTGTCATATAAAGACTGCAACGGGCTGGGAGTGAACAGGAACATATGAACAAGAATTACAATTCATCTGAAACGTGTACTGGTAGCCGGGGTTTATGTGTGCCTGAGATTAAAGTTAGAAGATACTTAATTTAGAAAATACAGTTAAGAGGTCCCTAAATGACGATAGAAACTACAATAAAATACAGTTAAAACAATAAAAATGTGAAGAGGCTGAGCGTTTTAACTGACATGGGATTTCGCACTCCTGATTTTTCCAGTGACAGCTCATCACAAACTCCAGTACCCAAAACACTAGCAGAGGGACTCCTCGAAACTGACCTTTCTCCAAAGTACTTCACCAGCAGCCACACTATCAAGGGCAAATTTTCTCTCTCATTATACGTCGGCAACAACACAGAATATTTATCACCGTTTTCTCGGATTTTGCTGATTTTCCTATTTGCCATATTGCAACTTATAACCGGATGTGAATCTTCTTCGGCGAATATGTTCGTAAGAAAGGCTGTAAAAAGGCTTTGCTGCCATCTGCAGCATGGGAGGATGCTCTTTACTCAACGTTTGCATGACTGCGGTGATCCCTAAGTAAATGTACAAACTTTTTCAGGATAAGGTTTTATTTCTGTTTCTCGATCGTACAAAGCCTTTATAAATGAGCTCCCAAAACCGAAAGTCTCGAATGGGTTCGAAACGGATCGACCCGGGGTGCCGAAATTGCCGCATCTAATGGCAACGTTTAAATGCGCTACAGATGAAGGGGAAAATCTGGGTAGCGAAATTTTGGCATTTTCGCCATGACCATCCGGTTTAAATAGCTTTCGTTTTCTTAAGGAAAGTGAAAGTGAGCCATCTTTTTCACAATTTTCGGGAATATTGAAGAAACTGGACTTGCCTCCGAGGTAAGGTTAGAGCAACTCAGATATTTCGCTGAACAAGGTTGTTACTACTGATTTTTTTGTCCGAATTCTTGTCAACTGGTTGGTTTCTTCATGTTAGATTATGGGTGAAATCACGGCGTTAAAGTTTTAATACTCTATAAAACTATATAACCCCAATTAACTAACCCAATTTTTATAAAGATACCAGCAAGTAAGAATTACCTTACTTTTAAACTGACAGACTTAATTGTAACTCACTAATACTTTAAGATGAAAGTCGAGAATACATACAGTTAAGAGAAATACTGGTTTAATGTAGGATTTTATTAATTTACTGCTACCAGAACATGATAGCTAGACAGAATGGCTTCGCTTTGCCTTTATTTAGCTGAGGCTTGCGATGCATTACTATACAGATAATAAAGTAATAACAATAACATTTTCAAAACTGTAACGTAAAAAGTCGCATGGCACATGGCAAATGAAATATTCCGCTGTGCCCTTTTCGGTGGACGCGGTGTTGTTGAAATAGACTATTGTGCTTTATCTATTGCCACACTGTTTCAGAACACAGTAGAACCGTGGAACTCGGAAGCCGAACGGGTCTGTCGAATTTTTTCCGTCTTGTACCTCGACCGTTTCTGTAAAAACTTGTATGGGCCGAGACGCGTTCAGCTCTACCGATTCGGACCTCGAGAAAAATCTAACCGGAACACGACAAAACAAAACGGAGCTGCTGAAGCCTGGACGGATGGAACCGTGTCTCTGGCGGCTGAAACAGGCAAACGGACCTGCTGGGGTGCCGATGCCTATGAATCGCTGTCAGCCTCCACCGAGGTCGACGGGCCAAAGCTGGGCTCCCGCGTTCGCTGTGAATTTACCTGCAGTGCTTTTAGTGATACTGTAATAATGCCCCCTAAGAATGGGAGCAGTGATAGCCGGAAATCAAAGAGGAATGCAGTGAGAGTAATTTACAGAGGACCTTAAAAAGGGAAATTATAGCGAGACTTCAAGGGGGTGCATGCATGTCTGCTTTAGTTTCGGAGTATGGGGTTGTCATTTATGTTTATCGCTTTTGCATGTGTGCTTTTTCATGTGTGTATTAGTTTTATATTGATTGTTAATGCTTTTTTATCATTAATTAGGTAGGTAGATAAGTTTAAATAGGCAATCGTTTGAGGGTCAGGAACGGATTCAATTCATCTACATTATTTCTTATGGGGAAATTCGACTTGGACCTCGACCAAATCGCTATTCGATCAGCCTTCTGGAAAGAACTAAGTTCGTGTTCTAAAGTACCGCTGTATATCATCAGAACATTATGGCTTTGTTTTATTCGTAACATATTTAATTGAGGTGATGTGAATGTAGTCTTGGGTCTCTTAATGTAAGTAGACCCTGATAACTAATTGATATTAAGACCTATGGACCACGTATATTGCGCAAACTGTTCTTTTGGCGTTAAAATAGTACTGTTCGTATTTATTAAATACACTCAGTGAAAAGTTAGCGGTGGAAAGACGCTGACAGTTAATTTTGCCATTGGCCATATTGCATATGCATTTGTAGGAGTTCCCTTTCAAATCCCAATATTTGGGGGAGGAGAGTATTTAAATAAATCACGCAACGTGATTTACTGAGGTTATTACTTAGTGATTTACTAAGGCTTGCGGTAGGCAATTTACTGCAAATTGCGCCATGATTTAACGTCTTATTTTGCATGTCTTATCTCCCCTTGGTAGATTACGCCGGTCATGATTTAAATGAACTGATTACAACTGTGTTTATAAATATGCGCATTTTTGATCGCCCGCAGAACTGGCCAATCCCAATGGCGCTTTTTTATTGTGCCCTCATGTAAGTGCACCCTGCTTAGTTAATCTGGCCTTTAGGGTTCTATTTTGATCATCTAACGCAAAGCACAAAGGGCAAGGCGCAACTAACAGTATGGATGTGCCCAAATCCAATTTGCCATTTTGACAGCAGAAAAAGCAGACAGGTGCAAAAAGTTTGTCCTAATGCTCTTAATTATTCAGAGGTGTGTTTTAGGTGCAACATGCAATAAACCAATCAGAATGGCACGTCACCTCACCGTTAAGGCCACGCGTTTTCCGCGTTCATTCCACGCGTCGTAGAAGCACCTACGCGAGGAGTATCACCTCTAACCGATCATTGTGTGTGATAGCATTCTCCCTGTCCTTGTGTAGATTCGCCTCAGTCCTAAACTCTGTCTGGCAATTTAACAATTTACTATTGAAAAATGTTGATTTTTGTAAAGAAGTGAAGCTATAGAGATTATTGAGATGGAAATGTCATCTCTCAGTAAATGGGAGTAGTTCCCCGTGAAGCAGGTCGCAATGCGAACAAGTAAATGTGCTTCTAAACTAAAAAAGCAGTAGCAGCGAGACATTATTAGCGATATTAACGAACTGTACTTTGGAGAGAATTTCTGTAATATAGTAAAGATGTTTTATACTGACATATATATTTCCATATACTTGAACACTGGAGTGACCCCTAGGTTTAAGGTACTGCGTTGTATTCAACAACTTTGCCCAAACTCCCCAAAATGATTTATTTTGACCACCCAATTATTAACAATACTTATTAATAATGATTTAGATTTACTAAGTATTACAATTTTCAACAAAGAGTTAAAAATTTGTCAATTCGCGGATGATACATCCATCTTCTTAAGAGAGAAATTCATGGCAGATAAAGCACTTAGTTTAATCTCCATATTTTCCAAAGCATTAGGATTATCCCTCAATATTAAGAAATGCAAACTACCCATTCCCACATGCACAGAATCTTGTATTGTTTCGATTAGAGTTGAATCTGAAGTTAAATATTTAGGAATAACAATATATAAAATGTTATTAAAAGAGAAGGTATATATTTCCTCAGATGATGGCTGACCAGGGACCTTACTATTTTGGTAGGGTTATTTTGTTTGAAAAGGAAGGCATTTCTCAGTTAATTTTTCTGTCACTCCCTGTGTCGCAACAGCGCGGCATGACGCAAGAGGAAAAGACACTGTCCAGGACTAGGGAGCTGTTCAGAAACAACCCCCCGTGGGGACTTTATTGTTCATGGCGACAGCACAGAAGCAGACAGGCAACAATGACCAGACAAAGGAATACAGGACTAGGGAACTCTTATATACGGGGGTAACAAGGAAGAAACACAAGGCAGCCGTGGCTGGTTAACAAGGGGGCAGGAACAAGCGGTAACACCAACGAGTTACAGGCGTGGCTGATTAGCAGCCCTGCCTGTGGGAAACACTGGGAGCAGACATGCAGGGTGGGGCTGGACGTGACACCCTGTATATTTCATATGGAAAAATGAAATCTTTTATATCAAAAGATTGCAATTAGTCAAAGAATCCATAAAGGGTGGTATCAGAGCTCCAGATTTTGAATCAATGATTGGAACTCTTAAAATTAATTTGATTAAAGCATATCTGACGCAGCCTGATTCAATGTGGTTTTATATACCAAGGTCCTTGTCTAGGAAATTAGGAGGTCTTGAGTTTCTTTTAAAATGATATTTTGAGGTAAATAAGATTCCTGTCAAATTGTCGAATTTCCACACACAGGTTCTTTGTTTTTGGAGAGTGATATTTACCTGTAAGTTCTCTCCTCATACATCAACTTTATGGAACAATAGAGTGATTACAATTAATAGGAAGACAATATTTAAGAGTGATTGGTATGAGAAGCTCATCTTGTTTGTATGTGATATAATAGATTGCAGTGGTAACCTTTTGGATTATGTGGCCTTTGTAAATAAATATCATTTCAGTTGTTGTCATAGGGAGTACAGTAAGATTTGTAAAGTGATCTCCTTATTGTTGATTCAGTTAATACAAAACACTGTAAGGTTTTCTAATGTCAAACCAGTTTTGCCAAACCTATTGATTTTTATTTAAGTGACAATAAGTGCAACAACAAGGTTATTGGTGCTGTTTTGAAATCTAAATTGTTTCACACTTATAATAAAATATTGTATACACGAGGTTATGATATGGACACTTTGTCAATTGTGGACAAGGCTCATTCTAAATTTATTAAATGGCCTATTCCCCCAAAGGTTAGAGAAACTCATTTCAAAATAATAAATAGGGTTTATCCAGTTGCAGAATTTCTTAAGAGTAGGTTTAAATATGAGATGGAACTTTGTACCTTTTGTAATACGTCAGATAGAACATATGTTTTTCTCATGCCCTGTCACCAAACGTTCCAATATTAAAAATTAAAAAAATTAAAATTAACTAAAAATTAAAAGAGATATTAAAAACTGGATATCGCTTATTATAAATGACATTCCACATTTTGATACTTCTCATATTTTCTTTTACGTGGATGATTTGAGCCCTTGTATTTTGGAAGTGATTAATATGGTCAAGCAAGGAAAAGTGCCAGAAAGTGAGGAAAAAGCCTAAGTTTAGCTCTAACCCCAACCCTGGTTTTGACTGGGGCCGTGGATTTTGGGGTTACCTTCCCTAAGCCCTAACCCTAATCCCTAGCCCAAACCTTAACCCCTGATCCTAAACGCCAACTCTAACCACGCAACCCTCAACTCGAACTCTAACCCTTAAAAAGTGTATTGAACTTGCCGGGAAACGCCTAATGCACCCCAGAAAGGGGGGCAAAAGCCAAAAAAATGGGGGAAACATGGGGGAGAACGGGGAAAAAAAAAGCGGGGATGACAGGGAAAAGCGGAACCAATTCTTAAGTATCATTTGGACGATATGGGAACCTGATTAAAGGTCCATCTTTAATTTCATTGGGACGAGGTATGGTTGAATGCTGAACTGGTGTCACTGGCTACTAACCAACCCCATTTAGGAGGTCCCTGGTTACTTACCCTTCGATTTGCAGTTCATTTTGACTTATTGAATTCCTATAAAGGAAAAACAAATGTTTTGAGGCCTAGTAGGCTGATTTTAGTCACCAACGTTCCGCAGTGATATGGGGGATGGTAGGCTAAGCGGTGGGCGGCCAATGGCACGTGGCAGGTCCGTGCATAACCTGGGCCCTGGTTTTGACTGGGGCCATGGGCTTGGGGTCCCTTTCCCGAACCCCTAACCCCAACTCCTAACCCTAAACCCCACCATTAAAACCCTAACCCCAAACCCATAATTTTAACCATAACCCCTAGCATTAACCCTAACCCCCCATGTCTAATCTTCATTTAACCCTAACCCTTCCTAACCCCAAACCTTGATAAAAACATATTTCCGTGGCTGAAAAAGCCATAAAATTTCTAACCTGAGCTTCAGTTTGCTGACCCTAATTTGGGGACTTAGGGGGACATAACAGGCAGTTGGAGAGTATGAAGTATGCTTGTAAGATGAAAAAACAGGCTATTGGGAAGCATGAAATTTGCTCTTAAATTAAGCTAAACTGTAGTTTCCTGTTACATGAGGGCCCTGATCTCTCATAAAATCACCTTTTGATGCCTGACTATGCCATACTTTTTCTAATCGTAACCCTAGGCTCAGTTGATTAACCCTAATTTGGGCACTTAGGGTTACAGTACATGTTTAATTCTGTTAATGAACTCAAAAGATTTTTAATGATACTGTAGCACCGGGCAGACCGGGGCATTGTGAGAGCAGCAAATGTCAAGGAGACTTTATTGCAGGGAAGAACAAGCTCCTTTATTACAGTCCTTATAAGGACTGCACTCAAACACCTCACGAGCACTTAACCAAAAATACCAAGGAAACACAGGAAGGTCAGATGCCAAACTGTAAGGTACACACACGGTGGGAGATTTATGAGATTTATGCACACGAGGATCAGACTGGGTTCACATAAGTCACGGGCAGACTTATATTAATAGCAGCAACACTACAAGGGGCTGTATACAGTTGCCCGCGAGCATGCTGGGATATATAAATCCCGCTGGCGCTACACTGTCCCCCCCCATCAATCCTGGCGACCACCACCCCCAGTCCCCACCTCAGTTCTGATACAAGTCTCAGGGGTTCGGTGGCAGCTGTCGGTGTGTAACCTCCAATGACGGACAGCTGTCAGCTCCCGATGCTTACAAGCACTGGCAGGGCTTAGCTGTTGGCGGGCATTGACTTGACAGATCCCCCCAGCCGCTGACCCTTCTTTGTGCACGCCTTAGGGGGATCCGGTACCCCATCCAAGGGATCCTCCTGGCCAGGGAACACAACTCCCAGCGGCTCCCACAGGCAGGCCCCCTTCTCTGGGGACAGCCAGCTCAAGGAGCAGCTGGAGACCGCCAGTGGTGCGGCCTCTTCCTGGCCTCGGGTCTTCGTTCAACCC
This sequence comes from Mormyrus iriodes, assembly GCA_011763525.2. Classification (NCBI taxonomy): domain Eukaryota; kingdom Metazoa; phylum Chordata; class Actinopteri; order Osteoglossiformes; family Mormyridae; genus Mormyrus; species Mormyrus iriodes. The sequence continues at coordinate 15,415,108 of JAAGVU020000103.1, read as the reverse complement.
TGCTTAGTATGGCCCTGATGTTGTGTGGCAGGCTGGTCCTGCTGCAGGGCCTCTTGCTCGTAGGGATGGGTGGACTTGCACAACCACTCCTGCTCCATGCCTCGGGTAGTCTCGTCTCTCACAGTTGTGCCAGGTGAGCCATCTCCTGCTACTCATGGAGGTCCCAGCTGCGGCATGGCTGCTCACGCTCATGCAGAGCAGGTTCTGCCTGCTGCCTCTGCTGGTCATGGCCGCAGCTGGGGCCGTGCTGCAGCCAGAGTCTGCAGAAGAGCCTGCCTTTCTTGCTTGATTACTTTGCCATCTCCGATGAGAGCCAGGCAGGTTGGCAGGAACGGCTTCAGGGCACAGGTGCAGGTGCAGTGTGTTTTGGGTGGAGTGGAGGGTGTCTTCCTCACCCCAGTGCTCTCTGCCTGTCTGCTGGCTGTTTCCATTCTGGGTTCCAGGTAAAAGCGTGCACGGTGGCCCTTCTTCCCACAATACCAGCAGATGGACTTCACGTCCCACGTCCTCCTCCTGCGCCACCACTTCTCAGCTGCCTCGAGGTCCGCCAGGCGGGGGCTGGCTTGCCAGATGAAGTCATAGAGCACCTGCTCCAGCAGGGCCAGTGGGATTGCTTCCGGCATCCCATTTCTGACACCAATGTAATGCCAGTCAGACCAGGGCATCGCAAGAGTGGCAAATGATGAGGAGATTTTATAGCAAGGAAGAGCAAGCTTTTTATTACAGCCCTTATAAGGACCGCACTCAAGCTCCCCACGCGCATCAAAGCAATACCAGGGAAACACAGGAAGGTCAGGTGCCGAACTGTAAGGAGCACACACGGTGGGAGATTAATACAAAGCTAAGAACACGCAAGGACCGGACAGAGTTCATGTAAAACACAGGCAAACATACATGCCACAATAGGAGAGTACAACAAATATTAACAGTAACAACATTACAAGGGGCTAATACAGTTGCCCACGATCATGCTGAGATATACAAATCCCACCGGTGCTACAATACGGGTTATTCTTTATAATAATTATATGATCTTTTGGTGTATGATCATGATCATAGATGTACTCTATAATGAAACATATAAATGAAATCATATAACAAAAAAAAGTTAGTGCACCTGTACCTGTGTCCATAATGAGCATTGTTTACCTGCAAGTTTCTAAAATGCGCTGTTTAAATATAATTTAATAATGCACCACTGATTTTAGATGTGGTTTTTGTTGGTGAAAAGCTCAATGTCATTTCTTTGCCTTAAAATTGCAATACGCTGACAATTCGCCCAGCCATGCCTCATTTAAAAAACACCACTCCTACAAATGGGCACAAAATCATTTGCTAATTTGACGACGGCGTTAAAAAAAGAGCAACGTGCTAGTATGGAACTAACAAAACCACATTGCGTCGCACTTTCCTTCAGTGTAAAATAGGGCCCTTAATAGGCTTTTTGTCATACATTTTACATCCGCAGGGGTCCCTTCTTCACTGCCCTGGCCTGTCTTGGATCACGTGTCTGAGATGGAGGGTTCAAGCACAGAAACCTGTCCAAATGTGGAATGTGAAGGCGATGGCACAGACTCAAAAATGAATCCCTGGAGGTGAGAGAATACCATTGTGTGTTTTGTAAATGTCTTTTATACAAGTTCTATAAAGACTCAGAGTTGTATTCTGTGCTGCAACTCCACTTCAGGTCAGAAATAGAATATGTAATTAATTTCTTCCTTATCTTAGTGGCTCTTTGAAAACACATATTTAACTTTTTATGTGTTAAGTGGTTATATTTCCTTGGACAATCCAGATATTTTGTTCTTTTTTGGGCCAATAACCAATTACCAGGACAAATGACATTTATTCTAGTGGGATAATCTCTGTTTCTCATTTTTTGGATGTGAAAATTATTTTTTGTGCATTGGACAATATTACGAAAATAAAATTTAGTAAAGAAAACTTTCAAAGAAAATTGATTTAAAGACAACCAGCTACTTAAATGATTATGAATCTTTTTTGTGGCTACACATGAGAGCAGACAGATGGGTCCTTCTCCTTGGGGTTTTTCACTCATCAAATGTAACTTTTTGTAAATGTAACAGGGTCACTGTCTTTGTGTACTGCGGTTTAAAGCTACATTAAGCTTGATCTTGATCTTTCCTTCCCAGGTGTGTGTCTGTAACGAGTGACATGTCAATAGAAGAGCCAATGACATTTAAAGGGAGACCATTTTCTGCTGATAAGCGGTAAATATAATTTATATAACGAATAAATAATGCTTACTTTCTGAAAGACTGTGGGTAAGGCGAGCTTTGGGTGAACATCACGATATGACCTGGGGACATTTCAGTATTCTGCAGGTTAATTCAGAAGCTTTTTCAGGGAGAGAGGACGTTATCAGACAGGGACAGGAAAACACGATACATGTGTCAAAAAAATTAAATCTTGCTTAGGAATAAAAGAAATACTGATGAACAAGTGATGATTACAATATGTAGAATTTGCATCAATACTTTATTATGAGCCATGCAGGGTAAGCAAAAAAATAAAAAAAACACCACATCATTGAGATTGAGGGATAGATTAGTGCAGATAAGTCTAGTCACCTGACTTCAAACAGTAGACACCCTCTCCCCATTGTCTTGTGTTTTCATGTTCTATATCCAGGATCCAGGTGGAGGAAAAGGATGCGTGTCTATCCAGCAGTGTATCCATGAAGAGCGACCATTCAAAAGAAGAGCCAATGACCTTCAAAGTCACACCACTTTCTACTAGTCAAATGTAAATGTATTTGAAGGACGTTGCACTTATGTACTTATGTATTTTGCTTTTGCTCATTTGTGCATTTGCTAAGTGTGTGATCTATTTATCTGTTTAACTTTCAGTGACCAGCTTCAGAGATGTGACCACAGTCATGATATGGATTTACCATTCATATTCAAGGTAATGACTTGTTCGACAACAGCCAGCTTCCATGGGTGAAAAAGACGAGTATTGATTAGAAAATAACTTTGACCCTTTAATGCATATTTCTTTACATAGAAAAATATAGTATTAGTTCTATATAACAACAGTTATGACCCCTAAGTTCTTTAATGATCCATATTTGATGCTTCTCAAACACTTTGATAGTGAAATGCTCCCTCTCTCTACAGTTCAATTTATTTTTATTCGTGGTGTCAATCGATTAAAAAAATTAATCCTGTTAATCACAATAATAGTCTGCAATTAATCATGATTAATCACAAGTTTAAAATGATTGCATTTGCTTGTATTTTTTGGAAGCTGAAACATATACTTGCGTTTTATAGGAACAAAGAAATGCATGACAAACTGGTATGACACGTTTTTTTTAAATATAACATCTTGGTTTTGATAGTTGAAACCATTCAGTTGCATGGTTCCAAATGTGTAAGTTGCTGACGTAGTTACTGCTTTTGGGAAACATACCTCTGCTCTGCTCTTGTATTTTAATTTTGCGTTGCAACTTCGTTTCTTCCGTTTTTGAACGGTCAATATGTGACAAGTGTTTTAGTGCAAAAGTTAATATTTTACGCAAAATATCTTATTTTCAGCAAATACAATCCATACTATTTTAAGCTCTTTTGTGACATGTATTTTGAAAAACATAACAAGTTAAATAAAACGATTGCTTTGTAGTCTTATAATTGCAAATAGTTCCATAAAGGTACTAAAAAATGCGAAAAGAACAACCTGGTTACCAGCAGTTTGCATATATGTTTTTTCTTGTTAAAAACAACTTTTTATAGTAGCGATCAAAATGAGAAAACAAGTAACATTTTGTAATTATAAAGTTACTGCTTATTCACAGTTATTCATGAATTGAAGAGATGTCTTTATCGTTTTCCCTCAGTGAAAACTCTCACATCACAGAATAAAAGGTTGAAGCTTCTCAGTCAGTGTAAACAGAACCCAGACATGTGCTCTTGTTTATGTGAGTGAAATTGAGCGTTTTCACTTGTTTTCCTGATCCAGTAACGACTGTTGGATTGTGGTATCATTATCATATGAATAACGCTATTTGCAAATGGACGATCAGGACAGCTTTGTGACTCAGACAGTTGAGTCAGTGACTCTTGTTCATTTATTCTCCTTACAAAGTTCTAAAAATATATTTAGTTTCCACCTATATATGTTTTTAAAACGTAGACTGTTTAGGGTTTCTGCGGGTGTTTTTTTTATGTCTGTTACAAAAGGGGAAAACTGAAAAAAGAATGAGATGCAGAAGCGAACAGAGAAGAGGAACCAAGAGCTCCCAAGTAGGGAGAAAAAATGACCTCTAGGGGTCCAAGGTCAACTGACTGCCTAAGCCCCCCAAGGCATGCTAACATTATAGAAAATGGAAAGAATGAGCCTACTTGTTAAAAGCATCTGTAGTCTTGGTCATGGTCAAAGCCAGATTCCATCAATGAGTTGGTTCTCTGTGCCGACTTGTGTGAGTCGGCAGATTGAAGGCTGCACACAACAATGTCACAGTTTGTAAGCCACTTGTAAACTGCATAATGTCACACTTCCATCATACTGGAAGCCTTCCCGAAAGGGTTTCCTGTTTGATGAAATGTGGCTGTCTAATGAGAGAGAAGGGTCCAGAATAACACTGTTGTAAACAGCTGAAGAGGGATGAATCGAACAGCCGTCGTTGAGGAGTGGAAACAAATCAGTTTTACTGAGGATGGATTTAGGGCCAATTTAATAGAAACTGTTTTGTCACTGTTTTTTTGTTTCTTTCTGTTTGAGGAGGTCATGAGTTATACAGGGTCTTGATTGTGGACAGGCATGTTTAAATTTTGGACAAGGGTGGTGAGTGGATAAATTTGGTGCTGATTTAGATCTGGGTGTCTTCGGCATAACGATGGAAATAGAGATGAAACTGACAAATAATGCGGCCAAGGGGGGGGATGTCTAGGATGAAGAGCAGGTGCCAGAGAATCAAACCTTGTGGGACCCCGTGAGTGCCTGCCGAGGAGAAAGATGAATAGCCAGGGATTGAAATGAACTGTTTGTATAGCAGTTTGTATTACAGTTTTTACTAAATGTTATTACTACCTGTCAGTCGTCTAGGAATGGAAGGCAAGTAGCATTTGTGCCTTAGGTCAGAGGTCACTCTGATTGATTTAATTATTCTAATAAATTAATTTGTAGAAGAAAAAAAATACATTTACAGTAAGTTATTATTACACATTGATATGACTAACACAACTCATATTTTCAAATATAGCAATACAAAAAACTATATTTCCTCAAATAAAATAAAAGTTTTAAGCCAGGTCTCAGAACATGGCTGGGGACGTGGTCGAACAAATAAGTGGTTGAACAAATAAAGGCCGGGCCCCAAATCCAGGCTGGGGAAGAAAAAAAAGGAGGGTGGATAAATAGATGGACTTATTTATAAATGCTTTGTATTAGCAAAATAGGTAAGAAACATTTGTGCGCAAGGTTTTACAAAGATTTTGGGAGTTACAACATATAATAAAGCGTACCCTGAAAAGTTTGCTCATTTACAAATGGTCCAGAGCAGTCGTACGTACGTTTTGGAAGAAATAGAAAAAAAGAGACATCTAGAGAAGATTTTTATTGAGCTTATTAAATTCCTAGCACTTTTATTTTACCAGCAGGGGGTGCAATTTCAACCCCGCTAAAATCACCTATCGTCGATTGATAATTGCCATAAGAAAACACATATCCATGCATAGATGCAGGTTGTCCTGGTTCTTTTGTCAAGAAGCAAGTTCCTCAGTTTTCTCTGTCTTTAATTCTGTGCCTAATTGTCATTAGCTTGCACCATCTCCTTGTGTTTTCAAGCCTAAAATACTGCCTTAAGTGATTAACGTAAACTTTCTGAGGCACATGGTTTTAGACATGGCAGAATGTCTATAAGAAAATTATATTAGTTCTATAATGTGAACAAAACCAGCCTTTGTTTCTGCAGCTGTTTTATGTGACTATTATTGATATTGGCATCTCCCGCTGTCTGTTTCAGTCACTTGAGGACAATTCTGTAAAGTTTTTGAAGGATGTTTTGGAAAAGTTAAAGATGTATCTGAATCAGGATGAGCCTACCTACTTTGAGCCATTAGAGGATGACCTGGGCACTGATGATAAGGCCTGTGCCAGGGAAGGGGCTATAAAGATCATACTATACTTCCTGAGGACAATGAACCAGATGCATCTTGCTGACAGACTGGAAAAGAGTAAGTATATATGTCTTTAATATATAAGGTGACTCAGACTTGAATATTTCATATCAAATGTGCCTCAAGCAAACAAAAGTGTATAAATAAAAAAGAATCGGAGCAAATTAACACCATCCCAGAATTTGTGGGAATGCCACACACTCCCTCATACAGCTTCTCTGAAATACTTAAACGAGAATAATTTTACAATTCAAGTTACTTCCTGGATAGTATTTTTTTGTGAATGGTTTATGTATATGTAAGAAATACTTGCAACTGATTCTAAGATGTCTAGCAGAAAATTAATCTACTTAAACAAATAATAAAGTTCCTCATCTGTCTTTACAATAGGTATGTTGGTACAAATTCAGACTGCAGAACTTGTGCTTGTAAGTTCAAGTTGTATGAAAAGGATATTTCACATTAAAACGCAACAAAGAAACACCACAAATTAGTGAAATATCTGTGATGTGAATGTGATGGATCAAAAACGTTTGCACCGAACATGATGTGAAATTTTCGCAACTGATTGAGAAAAGTTTGCATACCAAAAGAAATTGTCAATAAATACTAGCAGCAGTTACGACGAGTTTTTGTTGTCTCTTGAGCAAACAATTGAAAAGAAAAAGGTGGAGATGCTGCACAAATGCAATTCTAAAAAAGCGCCAAGAACATGGAGAATTCCACAGGCTTGCACAAGAGCATAAAGTTTATGGCAACTGTTCTAGATAGTATTTCAGGATAAGCATGGCAGCAGCATCATCATTTATCAGTGTTTTAAATACAGGAGCCTATATAACAAAACCGATTGTCAAAGTCAAAGTTAGAAGATAACACTATCTTTGTGGGCATAACTCTAATCCCAGCTATGACAACCTTAATTCTTACCTAACCAAACAAAATATAAGAATTTGTAGGCATTTTTAGTTTTTTGACTTTCTTCATAGATTTCAATAACATTGAGTTTCCCCTTGGGGGACCAAATGTCCCCACAAGGACAAAATAACAGGATTTCATCACATTGTTGGGATATTTGGAATAGAGAACACAGAGCTTTCTTCCTATTCAAAAAACCTGATCATACGTAAAAACTGACATAACGCATGACATAAAATTGGAGACTAAAACAAACCATAATGTTTTTTCTTGACATTTCTTTACACGGGCAGAACTTAAATTCGCAAGTAGATGTTCAACATAGAAAACATTATGCTAATTATGGCTGTGAGTTTGCTATGGCTAATCCTCATTATAGTCAGACATAATCGCTGGTTTGGGAACATTTTGGTCTACCAATAAATTACATCAACACTGGAGAGAGAACAGCTGATAAAGCCAAACATGTCCATTGGCTCTTTTAAATCGAACTTGAATATGTTGCTGAAAATACATCCAACACGTTAACTCGTTTGGGATGACATCATCTGAGTGTATGAACAGCCAGAGCAAGGAAGAAACAGTTAGTCTCTCCATGTTGATTAAGCAAATTCAGTTACAGATAGGTCACCATACTCAATAGTAGTGAACATGGATTTAGTTCATTATGATTATGATGCTATATCAGTTTGTAAATTACATATATTTTTTACAATGTGCAAATAAGCATCCTTTGTCATTCACACGTCCATGGATGCATTGCCATTGGTTTATAAATTTTTCTAATTGTGTTTGTGGTTTTAATGATAAATAAAAAATAATCTCGAAACAAATTTTGTTTTCCCTGCCGTACTGAAATTGCACCAAATTGAGAACCCAAAACCGAGGCTTGTGCCAACCCACCCTGAATACTAAACATGGGAAAAAGTGAAAAATGACTGTTTAGTTTACACAGCCACTTCCTCTTCTCATTCTCTTGCATGGAATGTGGAATAAGGACAATTATTATATTGTATGTGATTATTGTCATGTGATTCAAACATCATAACTTCATACACGGATTGCTTGCTAACTTTTTAACGCATGTAAAACCTGCAGAAGTGAAGCTCTTTCGATTAAGAAAATGTCGGATCGCAACATTGTGACTTTGGCATGCAAGACTTCATTGAAATATGCTTGTTCATTTCAGAATGACATTATTCAGTTTTTTTCAGGTGGAAAAATCAGATTTGGTGTGAAACTGCCTTCAAGGTTGTACCATACATAGCTGTGCCATATGTGCTGCAAATTATTGGCTCTAGTTGAGTTTCATACTGAGGAACGGTCTAACCTGCTGCTTGTGAGGTCCAGTTCATCCAGAAGGCTCACACACTCCTCACAAATACCTTAGACCAATAGTGCAAAATGAAGATAAATGATATAACATTTAATAGAAGAGAGATACTTTAATGATCCCCATGGGGAAGTTCTCTTTTCATGTACCCGATTATGCTGTCCATGAGACACATAGCACAGACTCGATGGCTCCAAACTAAAATGAATGAAACTTTTGGAACGATAACAAATGAACTGTATTAACACTAAGGTTAAGTTTTAGAATACTATAGTATAGTTTGTAGAATACCAAGGAGTCACTCAGAACAAATTTGCTTTGAACGGTGAATTAAGTTTGCCATTTCATATTGCTTTTCCTTATCTCATAGCTGTGCACACAGGATACTAATCCTAAGCATGTATCTTCCATGAAGTCTCACAATTATTCTGCTTCTTTTATCAACAGTGATCTTAAAGACAAACCTATTAGGCTTTACATATTACAGTTATAAATTATCTCCAGCACCTACCTGTAGTAGCCATGTAAATAATTATGAAACATTGCTGTGCCCCTGAACTCCTTCTTGCCTATAAGCGCTTTTTCTTTATGAATGTTATATCACCTCTAATGTGTTTTCTCAGATGAACACCTGGCCCTGTGTCAGTATAAACTGAAAAGAAAACTGAAGAAGAAATTTGAGTGTGTATTTGAAGGGAGAGCTCAACAGGGAAAGCCATCTCCCTTTAATGACATTTACACAGAGCTCTACATGATGGAAGGTGGAATTCACGAGATCAGTGAAGAACATGAAGTGACACAGATTGAGAAATCACTCCAGAAATCTTTCACAGAAGAGAAAGTCATTAAATGCAGGGACATTTTTAAATCTTTCCCTGGAAAAATGACAAATATCAGAACTGTGTTAACAATGGGTATTGCAGGTATTGGAAAAACTATCTCTGTTCAGAAATTTATTCTTGACTGGACAGAAGGGAGCGCAAATCAAGACATTAGCTTCATCTTTGCGCTTCCTTTTCGAGACCTAAATTTCCTGAGAAAAGACTACAGTCTGATTGAACTACTTCATCACTTTAACCCAGAATTTAAAGATGTTAGATTTGCTGAGATTGACACACAAAAAATTTTGTTCATTTTTGATGGACTCGATGAGTGCCGCCTTCCTCTCAATTTCCAGAACAGTGAGAGCTTGTTTGATGTAACGAAGAGGACATCAGTGGATGTTTTGTTGATTAATCTTATTAAGGGAAATTTACTTCCTTCTGCTCTTATTTGGATCACATCCCGACCAGCAGCAACCAGTCAGATCCCTCCTCACTGTGTACACCGAGTGACAGAAATAAGAGGATTCAATGATTCCCAGAGGGAGAACTATTTTAGGAAAAGATTTAACAATCAGGACCTGGCCTGCAGCATTATCAAACATGTCAAGTCATCAAGGAGCCTCTACACCATGTGTCACATTCCAGTCTTCTGCTGGATTTCAGCCACAGTTCTTGAGGGACTATTGGATGGTGAGGAAGATAGAGAAATCCCCAAGACACTAACTGAGATGTACACACATTTTTTGATTTTACAGATGACTGTAAAGAATGAAAAGTATTTTACTAATGTAGATACAGAACCTTCTAAATCACTAGAAAGCCACAGAGAATTCTGTTTTAAACTGGGAAAGTTGGCTTTCAAGAACTTGGAGAAGCGTAATCTCATATTTTATGAGGAAGATTTCAGAGAATGCGGAATTAATATCAGCGAAGCTTCAGTGTACTCTGGAGTGTGCACAGAAGTCTTTAAAGAGGAGTTTGGGTTGTATCAGGGAAAGGTGTACTGTTTTGTGCATTTGAGCATTCAGGAATATCTAGCTGCTTTGTATATGATGTTATTAAACAGAAACAAGAAATGTGTCTTCCCTGAATGGATCACACAATGGATTGATCCAGCTCAAAACTGGACTGGTGTACTAAAGAATGCAGTGGATCAAGCACTACAGAGCAAGGATGGACACTTGGACCTCTATCTACGCTTCCTTCTTGGTCTCTCAATGGATTCCAATTTGACTCCATTACAAGGATTACTGAGACAAACAAGAAGCAGCTCGCATTGCATTGAAGAAACAGTCCAATACATTAAACAGAAAATCAGGCAGAATCTTTCTTTAGAGAAAACCATCAATCTTTTCCACTGTCTGAATGAATTGGATGACAATTCTCTAGTGGAAGAAGTCCAACGTTTCCTGAACACAGGAAGTCTTTCAGCAGAAAACCTCTCACCCGCACAGTGGTCAGCTCTGACCTTTGTATTGTCAACGTCAGAAAAGGAATTGGATGTGTTTGATTTGAAGAAGTATATCATGTCAGATGAAGGTCTTCTGAGGTTGCTTCCAGTGATCAAGACCTGCAGAACAGCCCTGTAAGTTATATTTTTGAACAATAAACAAAGTATTTGTAAATATTATTGGATTTTTTTGAGGTTTAGTAATGTACATTTAATTGGTACTAGCAGAAATACCTGTGCGAATGATTGAGTTTTTGTTTAAAAATTATGTTTAGGTCAGCTGAAACTCAGTACCCTGTGTGTAAGATGGTGAGTGAGCAAGCACAGCCTGGGATGACTGGCATCAATGCAGCATTTTATCCAACCTTATGCCTTGAACAGGCTGTTTAATTAGATACCTTAATTATGGATAAGCTGGTGGTGAATGCTATTTTGTAATTCAGATTTTACAGAATTCTGTTAAATATGAGTTTTAGCAATTCAGCACTATGAAGGGGATTGGCCAGATTGTTACGGAGATTTTTGACTGTCCCTGGGGTGGCTGTCACTACACCAGTAGCGGGTGTGAAATATTAAATTCTACACCTGACAGCACCAGCTAAGGCTTTTCACTTTAACAGTATCCTGTATAGATCAAGCAACATTATTGTATTGTAACCTAAATTTGTTTTACCTTTATTGTAGCCCTTAGGGCATGGTACATACGCATATACCTAATTCTGTGCCTGTTTCTTAATTTCTTAATTTTAATCTTTGTATCTTTACAGTTCATATTGTGTTCCGTGTGAATATGAATATGAATGAAAATTCGCTGTGATATTATGGAAATAAATCCAGCTTTTAGGAACAGTGTATGCTTAATACTAGATGTCTCTAACAGATAGAGGCAGTATGTAGACTGTGGCGTAGATTGTATATTAGTCAGTTTTTCTTTTTAGGCTTAACATCTGTAAGCTCACAGAGAAATGCTGCAAAGAGCTGGCCTTAGCTGTCAGATCAAACACCTCACAACTTAGAGAGCTGGACCTGAGTGACAATGATCTGCTGGATTCAGGAGTGAAGCTGCTCTCTGAGGGACTGGGGAATCCTCAATGTAAACTGGAGATACTAAGGTCAGTACTACTGGAGAGTTACACTCTATGTAAGCTGGAGATAGTGAGGTCCGTATTACTTAGGAAGTATAAACTTATGTTCAGTAAATACTACTAGGGAATCCCTATATCAGTATATTATAATCAAATATATTTAAACTAGGGCTATATCTTTGAATTGCTTTTCCCATTTAAAGCTTTGCTCTGAATTCAAAGTAGGGCTAAGGTTTATTGTGTTGCCTCTTTTTGCCATCATGCATCTTTTTTTCTGAATTGAAATGTGTCCACGTGCATGGACAAGTCCCTTTTAGTGTATGGTCCTTTTGCTGTTAATGTTACTTGCACCCTCCATTTCCTCAGAACACGGCAACATTTTTACACTGTATTAGCTAATTATTGAGCTAAGCAAAGGATGCTGGCCACTGTGGGGGAAAGGTCACACACGTGTTATGAAAATTACAGCAAATTGTCACAGTTTTGGGAATTAAATCTGAGTTAATGTGAAATGGGAACAGATATTTCATGTGATAATACATTATTTGTGTATTTGTGTGTCATAGGTATAAACGTGTTGTGACATCATTTAAACCTCAATAAAGAACAGCACTAATGAGAACTATTTCATATTTTTATCACGGTATACCATCATGCCATCGTACTGTTACACCCCTATTTCTAAGCTTAGCAAATTTCAATTTTCAGTTTAACATTATCGATGTCAGATATAGATCTCAAAAGGCAGTAATAAAAATTTGCCCTTTGATGTAGAGTAAGGAGTGTAATAGCTGTATCTTTTTTTTGTTTGTGTAATTATATATATATATATATATATGAGAAAAAGAGAAAAAAGAACAACAAAACATATTAAAAAAAAAAAAATTTTAGCACTATTAACAAAAATAGAAAGATTATTTAAATAAAATGCATGTTCCTTACATATACCTAGCTATATGTAAATAAGCTGTATCTTAAGTTCAGGGACATTACGAATGAATAAGCAAGAATATTATTACAAGTAGTCATAAGCCATTGTGATGCATTTAAGTTTCATTTACTTGTCATGTTTAAAAAAATTCAAGTACAATTTAACAATGCAGTAGGCACAATATCAACATCAAATAAAAATAGCTTATTTTGTATTACGTTGAAGCAGCAACACTATAAATCCAATAATCCAACAGATGAACATACCACATCTTTAAGATCATAAGTACATGTGATAACTAATGAACTAATGTATAGAGCAGCTTATTCAGGGCCCTCCTCCTGGCTCTGTACTGGGTAGGGCTCCCCCGCCTCCCTGATTTAACCCCTGATCTAGAGACACCTTACCAGCTAGGGTCCATGGCTCATCAACATTTAACTTACTTAATAATTGATTAATTAAACTGAATACTATTTTGTATTCAAATAGTTCACTTAGAAATCGCTGGTCAGGACATTCCTACCTTGTAACTGGAATTCAATTTATTTATCCATTTTTCTTTATTGTGTCAGTGGGTTAAATAATGGGTTTAAACAAAAAGCCACTGGATTTTGGGTACTATTGATTTGTCTTTTTCCCCTTATCACAAAACACTGATTGGGCAAGACCTGTTTTTCTCAGCAGCAAAACATTCCCTTTTTCTGTATCATTCCTTTGATAGGCCTCAGAAAATCTTTTTTTAAATCTCTTTCACTCTGCAGGTTGTCATGCTGTAGCGTTACAAATGCAGGCTGTGCTTTTCTGGCTTCCGCTCTGAGGTCAAACCCCTCATACCTGAGAGAGTTGGACCTGAGCTACAATGACCTAGGGGGCTCAGAAGTGGAGCTACTCTTGGCCGGACTTAAGGATGCAAACTGTAACTTGGAGAAACTAAAGTGAGTAAGGAGTGTATGTCTTACTAATATTCAGTAGCTATATCTGTTAAGTAATAAAAGAATATCTAGACCATTGTTCTTTTTTTTTAAAGACATGTATTGGCATTATACTGAATATTTTAAATGAGACATTTATATTTCACAAGTGAGGGAAAAAGGAAGTGGGAGATCGACAAATGGATCGGTGCAGCATTGGCAGTATCGATCTGTGTTGGTAAAGAGGGAGCGGAGCCAGAAGGCAAAGTTCTCAATTTATCAGTTGATCTACGTTTCTACCCT
>JAAGVU020000103.1:15388364-15401116 GCA_011763525.2 Mormyrus iriodes | reverse complement strand
GAAGTAAGTAAAACGAGTGCATTACTGTATATTATAGTAAATATAAAATTATTTTTGTTAAAATATGTATTATTACACTGTGTTTACAACTGTATTATGTATTAAATAAAACAATGATATACGATACGTATATTTGTGCGTAGTATATAAACAGTATGTTTATATACATAATTTCAACGAATCTTACCTAATATCTAAGAGAATATAAAGGGTTTATAAGGGCTGAAAATATACAAAAATAACCATATAAACATATGGTTTTTACTTCGCGGATTTTCACCTTTTGTGGTGGGTTCTGGAACGCAACCCCCATGATAGACGAGGGATCACTGTAACACTCAACATCAAAAGTGAAACTATGAAGCCAACAGGCCACCTTATTGAATATGTTGCTAATCAGGGGCCCACTAAGACCAGGCAAAACAGCACAATTACTCATTAATAAACTGTGCTGCTACCCATGGGTTACACGGGTCCACCTTCCTTTGGGCCCACCACCCGTGGGGGTTGGGTGCAGTGTAGATCGGGTGGCAGTCGAATGCATGGGCCTCGGCGGACTGAATGTCAGGAACCAAATCGGGCTATAAGTACATGGAAGTAACCTCTCTGGTGGGAAAGGAGCCTGAGCTGGTGTGGGAGGTAGAGCGATACCGGCTAGATATAGTCAGGCTCACCTCAACACAAGACTCATGATGTGGAACCAAACTCTTGGAGAGTGGCTGGACTCTATTCTACTCTGGAGTTGCCCAGGCTGCCTTGCAGGTGTGGGTCTACTTTTAGCCCTCCAGTTCGGCGCCAGTATGTTGGAGTTTACCCCGGTGAAGGAGAGGGTTACATTCCTTTTACTTTGTGTAACAGGACAGGTTCTGATTGTTACCTGTGTGTATGCATCAAATACCAGTTCAGAGTATCCGGCCTTCTTGGAGACCTTGGATAGGGTGCTGGAAGGTGTCCCCTCTGGGGACTTCACAATTATGCTGGGGTCTTTAATGCTCTTGTGGGTAGCGACAGTGAAACCTGGAAGGGTGTGACTGGGAGGAATGGCATGCCCGATCTGAATCCGAGTGGTGCTCTGTTATTGGATTTCTGTGCTAACCACAGTGTGTCCATAATGAACACCATATTCGAGCATAAGGGTGTTTATAAGTGCACCTGGGCTATAGATTTTGTAATCCTATCATCAGATCTGTGTCTGCATGTTTTGGACACTTGAATAAAGGGAGGAGCTGAGCTGTCAACTGATCACCATCTGGTGGTGGGTTGGATCCGAAGGTGGGGGAAGATGCCAGATAGACCTGGTAGACTCAAATGTATAGTGAGGGTGGCAGAGGTCCCTGTCCGGGAGATCTTCAACTCTAACATCTAGCAGAACTTCTCCTGCATCCCGAGGGAGTTAGAGGACATCGAACCTGAATGGCTGATGCTCCAGGACGCCATTGCAGAAGCGGCTTTGTGGAGCTGTGGCCATAAGATTGTTTAGTGTCTGTCACGGTGGCAATCCCTGAACCTGGTGGCGGACACCTGCAGTAAAGGGAGCTGCCAGACTGAAGAAGGAGGCCTTCTAAGCTTAGTTAGCTTGTAGGACTCCTGAAGCAGCTGACATACCGGCAGGCTAAGGGGAATGCGGCTTTAGCAGTTACTAAAGCAAAAATGTGGTATGAGAGGAGTTTGGTGAGGCCATTTACAAGGACTTTCGGTCGGCCTCAAAAAGATTCTGGCAAACTGTCAGGCGTCTCAGGAGGGGGAAGCAAGGCTTCACTCATGCTGTTTACAGCAGGGATGTTGAACTGTTAACCTCAAATGAGGATATAGTCAAGCAGTGGAAAGAATTTGAGGACCTCCTAAATCCATCTGATATGCCTTCCTTGGATCAAGTGGAGCTAGAAGACTCAAAGGAGGACTTACCCATTATGCAGGCTAAGGTCACTGAAGTAGTCAAAAAAACTGTTTAGTGGTAAAGCTCCGGGGGTGGATGAGATTCACTCTTGAGTTCTTGAAAGCTCATGATGTTGTTAGGCTGTCTTGACTGACACACCTCTTCAACATTGTGTGGAGGTTGGGGACAGTACCCTTGGTTTGGCAGACTGGGGTGGTGGTCCCAATCTTTAAGAATGGAGACCAGAGGATGTGTTGGAACTTCAGGGGGATCACACTCCTTAGCCTCCCTGCAAAGGTCTACGGCATGGTACTGGAGATAGGAGGGTCCGTCCGTTGATTGAACCTTGGATTCAGGAGGGACAATGGACATTTTATCCTGGTAATGGAATGCTGGAGCCCAACCAGTCTACATGTGTTTTGTAGACTTGGAAAAGGCAAACAACTGTGTCCCTCAAGGGGTCCTGTGGGTGGTGTGTCAGGAGTATGGGGTACAGGGTTTGCTGTTACAGGCCACCAGGTCCCTGAATAAACAGAGTGTGAGTTTAGTTTGCATCACCAGTCAGACTTGTTCCAGGTGGGTGTTGGACTTCACCAGGGTTGCCCTTTGTCACCGATTCTGTGCATAACATTTATGGACAGAATTTCTAGGCGTAGCCAAGGGGTGAAGGGGTTCCGGTTTGGTGGCCTCAGGATCACGTCTTTTCTTTTTGCAGATGATGTGGTCCTGTTGGCTTCATTGGGCTGTGACTCACAGCATGCACTGGAGCAGTTTGCAGCTGAGTTTGGTAGCCAGAATGAAGATCAGCACCTCCAAATCTGAGACTATGGTTCTTGACTGAAAAAGGGTGGATTAGTGGATTGCCCTTTCCTGGTGGGGGATGAGTTACTGCCTCAAGTGGAGGAATTTAAGTATCTTGGGGTCTTGTTCAGGAGTGAGGGAAGAAGGGAGTGGGAGATCCACAGGCAGAGAGGTGCAGCATCGGCAGTAATGCGGACGCTGTACCGCTCTGGAATGGTGTAGAGTGTGCTGAGCTGGAAGGCAAAGCTTTCGATTTACCAGTCAATCTACGTTCCTAGCCTCATCTATGGTCACTAGCTTTGGGTAGTGACTGAGAGAATGAGATCGTGAATACATGTGGCAGCAACGAGTTCCCTTTGCAAGGTGTCTGGGCTCAGCCTCAAAGATAGGGTTGTAAAGACTAGGTCCAAACAACATTGTGTAACATGTACAATGCCCAAATAGCCTGCATGTACAATGCTGAGAACATGTGCCTGAAGGCTTCTTGGTACTACCATGAGAGGTCCACGAGTCATGCAATGGTTATTCCAACATTCAATTCAATTCAATTTATTTTTATATAGCGCCTTTCACAATAAGAGTCGCCCCAAAGCGCTTTACATAATGTTTGAGAGAATAGGAATAAAATAGGAAAAAGGAAAGACAAAGAATATAACTAAAGAAAGAAGGAAGGTCAGATGGTCAACTGGCTGGCTACCCAACCCCCCAGGGCATGCTAATATTATTGCACAGAAAAGAGTGGGCTTGCTTGCTAAAAGCAAGGTACAAGCTGTGATTATGGTGATGCTAAAGTCCAACAATGAGTTTGTTCTCCACGCTAGCCTGTGTAGGGTGGCAGACTGGAGACTGCACCCACGATCCACGATGTCACCCATCCATGGGACCGAACCAGGACTCCAGCTCAACTGGTGCCCTCCCCGGGCACCACTCGGACATGTGGGAAGGCGGAGAGCATGAATGATCAGATGATGTATGTACAAAGCTGGGAAAGGTCTGGATCTTGTTCTGAGGCAAACCAGAGTTCATCAATGGAGACAGTTCCTTTCAGTGGTGTGTGCAGTGTCCTGATGAGGTCTGGCTCCTGAGAGACAGTGTCAGGCACTGCAAGATGCTGGGTGGAATGGGACAGCAGATCTGCCACAATGTTGCCATGTCCTTGGGTGAAAAAGACTGAAATTATATGCTGGAGTCAGTTTGATCACCGGTAAAGTCAGAGTGGCTTGTGCCCTGTACTAGTTGTTGCAAACAAGGCTGTCAGTGTACAGTGTGAATGTCCTCCTGTAAAGGTACATGTGCCATTGCTCACAATCCCAGATACAAACCTGTACCTCACATTCACCCACAGAATATGTTCGTTCGGTGGGGATGGGGACACAGGAAGTAAAGGTAATAAATTGTTCAATTCCATCCTGCAACTCTAACAGTACAGTTACAGCTGCCATAGCTAAGGCATTACAAGTGACAGAGGTGTGGCATGAGGAGGAAAAGTGTGCCAAGAGAGAAGGTGATGTGAGTTGGGACTTCAGGAGCTGGAAAGCTTCGGAGCAGGCAGACGTCCAAGTCTAGCATGCATCCATCTGCAGTAGTTGGCACGATGAAGCTATGGTAGTGGAGTAGTGAGGTAAAAAATGCAGGTAGTAGACTGTCATGTCAAAGAAAGAGGCAATCTGGGCTGTGTCTGTGGGTTTAGGAATACACTGAATGGCCTCAATATTAGATGGGAGCGGGGTGAGGCCCTCAGCCATGAGACGGAATCCCACAAATTCAATGGCAGGTACAGAAAACACACATTTTTGGTTGTTAAGTATGAGGTGGTGTTTAGTCAGCACCTCAAACACTCTATGGAGGCGCTCGTAATGGCTGACAGCTGTGGGTCCATGGACAGCAAGTCGTCAAGGTAGACGACCGCCCCAGGGATACCGGTGAAGATAATAATAAGCCATAATCTTATGGAAACATCGGGGGCGGACCTAAACCCACATGGTACCCATGTGTACTGCAACACTCCAGCATGCGTCAGAAAAGCAGTGAGGCTCCAACCGTCAGGGTGGAGAGGAATCTGCAGCAGTTGAGGATGGTGATTTTTAAATTGAGGAATCGCAGTATCAATAGTTGGCAGTGTAACCCAAAAAGGTTTGTTTTGCTTCCTTCAGCCAGTCAGCTACTTATATGTAAATTCTGCTCTCCTTTCTTTTTGTAAGAAATGATCTATTATCCTGTCATACCAGCATGGCTCCTTCTCAACGATTTGACCGTTTTGAACATACACACAGCTTAGTTAGTGAGCTAACGACAAAATTAGTCTACTAAAAATCACTGAACTTTAACTGAAAATTAAACAAGCGATCAAACTGAAAGAGTCAATGATAATGACTTTATTTACAACATTTACAAATGCCAATATGAAACAATTCACTGTCACTCTGGTTTGCAATAAAATGCTTCTGTACCCCTGCATGCAACAGAATGAATGAATACTGTGAGCCAACACTTCCAACCACATGTGAAACTTGTCAGTCGTGAGCATTAATGTTATTGGTAGTTTATCTTGTCTTGTCGAGGTGCCTCCCAGTTACCATGGCCTCCAGGTGGGTCTAAAATATCTGACTGCAAGTTTATCTGTCCAATCAATGTTGCCTAAGCAAAAACTATGTATGAAGCTCTCACAGAATCCCAGTGAAGAACGGTGTTTGGGTGGGGCATTGAAGCATATTAACCAATAAGATTTCATTTATTCCCCATTTAGACAAAGCATACAAGAATCTTCCATAGACTTTCAGTGAAGCAAGGTGTCAATGGGTCTCTATGGGTTGTATTTATCCTGGTTTCAAAGGGAAAATTAACATAAATGTTGTTGAAAACAACTCCCGTGAAATGATCAGCGCTGTGGTTTAATAAGTAAGATAGATTACAGTTTCAATCGCAAATAAAATTAATTTACATTCATACATTGACCAATTAAATTTTTTGGAAATTTTATGGGGGAAGCCAAGCTTCCTGTGTAGTCTTAGAGCTATCACTTGAGATCTGCAGATAGCCCTGACACCCTAATAGGTGAGTTCTTCTATGGAAGGGAAGGGGTATTTATCAGGGATGAAGGCCTTGTTTATAGCCCAGGGGTCAACGCAGAGACACAGGCTTCCACGTCTTCCTAGCAATCACAAGATTTGAGATCCATGGAGAACTATTACCTGGCTCAATGATGCCTACCTCCAGCAGGTAGCACAGCTAAGCGATAGCACCATCACGAAGGGCCAGGGCGACCCAATGCATAGCCTGAATCACTGGGGGGGCAGATGAACCAAGTAGGAGCTAATGATTAAATGTGGGGAAACAGCCTAGGCCCTCAAACAGGGCTGCATACTACTGCTGCCACAGCAAGTTGATGGTTAAAATGGCAGATCCAGCAGTATCCAGGAGGAAGAATCCAAGGGTGGTGAAAAGACTGAGGCCCAATAAGTTGGCTCCATGGTGTGAGACATGAAAGGGAATGTCTGGGACTGATAGCCAGATGGAGCCTACCATGTCAATTTTGGAACTGCCGTAGCCACGTAAAGTAGTAGTGGCCTTAGAAAGTGGCATGTGGGAGAAAAACTGCCATACAATAGCTAGATTAAACAGGGACACTGCAGCCCCAGTTTCTGAAATCAGGGGAGGATATACATTGTCCAGCTCAACAGTACAGGTTTTAAAAGCCTAAGGTTTGGTGCTGACAGTGTGAATAGTTGTAGAAGTAGGTGGGAGTGCAGTGGGGTGACAGTGCTGTAGAATTTGCAGGGGGGTAAATGGCATACCATAGCAAAATGGTTAAATTTGTGGCAGAGCTGGCATCGTTGTACATGAACAGGGGGATTCTGAGTCTTGGTAACATGAGAAAATAAGGCACAATTCGTACAGCGTTGTCATTATTGCATGTGCAATACCTGAATGTAATGCATGTGCAAACATCAGATGGAGTTGTGCTATCAGATGGTTGTGTTGCAGATACTTGTCTTGCAAGGAGTGGAGTGACGGTGAGGCTGGCTAATTTTTATGTGAATTTCACTGTGGTTTCAAATTGAAATGTGATATGTATATAAAGAGAGAAAGATTATCAGGAGATGTCAACATGCAGCCGCTCTATAGCTTTAGGATTGCTAGAGTGTTCAGACAGCTGATCTCAAATGAATTTGTCTTTCATGTTACCAGACTTAGAAAGGCTGGCTAAACCATGCAAATTAGCCACATATTGGTATGTAGACTCACCCAGCTGCTGTCACCTTTGTCCAAAAAGGATCTGGCGCAGGCTAGGATGACACTTTGTGGAATTGTGAAATGTGAACCCAAGAGAATAATAGCATTTTCAAATGTCTCTGTGGGTCCAAGCATCTGGAAGATCCGCTGTCCTAAGCAGTGAATTAGTAGGGGTTTCTTTCGAGCATCACTGACTTTGTGCAGTTCCAGGGCATTCTAGTGTGTCTGAAACGATTCCAGCCAGAGAATCCAAGGAACACGGGGTTTGCCAAGAAGTGCAAGAAAATGTGGAGGTGGTGGAGGTGCAAGTGGAAATAGAGAAAGATGATAGAAGTGCTTGAAACAGATTCATTGAGTGCCTTGATCTCTGGCATTTCCTCTCAGCTATTCTAAACTTTGTCTGTTGCTCACAGTAGTGCTGTAGACACCCAGATGAGAACAACGGTAAGTGTGTGATTGGTTGTTTCACTGTCAGGCGACTGCTAATGCTCCAGGCCAGGGCTGCCCACACCTTTTTGACTTGTGAGCTACTTTTACAATGACCAAGTCAAAATGATCTACCAACAATAAAAATGCTAAACATATTTATATATATACACCAAGTGTACTTTATATTTAAAATATATATTGTTTACCTTGAACAACAGCAGGAACATTTACTTTTGTTACAAAAGACGAGATCTCAGACTGGTTGTACTGTATGTCAATCAAGTGCCAAATGCCACAGTGGGGATGGATGATAGGCTAACAGCTATTTTTTTAATGACATGCGATCTACCCACACTACCTGTACTGTAGTGTATTCTGTGGCTCGCGGTTCACTCATTTTTACGTTGCGCGGTAGAGTTTATTTTGAAAGGCAGGGCTCCGCGATCGACTTGCGTTGCCTGTGCGATCGACCGGTAGATCGTGATCAACATGTTGGGCACCCCTGCTCTAGGCATTCAAAAATGTCACACAGTGGCTGTATTACACACATCCTTTGGTTCGATGTGATGACTAAAACTATGTGCTCCTCTGGTAATATTGAAATAATAGACTGAAAACCTGTATCGCAATGTCAAGGATGCTCTAGTAATGTCCTTACAGAATACTTCGATTGGAAATTGCAGGCAACGCTGCGTGATAAATGCCCATCATTCAATTCAGAAACATAAACAGAATTTGACAATTTAAACATACGGGTCAATTGTGAACCTGCTAAGTTGCTTATTTAATGTTTTCTCTAAACCGCTTTGCTGCTGACAGGTAGCCTAAATATGTTACAAAAACATCTTAATTGTGATTTTATACTGCTGACTGAAAACATGAGCATTAGCAGGTCCCACCTAAAAGGGCACTATAGGCAACAGAACCAAGTGAAGTCAAAGGTTATTCTGATAATATATTTTCATACAAAAAGTCTTTCATACAAAAAGTCTTTCAGTACTTTACTAAGCAGGCTAAAGTTCTGTGTTTAAGGTTTTATCTGTCAGGGTTGGTGCCCGTCTGGCCCTGTCCCATTTGTTTTGTTCTTGTTTGTCCAGCAGGTGCCACTGGCCATTCTGTTTCTCTCTGTCTTATAGCCTTATGGCTCAATGTGTTGAGTTAGTGGCTGAAAAGCTGCTACCCTACTAGTCATGGGTTCAAGATTGGCCTGCCTCACCTTTTGTATTATTTATTGGGTATTATTTTACATGACAATTGTTCTCACAAGTGTGCATATTGTTGTGTGTGATGGTCCAGCATGGTTTGGTATCCTTGCTTAACTTTATATGATACACATGGGCTGACCATGACTTCAAAAGGTCAAAGACTGATGAACAAATTCTATGAATGATTTTACTCCGCTCGACATTAAAAATAAACTTGACTGTATCAAAACACTATAAAGGCACATATATTTTTTAGAAACGTATTTATTTTTCATTTGTTCAATTTTTTTGATGTTCTCTCTATAACTGTTTAAACAGATCTCAGAAGACAATGTGTTTTTATAAAAGAAGATATCAGCTGGGCTAGAAGGAAAGTACAATTGACCTTTCCACGTCGTGGGGGTTAGGTGCACAGGCCTCCCTCCCCCGCAATTAGGAAATACCACATAAATTTTTTTTGTCCCTTTAGCAAGCGAATAGAAGTGAAATGAATATCATGGAATATCATGGAATGGAATATCATGTGAGAGGCTGCCTTAAACACACTTGGCATCCTCCAAACCAGCACTGTACATATATCATACGCATGAGTGAGTTACAAAAATTTTGTGTGTTATCTGCTGGCTTTTGCCTGTCATCTGTGGCTTTTGCAAAACTCCCAAAAAATTTCCATAAAATTTCTTAACCGACACCGTGATATATCGACACCGCGATATATCGACACCGTGATGGGGAAAGTCACGATGCAGAAGAGTCGACTATACTGGTTGTGTAGTGTCACACAGGCTCTCATCCACTCTTATGACATTCAATACATAAAACTGAGAGAGCCTCTTCTGTAATGCTCATATGGCAGCCCATCGGTTTGTGATCATCTGGATGAACCGATGATATCAACACCAAAACACTTTCAAAAGTATGGCACAACTGAACGTTTTAAAGAGTGGTTACATTATATGAACAATTTCAAAATTAGGTATGCAGTTGTTATTGTATAGGGGAATAATGCTATGAAACAATTTTCACACAAAACCCGCCTAAATGTATAGCACAATACATTCGCAAACCACACACATTGGTCTTTGGTTAAAAAAGGCATTTTCACAGCAACAAACTAGAAAGAAAAAATGGAAAACAAGGAACGGCGTTAATTTTCAGCAACAAAAGCACTGCCTGCTGTTTAACAAAATAAAATGGGTTAATATGTAAAGTACATATTAAATATTCAAGAAATATATGTAAAGATCATCACAGTGTATGGTTTATCAATTAAGCAATGCATTGTAATTTTACTTCAGGCAGTTTAAATACACCTTTAAAGTACATTTAAAATTAGATACATGTTACGTTGCATAAATATGAGAACAACCAGAAGCAAGTGACAAATTATATTTCAGTGCCAAAGAAGTTATATTTCTCAAATCACAGACAAAGTTTATTTTTTCTAAAAATGTTTCTTACAGGAATTCCCTTTCATTTTGGAAAACGAAATGTTTAAAGATATAAATAATAAATACCAAAATATGAAAAAACACAATCAAAAATACTAGAAATATGTAGCTTTTATATATAAAAGACTATTTTTATAATACCCTTGAAGATAAATCTGTTACACTGGCTTAAGTTTTACAGTGTTTGACTGATAAACGCAACACTTCAGTGGTGTTAACAAGCTAAGAAATTGGGGCAAGTACACTTTTTCTACACGTGGATGATCTGGGGTAGACAGTTGTGTGAGGGACGTACACAGGAAATTTCAGGTGCAATTATATGTTGTTTAAAATAGAGCCTTAAATCATGAGTTGAAATGAGAGCGGAAAGTTTTCCATCCCTCCAACTAATTCCTAATGTCTGACTGACAACTCTGGCAGCCAGTATCTGTCAGCTGTTCATCTCATCGGTGGTCTTTGTCCAGAAATAAGCCTTTGCTCAAAATAAAGTACTTTCAATTTCAATAAGAAACAACAAAGCTGTGTCCAAATGGGGTGAAACTTGGGATGAGCCTGGGACAATCTTGGAATGGAGTCGTCCGCCACATTCAGGGCTGGTAACCGAAGTATTGATCTTCTGAAAAATGTAAATTAGAGTGGTATGTATTTGCATTAATGTGAAATATATGATTGGTCCCTAAATCAATTAATACAGAGGGCACCTTTCCACTGCACTGGGCACCTTCTTTTGATATTTCAAGAAAGTACCAAAAATACGGAACTTTAAGGTGCTGGTTTTCAACTGGCGTAAAAACTGGTACCGGCACCAAATGACATCACAATGTGAAGCTGGGTAATGCGTGATATTAATATTAACATCACATGTTATACACATGCAGTTCTCACATCACAAGGACTGTGATAGCTAGGTTGAGTTCAGGCTTTTTCATACCTTCATGCTGTCTAGACATTATAACATGGGGGTTTAAGTTTCACTAAAACATTTTTAGTCATAGGAAACAAAACTTAGCAAGTATTGCAGTTTTAATGATTGTTCTGTTTCAAGATTATCAAGTACATGTTTAAAAATATCACCTTATAGTTAATCTCCGCTGCTTATGCATGAGCTCTGCATGCGCTTTCCAAGCCAATCATAATCATTTTCATGCTTGTAGTTTAAATCACTCACAGATGGCTTTGTGAGAAATTTTGATCTCCTATTTGCTTTATAAATATCCCAATATTTATTACAACAAAATCACACTGCGATATTTACACTTTTTTCCAGTATTGTACAGCCCTGGTATATTATACTGAATACTTTTTTATTTCTTGTCGTGTCATCCAGATCTTCTTCTGGTTCTTCTGACCAGATCGCAATTAAAGCTTTGATCTCTTCATTTGTCCACGCATCTGTTATTATTACTTTTTTTTTTAAACTTTGTTGTTTTCTGAGTGCGTAACTTTTTTAAAGATAGCGGTTTTCTTTTGCATTTCAGAGTTAGGCTATTTGCATAAACAAAATCGATAATGAACATGTTTGCAAGTCCCACCCCAAAGTACAAAAAAGTACCCCAGCTGGTTTAGTACTTCGGGTACGGGTACTTTTGGTGCTGGTACTTGATCGGAAGTCAACAGAAAAGGGAACGTACCATACCAAAAGTACCTGGTGCAGTGGAAAAACACCCTACTTTCTTTCATACATTTTATGGGGGGCATTTTCTAGTCTACATGTCTGCATGCAAAACCAGCCTCCAGGCAATTTCTTTTATCACTCATATACAACAAAAACTTTCAGCCGATAATTCCCATAATGCTTCAGGGCAGCAGAATGTTGAAAAGCATCTCAATGACACGCTCAACCCTCAGGTGTCTTTTGATGTTGTGATCTATTGCTCCAGGAGTGTTTGTTGTACCTGTTGCATCGCTCCTTCTGTTGCAGCCACTGCTGTCACACACACCAGGGGGTCCCATTTCCCCGTGCTGGCCAACGGCTCCAGGTGGCCCAGTTTCCCCAGGGTTCCCATCCGGACCTCGAGGCCCTGCGTCGCCCAGCTTGGACTCGCCTGGCAGACCTGCTTATGCACACGACGCTGGTTAATGGTGATACTTGGAGAGAGGGATGATACAGGACCAGCTTTAGCATTGTCACCAAGCAGAATGACACATTTACCTGGTAATCCCTTAATCCCACTGGGCCCCTGTACATTGGTCCCTGCACTACCCTTCTCCCCAGGAATCCCCCTCCGGCCTAGAGGGGACAAAAAGGAATATTTATTAGACTGTTTATTAGACCATTTATTTTAAATAGTTGATAATCCCAAAAGGTATATCAAAATAAAATAGAAGCTTTCGGTATGGCTACAATGTATTCCCTGGGTGTAATTTGAATACTTTTTGTGTTATGGTGCTAATGAGAAAGTGTTTGTGGCAGTGGACTAATCCCGAAACCATATGCATACCTCATTCAGGGAATACAATTAAAAGTTAATACCACACCATGGTTTGCCCTCTTATGGAGCAAAAGCCCTTTTAACAATTTCCCGCATATCCAAATATCCTTTTCAGACAATGTCATATTGATTGTTTGTATGTTTTTAACATATGCACAGTCGCCCCTCCAGAATGCAAATTTGACATTCGCGGTCAAATGGCAGTTTGCTGTGAAAAATAAAATGGGAGTATTTTTGGAGCCTGCCAAAAGATGGCAGACACTCGCAGACGACATGTGAGCCAAAAACAATACTAAAATGATTCGGATCACATAAAATCATATAA
>JAAGVU020000103.1:15340261-15362828 GCA_011763525.2 Mormyrus iriodes | reverse complement strand
ACCCGTCCGGCTTGAACAGGTCCCACCTGTTCCAGAAGGTCTTCCAGTGCCCCATAAACCTGAACCCCTCTTCCCTATGTCAAGAACAAACAAGAGTTTATATGAGGACACTGAAATTTGCTAAGAACTATAACTTAACTGTATATGGTTAAAACAGAAGCTAGCATGGTGGTAAAGGACATAAACTGGTACCGAACCTGGATTGCTCCTATATCAAAATATATTTAGATATAAATTATAATGCTATATCAATGAACCTGTACAACAAAGAACCAACAGCCCCCCCCCCGCATGCAGTACTCTGTGTACCTGTTGTTGTAGGCTGCTGGTACAACACGGTGGGCACCGCCAACAGAGCCTCTGTGGTGAGGTCATCAGCATGGACCGCCCCCCCAGCCCCCGCCTGGGCTTTCCTCCTCTGCTCACGGTTGCCACTACGGTTGCGCCAATCCTCCCGCAGGCTGTTGACTGAGGACAGATCAGAGAGTATGGGAGAAAATGCTGATAAACAGTAAGGCCAGAATGGCGGTAGGAGCACTGTCATTATGGCTGACCTCGCCAAAGCCTAATGGTAGCAGTGACAGATTCAAAAAGCTATGGGGGCATGCCTATGGAGATGAAAATGACCAAGACAATATGTGATACGCGACACACTGATGAGCCAAGAAAGTATGGCCACCCCCACATGAAGCCAATAATGTTGACTATTTAGTAAAAACATTATGTGTCGAGATCTGGGATACATTAGATGGTTAGCTAACATTTGGAACAGTAGTCAACATGTTGAATGAAGAAGAAATGGACAGGAATATAAATCTGAGTGACTTTGACAAGGGCCAAATCATTTTGGCCAGATGACTGGGTCAGAGCATTTCAGAAACAGCAAGGCTTGTGGGATGTTCATGATGAGCTGTGGTGGCTTCCTGCAGAGAGCGAGGGATCTAAGGAGGAAACAACCATGTGCCAGCGACAGGGTGCTGGGTGGCCAGGACTTGTTAATCCGAGATATGAATGAAGATTATCCTGTGTAGTATAAACCAACAGAAGGGTTACTGTGGCACAAATGGCAGATCATTTTGATGATGGTCATGGAAATAAATGTCAAGCCCTGCTGCACAGGGGGCTGCGTAGCCAGAAGCCAGTCAGAGTGTGCATGATGACCCCTGTCCACTTTTGAAAGAGTCTACAATTGGCATGCGAGTGTCAGAACTGGACCATGGAGCAATGGAAGAAGGTCACCTGGTCCGATGCATCCCATTTTCTGTTGTATCATGTGGAATGCATTGGGCAGAAAAATCTGATCCACAGCTACATATCCCCATTATAATATATATTATGTGTCATGGCACATTACTCCTGTAACCATCGGTTCATGGTTTTTCCCTTCTGAGACCACTCTCAGCAGTTGCTCACCCTGGCTGACCGTGAGCACCCCACAAGCCTAGTTGTTTCGGTCATGCTCTGACCCAGTCGTCTGGCCGTAGTGAATTGGCCATTATCAGAGTCACTCAGATCTTTATCTCTGCCCATTTCTTCTGCATTGAACAGGTTGTCTGCAAGTACCAAATTTTAGCTTACTGTGTAATATATCCCAGACATTAAAATACACCGTTTTTACGAGATGGTCCACATTACTCACTTCACATGGGGGTCGGTCATAAAGTTTTGGTTCATCGGTCAAATGTGCGCTGGGGTTCCCTTTGTACAGGACTGAGATATTTCTAAACACAGTATGTTGATTTCATGGGCTAACAGAAAAGAGAAGCATAACAGCAGTTATATACACATCACCACAGCCACAGGGGAAAATGTTCACATTGTGTTCTACATGTAAGTAAAATATTAAAGTATCACTGCTAATTTTAGTGAGCAGACAGAAAATGAGAAGAGAGAGATGTCACAATATTAGCAAGGAAGGGAGCGTAGAAGACGTGAGACGAGACCACCCCTCTGATTATATCCAGAACGTGTCATACTGGGCTCTTCCGTCAAGGTTTAATCAGTCAATTTAAAAATAAATCTTGTTACACAACAGACTGCTGCTACTGCAATTGTCACAAAGCGTTGATATTTAAAAGCTGTGTGGTGTTTGATATACGAAAACTGTAGTCTTATGTATAGGAAAATACTGCAGTGTTGCACCACTTCTGAAAGAAACATGAATACATCACTTTCCAGTTAAATATTACCCACAGGGTCTCTTGAATATATCAAAATCAGCGTCATCGTATCTCCATATAGACATACACACAAATCAGCCATAACATCAGAACCACTGACAGGTTAAGTAAATAATGTTGACCATCTCATTACACAGGCTTCTGTACATAGTGGCCGATTAACAAGTTCAGGGTCACCAGGCTACACTTTATACCAGGCCACTCTTCTGCCCCCACTCCCCAAGATGATATAACGATTAACTATAAAACTATTAAATATTAGTAACTCTAAAATAATTTCTATGATGTCAAAGACAATGTTATGCTGTACTCTTCAAAACGAGAGAAAATCACATCAGGAGAACAACAAACCAGCAAGCTTCATACTTCTGCGCCAAATCAATGCTGTAAGTCCGGCGTAGCTGTGGACCCTATGCCGCAGCCTAACGTGCGCCTCCCCAGAAATACATCTACATGTTGTGCCAATGCAGACCACAAGAACTGTGAGTGGTCTGCTTGGTAGCATTCATTTGTTTATGGAAGCGAAGAAGACATCCCAGGTGTACTTATATTGCTGATTGAAACTGAAGCGTTATTTAAATCTAGCATTAAAAAACCCACCCTAGGCATCGAAGCAACAGGTCTACAGACACCCAAGATGACAGCGCCAATTTCACTTACCTCCATTACGTTTATTCATACTTTACAAGACTAAAAAAGAAGTAGTATAGATACTAACTTTAGAAGATGCATAAAAAGTGACTTTGTAGCGGCTCAACATTTTTCCAAATTTGTCTGCGGGAAGTTTGGAGTAGCACAAATGTAGCTAGGATGCAATAGATGGATACTTTGTTAAATGTTTGTTTTTTTCTGTGTTTCAGTTGCGTGATTCAACAAATGAATATATCGCAGGGTGGGAAGACAATAAATGCAACATGCACTATGTGTCACCTTGCGCTTTAGGTGGTGTAATAGCAGAGCGACACAAACGCCCAAGTATAAATGCTTGCGACAGTGTAAGGCTGAATTATAATTCTGCGTCGAGCCTATGCCATGGACTATGCAAGTGGCCTACGCCATTGCAAGCAATGACCAAAGGGAGTAACTCTCACCACAAAAATCATTCTTCTGCCTGAAACACCTTGTTGGAATTCCAGACCTTACTTTCGTGACATGGTGAGGTCACCTCATAACACGATTCTTATTGGTCACCTACCTGGAAGGATCGATCTACAGGCTGCAAGACAGGAGAGGAACGTGTAGGGCAAGCTAACCAATCAGAGCACACTGGGGTTATCGGGGGTGGGGCTTAAAGCGCTAACAGAGCATTTCAGATTGAAGCATGTTAATCTATTCCAGTAGACCCCAAAATAAAATGGACAGTGAAAATGAGTATAATAGGGCCCTTTAAAACATTGCACTCTGATCTTGTGCGTGTCAACCAGATCCACAATGTACACTCAAGACACATTTATCATAGATAGCATAGACCATATATAACTTGACAGAGAGAGGCAAGTTCCAAAAGAACATAAATCCTGTTCTTACTATTTGAATGTTTTCCTATACGGTTTCCTTGCAGTAAACTCATTGATCAGACTCATAAAATCCATTACAGTAGTCCCCCCATTTCCACGGGTGATAGGTTCCAAGACCTATCACAGATAGCAGAAACCACAGATAACAGCAAAGGAACAATGAAAAAGCACAGGCTAATGTTACACATTTTACAACAAAAAATACTGTATCATATCATAGCTGTGGAAAAGCTATGATTACTGAAACCGCGGATACAGGGGTTCCATGGAGATGAAGGAAACAGACTGCATATGCATACCAGAAAATACACAATGGTATAAAAAAAAAGAGTGCCAAAAAAAGAGATAGATACATTTGGAACTGGTCTCCCAATCTAGTTTTAACCAACCACCAACTGACAAACAAATGACAAATAAAGTATCACTTAAAAAAAATAATTCAAAAAATTCTAGACGGCCAATAGGGGCCACCGGTCACTCTGAGCTCATAGGCTGCAGCCTAGGCAAGCCTGTTCATTAATCCACCCCTGCCTGCAAAGGGTGGCATTATATTTTAGTCAAGTGAACAGTCAGTTCTTGAAGTTGATGTGTTGGAAGTAGGAAAAATGGGCAAACTTAAGGATCTGAGCGACTGACAAGGGCCAAATTGTGATTGCTAGAGAACTGGGTCAGAGCATCTCCAAAACAGCAGGTCTTGTGGGGTGTTCCCGATATGCAGTGGTCAGTAGCTACCGAAAGTAGTCCAAGGAAGGCCAACCAGTGAACCGGGCGCCAAGGCTCACTGATGCATGTGGGGAATGGAGGCTAGTCCGTTTGGTTCAGTCCCAAAGGAGAACTACAGTAGCTCAAATTCTCGGAGAAGTTAATGCTGGCTATGTCAGAACACACAGTGCATCACAGCTTGCTGAATATGGTCAGAGTGCCCTTGCTGATTCCTGTCCACTGCCGAAAACGCCTACAGTGGGCATGTGAGTGTCAGAACTGGACCATGGAGCAATGGAAGAAGGTGGCTTGATCTGATGAGTCTTGTTATCTGTTACATGTGTGTTTACCTGGGGAAGAGATACCACCAGGATGCACTATAGCAAGAAAGCAAGCTGCCCAAGGCAAAGAGATGCCTCTGTTGGAAAACCTTGTGTCCTGCCATTCATGTGGATGTTACTTTGACACATACCACTTACCTAAATGTTACTCCCAGACCAAGTACATCCCTTCATGGCAACAGTATGCCCCGATGGCAGTGGCCTCTTTCAGCAGGATAATTCAGCCTGCTAAACTGCAAAAAATGTTCAGGAATGGCTGGAGGAACATGAAAAAGAATTCAAAGTGTTGACTTGGCCTCCAAATTCCCAGATCTCAATCTGACTGAGCATCTGTGGGATGTGCTGAACAAACAAGTCTGATCCACGGAGGGCCCATCTCACAACTTACAGGACGCAAAGGATCTGCAGCTAATGTCTTGGTGCAAGATACCACAGGACACTTTCAGAGGTCTTGTGGAGTTCATGCCTCGAGGGGTTACAGCTGTTTTGGTGGCACGGGTGGGGGGACCTACACAATATTTGGCAGATGGTTTTAATGTTATGGCTGATCGGTGTATAATATTTTTACATAAACATAGTGGGCATGGTTTCCAAGAACAAAATCCCACT
The DNA here is from genome assembly GCA_011763525.2 of Mormyrus iriodes. Taxonomy (NCBI): domain Eukaryota; kingdom Metazoa; phylum Chordata; class Actinopteri; order Osteoglossiformes; family Mormyridae; genus Mormyrus; species Mormyrus iriodes. The sequence continues at coordinate 15,357,479 of JAAGVU020000103.1, read as the reverse complement.
TTAAAGCCTCCTTTACCCCTGACTACAGATGTGCTTTACAATAATGGGCAGGTGATAATAGAGCACTATGTATGTATGTCAATGGTATTGCTATCCTGAGGCCCTGAGAGCTAACTGCTCAGAAATTTACAGCCCCTTTGTACATAAACTGCACGGACTCCACACCTGAAAGAAATACAACCTCTAATTCCAAAAGAATCCACAGGTTTGAAGCTGTCAATAACAGACTGCCATGGCATGGGGGTATGGGGAACGTCCGGAAGTCACAGCGTGCAGCTTCTTCGAAGCACACCGATCATACAGAAGATCTCACACAGGTTTTATGGGCCTTCTAATTACTTCCTCAGGTCTGACTTACAATTACCTTCCCCAGGTCTGAAATCAGGGGTCCTAAAACAACAGTTGTGCTTGGTACCAGGAATGTTCCAGCCCCTTCCTGTAACTTATTTGTCCGATTTAACAAGGAGCGAGTAGCTGCTATTTTATACATGCAGGGTGCAGTAAAGTGAGCTGTGGGAAATGGGAAATATAGCACTGGTTAGGGAGTGTAGCTAGTCTGCTTTGGTGTAACTGCTACTGAAAATGGGTCATCTTTATGGCCTTCAAAGAAGGACTGAAATTACCACTGCGTGAGAAAATCCAATAGCCAGGATAAGTGAAAGGGAGCTTTACTTGGATTTTATCATGACCACTGTTTTTTATACAGTATTATCTATGTATAAACAGTTTTCATCACATCACTCTGATTCTTGTTTAACTGTGATGTGTGCAAGTAACAAACCCTGGAGTGTACTTTAAACAAAGGGCCATCGATGCCAGTTGAATAATTCAGCGTAATGTACAGTAAGTGTAATGTGATGCAGAGACGTCCATTCTAGGGATGGGCCGATCCACATTTTCTCAGTTCCGATCCAATTCTGATGCACAACTGCCGATACTAATACAGATTCTGATACAAGAGCTCTTTTTACTTTAATTTTATCATTAGAGGTACAACGATCTCACTTTCTCAGTGCTGATACGATCCCGATACCTGAACAGAGGGTATCGGCCGATATGAGTACCGATACCTGAACAGAGGGTATCGGCCGATATGAGTACCGATCTGACACCGGAGGTCTGTTTTTAAACTAGTAAATACAAATGGAAAAAAAATGTATGCCAAAAAACCTTTGTTAATTAAGGTACTATAGACATAACGCACTGTTCCACCTCATTTGTAGTCTTGTTTCAAGCGTTTTTGAGGCATTTGCAGTACAATTTGAATATCTTCCAAGAGAGAATATGCAAGTGGCGATTGCTTAAAATGCCCCACAATTTTTCTCCCCCTGGTAATAGTGTCAATTACACTTTGTTACGATAGCAGCCCCTCGTGTATACAGGCTGCAGTGGGTGCGCTGAACAGCCCAAGCTAGCGACTCCCAAATCATCCTTTGCTTTTTTTTGTATTAGTCACATTGCTTTGCACAATTGCGTGCGCTTTATTTAGTGGGATTTTCTACTAAACATTACTTCTACCTATCAAAACTTTGTTTTTAAAAAGATTGCAAATCGTTGTGTTACTACTTGTTGTTTCAAGCGTAAAATACTTCCAGATTGTCACCCTCTTATCTGATGTTCTTACGCTCCTCCTACTGCGAAGGGTATGCTCGTGACGTCACAGCAGGCGGACTCACTGCACTCACACCCAGTGAGAGGCAAATAGACTGAGGGGCAGTGTTAGCGTTCAGCTTAAATGGTGCAAAAACTGTAAATCTAAACTGGAAATGAGCTGCTGTGCGATTGATTATACAAATCAACTTAACACGAAACAGGAGCTAGCTTTTTATACACTGCCGAAAACTAAATAAGTAAGTATCTAACATGGATCAGTCACATATGGCTGATACCAGAACTCTCTAATAGGTATGGATCAGTGCCAAAACCTATCCCGAATATCGTAACAGTGCATCGCTAGTCCATTCATTACCTTGCATCACCTGGACCTCATGGTATCCCTTCACTCAAAGTTGCAAATTGGATAAAAAGCAAAGCAATATAATTTAATAACCGCTTATATTTCTGTGTCCCTCCCCCTAACCCCTTCCCTAGCCCCCCATCTCTTACTGGTGAAGCGTCTCTTGGCGATGAGCCGCTCCTGGGTCCCGTTGAGCATCAGGATATGCAGGATGTGCTCCTGATGGGAGTCCAGGCCTGCCACCGTTGCCTGACCCCGCGTCGTCGTCAGCATCAGCTCCGGCTGGGGCTCGTCTGCTGACGAGTGGAGGACGACATCAAAGGAATGATGAACAGTTTTAGAGTCTGCTCGGAAATTAACCAGTACAAGTAAAGTGGGTTCCCAGTACTTCTTGCTCCTTCAGAAGGGAACTGTTACAGGCCTACCAGCAAAGTCACAGCCATAGTTCACTCATGATCCATCAAAGCAGGCTTCAAAGTAACTGATGCCATTTAAAAAGGCCAATTAACTAGGAGGACCTGAACAACAGAGAGATCCTCAGCCTCACAGGCTAAATGACAGATTCAAAAACATTCCTAACCACCAACCCCCTACTTATGCAAGTGGCTCATCCATATAACAAAGTGCTGAGGCTTAATGACTGAATTGGGGCATTTCTGCATGTCCTGTGGCCTCAGCACCTCACCTGAAATGGGTTTGACTCGAACCTTGTACCCCTGCACCAGCCCGTCTGCCTCCTTCCACTTCATCTGGAGCCGGTCCTCGGAGAGCACAGTCAGCTTCAGTCGCCCTGAACCTGACGAGAAGACATGAGAGATGTGAGCCAGATTGACAGCGTGAGCTAGTATATTCCTGTTTGAGAACAAGCAAGGGCAGCTTTCAAGTTGTTTAGTATTTGTGTAATGCTCAAATGTAATTAAGTGAGTGAGTGAGTGAGTGTTACTTTTACCCACAGTGCTTTACAGAACCAGTGGGGAGCCACTTCAACCACCATCACTGTGTAGCCCCCACCTGGATGATGCATTGGCAGCCATTATGCACCAGTATGCTCACCACACAGTAGCTAAGGTGGTGAAGGGGCAGGAGAGAATTCGCCAATTTGATATAGGGGATGAATAGGAGACCAGATTTAACAGGGCCACACTGGGCAATTTTAGCAAGGACATCAGTGTACTACCCCTGTTCTTTCGAAAGAGACTTAAGGATCTTTTATGACCTCAGAGAGTCAGGACCTCAGTTTTACATCTCATCCGAAAGACGGCAGCATTTTTATAGGACATTGTCCCCAGTACCACACTGGTGCATTGGAATCCACAGACCACAGGATTGGCTAAACTTTTGGCCACACCAACACCTTTTCTAGAGGGGATTGGAATTAAGCAAGTGAACAGGTAAGCTCTGTTTAAAGTGGACAGATAGGCCTGGGTGAGGAACGTGGTGGAGAAAAGGCTGCCTGAGGCTATCTGGAAGCCACCAGCAGATGGATAGAATCTGTGACCAGTCAACAAGCAGACTGAGTAAGTAGTAAAGGGTGATGCCCTTCCTTGAATGGGGAACTGATACTTTATAATGAGTTTTAAAGTGACAGGGTGATTCATGGGAATATATATGGGGGGCAGAGGGGGAAAAAGTGTCACAAGATCAAAGGAGCAAAGGAACAAAAAAATCAAAGCAAAGTTGTGAAGTTTTTGAGGTCCTTCCGTTTTGGAAGAGGATCACCCCCACTTTGCCTTCCTGACCTTCGCTCCCCTTCCACTTCCCTCAACCCATCTCTTGTCCCATCTCATTTGCACAGTTTCCACCAGCTCTTTCCCAACAATTTCCCCTTTCACTTGTGTGTCCCTGCTCTCCACTCCAGCTGCCCCACTCTACTCAAAGCGGGTCTTGTATTTAAGAGTCAGAGGACAGGAAGCCTATTTGGGGAAAAGCTAGTCTGGTACATCAATACAAAATACGCTGGATAACGGACGTCAGACCATCGGGAACCCTGCCAAGGAAAAGCATAAATTGCTTTCACCCTCTGCATCCTCTTCTTGAAATAACAGTTCCTATGGAAACTCCTGAATGTACCAAGGACTGTCTGGCAGAAGATAAGTGGAATCCTGGAGAAGGCCCATCCTGTCCAAAGTCTTAGGGTGTTTCTCAATATGCATACTTAACCATACTTGTGCTCTCGCGTACCCGTTTTACGTCATCTTCCATTGCCGAAGACCAGTCCCAATACTAAGCGCAGAAGTATGGAGGATGGTATAAATCCCTGGATGTTGTTCTTGCCCTGGCTAAAATATCAAGGATGCATCAGTTGCATCCTCATTAAATGAGAATAATCCCATGATTCATTGCTTCCCAAGTTCATTCTTGGTAGACAAGTTAGCAGGACCGCTCTTTCCAGGAGCACAAGTACAATCTTTGCGTTCTTGGTATTGAGAAATACCCTAGGTCTGCCTTCACACCCAGTAACAAACATAGCCTGTGCGCATATAAATATTTTTTTCTGAAATAATAGCGTTACACAAGTATGGATTAGGTATTAATCAAGCACTTAAATGTGTGTACTGGTCCCATCTGAGGGATTCGCCCCAAGTCCCCTTCTGCGTGCAGCTCCACTCTGCACCTGTACGGAGAACATGTGAGGGAAACAGCCAAGGGCTGACTGGCCTCTCAACGTCCTCGATGGCGCGAGAGGCTGTAAGAACCAAGAGCTGAGGAATGCGCTCTCGGGATCAGCCAAAGAAAGAGCAAATGGATGAGCAATAAAGCAAAGAAAGACATGAGAGAAAAGAGGTGGAGAAAAGACAAGGTTGCAGCAGTTTTGGACTTTGTGAGCCGTCCAGCGCGTCACCTAAAAAGCCACTCAGCAGACTTTGCAATTTCATGGCGCTATTCTGCCGAGTTACCTTATTAATGTGCCAGGATATTGTCCGTCCCATTAAAGTGACTTCCAGAATACTTTGAAAGGACTTTCACAATTCTATCTACTGAGCAATCCAAACAATAGCAACAACACAAAGACATTTGCTATTGGCTGTCAACAAGTGTGCAGAAAAATGGGAGAAAAATAACAAAAAACACTGTAATCTACAACAATACAAAGAGATAAAATGGGTATTTTCTTTGAAAACATACGCATCAAATTAGAAATACAGATAAAAATATAGGGCAAATACTGACGATCTTTTGTTCCCAAGAATACAGCCCCGGGTGCGCGAGAGTGTATAAACATGACTGCACACATACGTGAGCGTCAACTAGAAAAGAGGGGGGAAAATGCTAAAATTAATGCCAGGGCTACCGCCTTACCAGGACATGATCAAACAAGTCAAAGTTTACATGGCAACCTTTGTTAGGTGCATTCAACTGGAATCTCTCTTTCCAAGATAGTGGAATGTAGAAAACACGTGTGTGACTAAATCTGTCTTTGTATTCATGTAATATCTACACCAGTGTCACAATGTTTCCCCCTGCTTTGAAGACAATCAGAAAAAAAAAATTGGTAGGGGTGAGATAAGGATGAAGCAAAGGTAAAAACATGGCTCTTGGTGATCTTATCGAGATAGTATGCAAAGAAGTAGTTTGCAAACTGCTGGGTGCAAGAAGTGAGGTGGTGGTCCCAGAGAAGAAGACTTTTACACAAAGATGAATCTGAACAAGATGGTCTTTGAAAGGTACAATTCAGTTTATCAACAGGGGACTTTTGAAACAGACCTTTGTTACAGATCAATGCGGAGCTAAATTTTCCACACCAAAAATATATATAGCATCTAACCTGCACATTATTTTTTGCCTCTCTGGCACCTTGGTTGCTATGGCATCTCAGCTCTTTGAGTTTTTCGTTGTTGCTGTAGTGAAAGTTGGTTGTGCCACACTAAGGTGTGTCTGCTTAGCTCCTGCACAGAATGTGTGTGCTGCTAATAAAATGGTTCATGCCTCCGAGTGTCTGTCACACATGCAAGCTTGACCAGTGGGAAACTGAAGGGGACACATGTTGAAAATCAATTTGCAAATGAACATGACCACATTCCTGATTACAGAATATAGATTAGAGATTATAGACTAATAAAATACGTGTTCAAAATAGTTCAACTGCTGATCATCGTGAGCATGTGTGGCTGGTTTCTGTAAATATACTCAAAGACTGATGATTTGACATGCCTATGTAGATATTTAGACTTCCCGGGAGTGAGGACAAGTGTCATAAATGAATTCTATTGACATTCCCATGCACCTAAATGTTGAGTGAGAAATTGTAAAAAATAGCAAATAGATACCAGAGGAATTTCAACAAGACAGACAAGAGTAGATTTTAAACCCTGCGGTGAAAATCACACATAAAAATCTTTGTTGGCATGGTTGGTCGCAATCTCATAGCTAGTAGGCTGGGTACCAATTAAGATACAGAATTTGTGGTTCAGTAAAATTAAACGCCAGTAAGTTAAGTATCCTTGAACAGGTTTTAACCTAAGTTACTAAACTGGCATTAAACTAGACATTGACATTATTAGTTTAATCCACAAATGCAGACCGGAATCCAATTCTGAATCAACAAGCGATACAGACTGATTTTTTCTTAGAGAGTTTCTCAGGAAAAACAAAGAAAAAATATATAAATTTAAGGCTCAAGGTGCATACATATACATACATACACCCTAAAGTGGAAGCCAGTCCACTGTATGGCTTATAGGCACACACAACGTAAAATCCAATTCACTTATCTGCACAGCGTTCAGACAGAATCAGAAAACCTAGACAAACACTGGAACAACCTGCAAACTCCAAACACACAGAGTCGGTGGGGGGCAAGAATCGAATCCCAACCCTGGAGCCGGGGCATTGAGGGGCATGGATTCCCTGGCTGATTCAGGGGCCCAGAGCTTTATAAGGGTTCCTGAATACGAAAAATAATAACGCATCTGTAATACATCCACTCTGTGGTGGGGGTGTCCTTCTGGGGGGCTCAAAGTGACATTTTATCAGGGGGCCCAGAATTTCTAGCTACGCCCCTGTCAGGAGGTGCAAGGTCACCATACTCCCCACAAGTAAAAATAACAAAATAGTAATCTGATGGCTTATTCACATTGGATTATATATATGGCGCAAAGAAATGAGTGAGTCATCACAAAGAAGTGGGAAGCCTTTTCAGTTAAAACGGCAAAACACTTCAAATAAAGGCAGAATTAACTGGGTCACTTATTGCCCTTATTTAACAAAAATTGTTTGCAATAAAAAGCCACACTGGGCTGTTATTTCCCTCAGAATGGCCCCTGTGAAAGTCTGTGTGAACCGTTTGCCAGGAGACGGCTAGAGATTGTAAATAATCACGGACAAGCTTACAAAAAGCAGCAAAATGAAGTACCTTGGCTGTGAACCCCAGAGAGCAGCAGCAGCAGCAGGAAGAGCTGAGGACGGCAGCAGGCCGACATTGGACAGACTTGGGTTCTCTCACTACCTCACAAAAAGAGGACAGGAAATTAATAAAGCACTCTCATTATAGCACGATAAACAGAATATAACAAAAACAAATTTGTTGTTGTTTTGTGGCAAGTTTGAAAAAGCTGCTTTGAATGGTAACAAAACTTATAATTTACTTACATAACTAGATTTTAAATTGCAATTAAAAGTTAATCATCTTCACTAAACACATATAAAAACACCCTTGTCCTCTCGATTCATTAACAGGCACTGAAGTGTATTACATAACACCTTTATACATAGGTTATATTCCGCAGTAGTTTTAGTCGTAGACTGGAATACAAGTACGAAGGACTATTAGTCTATTTTCAAGGTAAGGAATAGGTAAACTCATACGATGGTGTTTCCCCTAAACCGGTTTCTACATCCTAGCAGCGTGACCCCTATCCCCAGCCTTCAAGCCGACATTCGCAAGAGCGTCGGCTTGTCATCGCTCGTCCGCCTGGAGAAAGATCGCCGCCGGCGCCGTATCGTGTGACAGGCAGTCTGGATGTTCCTGCATAAGAAGCGCCACTTGCGGGTCTCCATAAACTCACATACCTGTCTGTCGGCGACGAGAAACAACGCCAGGTCCATGTTATTTAAGATGCTATTTTTCCTGTAATATCATTGAAAGTTCCAGGTCTGATAAATGCTACTTGAAAATCACAGGATGACATAACAGTTTTATAACTTTGATAAAAATTAAATTATTACAAGGTTTCCGCTTTTATTCCATAAATCACTAATTGTATCTTTAATAAACCTATTCTATATGTAATTTTGTCAAGACTAACTACAAATACATCCCGTTCGTCCATGCAAAACGTCCAGTTGCCCACAAAGCGTTCAGATCAGGCTACAAAAAACAGGTAAAGGATGACGTAACTCGTTCCCGAGATTCTAATGCAAGTTAGTGCTACAGAAGACAAGAACGATAATATCTGCCCTGTCTTTAGTTATCGCAGAAAAAATCACTCTCTTCTTGTTTCTTACTTTCAGGTGGAGTACTTTCATAAGATGCATTTGACTAAATCTGCGTTACGAAAGGTAAACAATTAGTAATAGATAAAAACTAATAAACAAATAGTAAAAACGTACTTGTTGCGGCGGTGTTTCTCCGTCCGGATTATGAGATGAGTCGTGTGCATTCCAGAGTATGGGATCTGAACTCCCGCAAACTTCTTGGCCAGCGTTCACTCCCAGTCAAATGAAATTAAGCCGAGCGGGGTGGGACATTTGATAAGACTTCTCTCTTTTAGGACGTGTGTATGGGCGGGGCCCGTTTTTTAGATTGCGTTTTTCATACTCACTAACGTGCAGGATATTATATACAGTACTGTGCAAAAGCCTTAGGCATTCAAAGAAAATGTTTAAATCTATTTATCTTAGTATGAAGTATATATTTGCTCAGGAAAACAAAAGTAGAAAACATTAGAAGATTAATTAAGAGTAATACAACAAAAACTAACAAGAATTTCTTCTGGCTGAGATGGCGAGAATAGCGCCGCTTGAGTTCCCAAACCGCTGCTCAGGAGCACCTCGGCCATTCCATGTATTTGTTTAATTTCACCACCAGCTCCCTTAATTAATTTATTTAATTCGTTTAAAAAGTCAATGAGCTTTTGATTAGCTGTATGAACTGTGATAATGGTCTAGTCAAAAAATACGTGGATGTACTGGATGGTTACTGCAAATACTGGGGTGACTTTAGGAGAAGTTTTGAAATGGTTACGCTAACACACTTTGACAGACGTAATATCATAGTGTTACAGTACAGCAGCATGAATGTCACTGACTTTAACTGCTTAAGACTTTTGCACAGTAGCGCGAATCATACTGTAAGTGGAACGACCACCTAATCCATGTCAGGGGGGGCACTAAGAGCTACTTCACGTTTTACAAATGACTCTAAAACTGAAAGGCTCCTGTGCTTGGCTAATTAGTTCAACTCTTCTTGTGCTGTTACTGGTTTGTTTCCTTGATTGAAAGACTCATCCAGTTGTTTCACCTTAACATTAGTGACACATGCATGATTATAGGTAACAGAACAATTAATACACAACAAGAACTCAGTGCTAAAGTGAAATCCAGGTCTTTTTAATTGAAATGGTATTTGTGAATCCTGTCCTAGCTCATAGTGTCCCCCCTGACATTGATTAGGTGGTCACCCTAATTGTAAGGCACAGATTTGTACTGTAGATCGTACTATAGGATGCAGGCTTCGTTTCAACATTGGTAGGGACCAAATCAGCCCAAACCCCCTGCCCCCTAAACATACTGTACTCCCATAATATTGGTAGGATAATGTCCCTACTGTCCTCTTTTCAATCTTGTAGAAATATATTGGTTTATCTGTAAATATGACATGGAGATTTAATTAAACACAGTAATCATTTACCAAAAACATTTCGTAGTGTTAAAGCATGGGACACAGAGAAAACACAGTAAATCTATACAATTTTGGGGGATATGGCTCCAAAGATGCCTGTTATAGTGTCCTGTGACTTTTGCTTCAGATTTCAATTGTCAGGGTCAGCGCCCACTGCTCCCTGCCCTTTGTGTCTCTTCCCTGTTTGGCCAGCAGGTGTGCTGGCCATCCTGTCTTTTCACTCCCTGTTGGATAACCCTTATTCCTGGGACTGCTGCATACTGTAGCTTAGTGGGCTGAGTGTGTGGCTTAGAGAGTGTCAGTTCTCTGCTCAGGGATTTGAGGCTGGCTAAAAGCCAGCCTTATCTGTTTATTTGTATTTATTGGATTGTGTTCCCCAGTGTTTATTTTCTATATTAGTTTATTTTCTATATTTCTATATTCTATAATATAGAAATATTAGTAATATTTCTATATTCTTGTCCTAGGTTTGCTCTGCTTCTGTTCTGGTTCTACTTTAATTATCCTTGCATTGTATCCTTAGTGTGTGGTTTGGTTCCTAGTTTTATTGTCTGTTATGTTTCCTAGTTTGTGTTAAGTGTTTCTGGTTCAACCTGATGCTTGTTGTCCTGTGCTTTCATTGATTGGTTAGTTTGATTATTATTCGCACCTTTTTTGCATAACATCTTGTTCGCCTTGTGTATTTAAGAGCCTGCTCTGGCTCAGTTCTCTAGTCAGAGATTGTGAGTTGTGTTATTGTCATGGCAGTAGAAAATAGAATGGAAAAAAGGTGACGAGCTACTTCCGGACCAAGACAAAGGGGTTTATTAACAAAATAGAACACAAATGGGGAAAGCACAAAAAGAAAAGAATCACTAGGGCTCAAGAAGCAAATGGGGAAAAGAATAACTAGGAATAAATACTACTAGAGAACTAAGAACACAGAGAGCAGAACGAGGCAGCAAAGCAAATTTCATGCAGTATTAAGCACTCTGAACACCAACATACAACTACAAAGAACCATCAAAGAACAGAACCAAAACAGGCGCTTAAATACAAAGCTCAGAAGGTACAATGCAGGACAGGTAAGAATTGTAACGAATAACAAGGACTCAGGGCAAACAAGGAACAGCTGTGGCATATTACAGTTAAATGACACTAGAGACTACAGAAAGTTAACACTAAGGGTTAACTAAAACATGGAAAACTGCAAACAGGGGACAAGGAGCAAAGGACAAGGGACCAACTGAAATACAGAAACATCAAAAACAGGAGAGCACTTCATAACACTAGGGAAAGGGAAAAAACAGTACGGCTGGTCTCTGGCCAGCCTCAAACCCATAACTGCAGAGTTTCAGTCTGAGTCACACACTCAGCCCAGTGAGCTGTGCTGCAGTCCAGGGAACATGGAGAACACACTAGGGCTAAGAAACTACAAGATGGAGGAGGGAACAGGATAGCCAGCCACCTGCTGGTCAAAACTGAACATGTCAGACATGGTCGGATGGGCAACGACCCTGACAGTACCCCCCACCAGACAAGTACAAACTGGCCGTGCGAGGGTATCACCAGGGCCAGCATGACCAGGAGGACAAAAACCGAACCAAAGCACAGAACAGGGAAAACTATTAACAGAAGACAGAACTGCACAGATAGAACAAGAAAGTGAAACAAGGAGGGAGCTAGGACAAACAGGGTCTAAAGATAGAACTGGGATAGGGCTACCAGATGAGGGAACACAGCTGGGAACAGACCTTGGGAACCAGGGACACAAACTGGGAACAAGACACAGGAATTGAGGGACAGGACCAGGGGTAAACCAGTTGGAAACAGGAGAACTAAGAGAACACAGGGAGCAGGACAAGGCAGCAAATCAAATAACATGCAATACCAAGCACTCTGAACACCAAGATACAAACTACAATGAACTATCAAAGAACAGAACCAGAACAGGCACTTATAAACAAAGCTAAGAAGACACAATGCAGGACAGGTGAGAATCATAACCAATTAACCAATCATGAGGACTCAGGGCAAGTCTTTGGGCAGCCTCAAACCCATAACTGAATAATTCACCAGTCTAAACCACATGCTCAATCCAGTGAGCTATGTGGTAGTCCAAGGAACAAGGAAAACACACCAGGGCTAAGGGACTACAAGATGGAGGAGGGAACAGATTGGCCAGCCACTTGCTGGTCAAAATGGAACATGGTCTGATGGGCACTGACCCTGACAGTTATTGTATGGTTGTTATTCTATTCCCTTGTCCAGTTCTGCTCCCCATGTTGCTCTGCAACCCATTTCTGTTGTCCTATGGTTTCTTGTAGTTAGTTCTTGTTTTCCCCATTTTACTTTTTTGGCCCCTCGTGGTCCCTTTATTTTTCTGCAGCTTCGTTATTAAACCTCTCTTGTCTCATGAGCCACTCCGTGGATCGTCATCTTTTCAACGCTTACGCCATGCCATACCGTCATATTCAATATTGTGTCAACAGTTTACGATTTCCAGGATCTACACTATATTGCAAAAAGATTAAAAACCTAGTCCGCTTCATGATGCTTGGATGAAGATAGATGCTTGGCAACACACAGCTAGAGACACAACACTTCCAACAGCATGTTCTACAAGCTTCCAGTACAGGTTTGATATTTGTGTGACCCGAGAACCCAGTGCTCGGAGTAGCCCACGCTGAGCTCCAAATGTGTGACTGTACTAGTGATTTTGTAGCTCAACTGCTGGGAGAAAGCCTGTTATTGACGTTGACATTAACAGCTACATGCCACGTCACACTAAGTTGTAAGTGGGCCAGTTCCTGACATACATCATGACTCACCAAGCCAGGTTATTAATATATGTTAGTAAAAAAACCTCATTTAGCAACACATTTTAAGATGGAAACTGGTATCTTTCTTGAAATGAGATTTTGACACATACACTACATTGCCAAAAGTATTGGGACACTCCTCCAAATCATTGAATTCAAGTGTTCCAATCACTTCCATGGCCTCAGGTGTATAAAATCCAGCACCTAGGCATGCAGACTGCTTCTACAAACATTTGTGAAAAAATGGGTCGCTCTCAGGAGCTCATTGAATTCAAGTGTGATAGTGTGATAGGATGCCACCTGTGCAATAAGTCCATTCGTGAAATTTCCCTGCTTCTAAATATTCCACAGTCAACTGTTAATATCATTATAACAAAGTGGAAGCAATTGGGAACAACAGCAACTCGGCCGCGAAGCGGTAGGCCATGTAAAATCACAGAGCGGGGACAGCACATGCTGAGGTGCACAGTGTGCAGAAGTCGGCAACTTCCTGCAGAGTCCAAACTTCATGTGGCCTTCAGCTCAAGAACAGTGCGTAGAGAGCTTCATGGAATGGGTTTCCCTGGCCGAGCAGCTGCATCTAAGCCTTACATCACTAAATGCAATGCAAAGCGTCGGATGCAGTGACAAAAAGCACACTGCCACTGGACTCTAGAGCAGTGGAGACATGTTCTCTGGAATGGCTAATCAGGGTTCTCTGTCTGGCAATCCATTGCACAAGTCTGGGTTTGGCAGTTACCAGGAGAACGGTACTTGCCTGACTGCATTGTGCAAAGTGTAATGTTTGGTGGAGGGGGGATTATGGTGTGGGGTTCTTTTTCAGGGGTCGGGCTTGACCCCTTAATTCCAGTGAAAGAAACTCTTAATGCCTCAGCATACGAAACCATTTTGGACAATGTCATGCTCACAACTTTGTGGATGAGTTTGGGTTTAGCCCCTCCCTGTTCCAACATGACTGCGCATCAGTGCACAAAGAAAGGTCTATAAAGACGTGGATGAGCAAGTTTGATGTGGAGGAACTTGACTGGCCTGCACAGAGCCCTGACCTCAACCCGACAGAAAACCTTTGGGATGAATTAGAGCAGAGACTGCGAGCCAGGCCTTCTCGTCCAACATCAGCGCCTGACCTCACAAATGCTCTCCTGGAAGAATTGTCAAAAATTCCCATAAACACACTCCTAAACCTTGTGGAAAGCCTTCCCAGAACAGTTGAAGCTGTTATAGCTGCAAAGGGTGGGCCAACTCCATATTAAAGCCTATGTATTAAGAATGGGATGTCATTAAAGTTTATGTGGGTGTAAAGACAGGCGTCACAATACTTTTGGCAATATAGTGTATATGTAATATACTAAATTATTAAGGGAGGTACAGTATTAGAATGCATTTTCCCTTTACACACACGTCTCCAAGGTACACCCCTGTCTTGTGACCTACACCCATCAGTATCATTACATTAAAACCACTGAGAGGTGAAGTGAATAACATTGATTATTTTGTTACAGTGCCTCATGTCAAGGGTGTTTCCATATAGTAGGCAAGTGAACAGTCCTTGAAAATGATGAAGCAGGAAAAATGGGTAAGTGTAAGGATCTGAGTGACTTTGACAAGGGCCAAATTGTGATGGATTGACAACTGGGTCAGAGCATCTCCAAAATAGCAGGTCTTCTATGGTGCGAGGACTCGGAGCTGTTTTCGTGGCACGAGGGGGACCTATGCAATATTATGCAGATTTTAATGGTTGCATTCACTTCACAAGCCTTATTGTTCAATTCCAATTTTTTTTTTACTTAGATTTGATTTATCTTGACTGTTCATGTTCATAAGTACAAGTGACCTGTATCTAACTGTAATGTGAATGCATCTGTCCTCCGATATGGCATGCATGTGTACACTACTCATCTGTCACCAAAAAGAAAACGTTATAAAAAACATTATGTTTGTGAGACAACTTATGGTAATATAGTGCTTTCCATTTGAACTGGAAAGTTGGAATATCCAAGTTCTTAGTCAGAAATTTCAGCTGGAACGCCCCCTGAAGTCGGAATTCTGACTCAGAAAGTTGGAATTGGCTAAAAATCATATTTGAATCACTTCAGCCAATGTTAATGCTGCTGTCTTGATGCACTGTCATAGTAATGGAGTGCTGATGGATTTATTTTATCCCTGGATGTGCAGCTTTCATTTAGCTGAAGGGACTGCCCGAGTTGTTTCTTTCTCATTTCCTATAGAGGAAATCCTGATGGAGAGATCATACATGTCTTTCTTAGAATAAATTAAAAACAATATATATTTTTAATACGAAACAACAAGAAATAAACATAGATTTCCTACTAAAGCCATATATTACCAGGTATAGTACAATGTAAAATTCATGTAAAGGTTTAATATCTTTCCTATAGGCTTTTTCATTGAGTGACTTACATGTCAAGAATGTTTTTTGATATGAATGTGGCCATAATCATACAAGAAAAAACACTGACTTGTAGTGAATTTTTAAAAAATCATGCATTGTCATATATAATTGAAATAAGAAAAATGCTTGAAAGCCCTATATGAACCATGCATTTTTTAATATGGGCAGAATAGGGATGGAACTTCACAAGCCACAAGCCATAAAATCTCGAGTAATTTTACCATTATTCTTACCATTTACAGAGTGACCTCCACCAACTCTGTGTGCATTGCTGTTGTTGCAGCCACATTATATGTATATGATGTCTTAATCATATCTATCCATCAATTTTAAAATCACCTATTAGTCAGGGTCTTGGGTCACTGCAAAGAAGAGCTCTTGTGTCAGTTAAATATTATGAGTTGTATACCTAGAACAAATAAGTACCATAGCTGAATTTGTAATACATGATATAATTTAGTTACCTACATTTTAAATATATATTTCAAGGAAAAATAATTCGAGAGAAACGTTAACATAATGACTGATAAGTAAACATTTTCACATACAACAGCCTACCAAAATTAGATGCTGCCAGAACAGCAGCAATGCATAACCTGAGTGACCCCCCCCATCTCTAACCACTATCTCTAGCCTCCATGCAATCAGCTTGGGCTGCATATGAGTCATTGTGTTTTTGGAGTCTTTGTAGTATATGAGTCATTATGTTGTTGAGTGTATTGCATAAGGCAGAGGAATGGAGATGGGATGTCTGTCTATAATGACATTCCATAGTTCAATACTATTAAGTGTTACTCAAAATGCCATCTGAACACTGACACGTGTTCCCTGTTTTATATTACTCTCTCTTAATGATGTTATGTTGTAATGTATCACAAGATACCCATGTAAAGCGCCTTGGGGTCACTCGGTTGTGAAATACATTCGGTTTGTGAATACATTATGAAGGTGCTCTAAATGTTCTAGACATGCATTATAAAGGTATTATGAAGATGCAATTAGTGTAAAACATTACCGAATATTCATTCTGCCTCATCATCATGTCCTCGGCTGGGTCAGGACAGAGAACTTCGGCTACACCACAGGCAATGTTCTCCTTTGTTAGGGAATAGGGGAAGAATCTCCGTTTGTGACCCATCCATACCATGACATCTAAATTCAACTCACCTGTGGCACTTGCACACTCATCCGGCATATATATTCTCTCTTCCAGTCACTCATTAGTTTGTTCATGTGTAGAAATGTGTCAACAACATTCATTGTTTAAATGATAGCTACTTTGAGCTGACTGTGTCTGACATTTGCGGCCTGTGTTTACCATTTTGCACTAGTGCATCCCAATGCGATATGTGCTTTAGTGAATAACAATGTGTTTACAGTTCTGCAAGAGGAGTGATCAATTTGATAAAGGGGTTCAGGCAACTGAACATTTGATACAGGGAATGAGGCTTAGTGTTTTAGCAATTCTGAAAAACTGACAACTTTGTTGTCATTCCATATGGAAAATACTACAGCTTTGCCGGCACAGTGCTGGTGCAGAATGATTTCACAGTTGACCCTTTTACCATAGTACAGTGATATGCACTTCATTTGAATTGTGTTTCTTTCTGCGGCAACTCAGGAGGTATGGTCTACCTCAGGAGCTGCTGAAACAGTTCTACACTGCAGTCATCGAATCTGTCCTGTGCACATCCATCACGGTCTGGTTTGGTTCCACCACAAAACAGGACAGGAACAGACTGCAGCGTACAGTGAGAAAAGCAGAAAGAATCATTGGTGCTCCTTTGCCCACCCTCGAGGACTTGTATACCTCAAGAACCAAGAATCGGACAGGGAAAACCACTAAAGACCCCACACATCCTGGTCACTCCTTCTTTCAATTTCTTCCCTCCGGTAGACGCTACAGAACCCTGCTAACCAAGACATCCAGATACAGGAAGAGTCTCTTTCCTCGTGCTGTCACCCTCATTAATAACTGACAGTTATGAGCCATACCATAGCACATCATACCACATCTGCTCCGGTTTCAATCAGATTGCACTTTTATGTATATTCTTGTTTGTTCATAGTCTGTATTTATTGGATGTATATTGTCTGTAAATAACATGTTCATTTCGTATGTGGTATATGTACACACATATATATATATACACTCACCTAAAGGATTATTAGGAACACCATACTAATACGGTGTTTGACCCCCTTTC
>JAAGVU020000103.1:15318980-15335591 GCA_011763525.2 Mormyrus iriodes | reverse complement strand
TTGACAGGCATAATAGCATAGTTTTACACCAACATAAAGATCATTTAAACATCATCTTCTTTGGCTGCCTAAGACTAAGACATGGGCTCAGTCTACGGGTTCTTTTCAACACTACGGTATGATAAGATAAAGCTTATCTATCAAAATTATTTGAGCCCATACACCGATCAGCCATAACATTAAAATCACCTGCCTAATATTATGTAGGTTCCCCCCGTGCTACCAAGACAGCTGTAACCCGTCAAGGCATGGACTCCACAAGACCGCTGATAGCGTCCTAAGATATCTGGCACTAGGACATTAGCAGCAGATCCTTTAAGTCATGTAAATTGTGAGGAGGGCTGTCATGGATCAGACTTGTTTGTTCAGCACATCCCACAGATGCTCGATCAGATTGAGATCTGGGGAATTTGGAAGCCAAGTCAACACCTCTTTTTCATGTTCCTCAAACCATTTCTGAATACATTTTTGCAGTGTGGCAGGGCGCATTATCCTGCTGAAAAAGGCCACTGCCACAGGGGAATACCGTTGCCATGAAGGGGTATACTTGGTCTGTAACAACATTTAGGTAGGTGGTACGTGTCTAAGCAACATCCACAGGAATTCCAGGACCCAAGGTTTCCCTACAGAACACTGCCCAGAGCATCACATTGCCTCCACCAGCTTACCATGCTTTCCCCAGGTAATTACACACACAAACCCAATCATCCACATTATGTAACAGAAAATATGACTCATCAGACCAGGCCACCTTCTTCCTTTGCTCCATGGTCCAGTTCTGAGGCTCACATGCCCACTATAGGCACAGTTGGTGGAAGACAGGGGTCAGCATTTGTACTCTGACTGGTCAGTGACTAAACGGCCCCCTACGCAAATAGCTGGGATGCACTGTGTTCTGACAGCTCTCATTTATAGCCAGCATTAACTTTTTCAGCAATTTGTGCTAAAGTAGCTCCCCTGTGGGATCGGACCAGGCGGCTAGCCTTCACTCCCCTCATGTATCAATGAGCCTTGGGCACCCATAACCCTGTCTCCAGTTTACCGGTTGGCCTTCCTTGGACCATTTTTGGTAGGTACTGTCCACTGCATACGGGGAACACCATACAAGATCTGCCGTTTTGGAGAAGCTCTGATCCAGTTGTCTAGCCATCACAATTCGGCCCTGGTGAAACTCATTCAGATCCTTATGCCCATTTTTTTTTCCCAGCACAACTTCAAGAACTGACTGTTCACTTGACTAATATACAGCGCTCACAGAAAGTCTTGGAATGCTTGCTTAATTCTGTAAAAATGTTGCAAATTCATTGGTTTCACATCAAAAGTCCACTAACAAGCAATCTTTAACATATCTGCACATATTTTCCACACAGTTTTTTTTTTTGACTGATTCAGATTTGTTCTTGCCATTATGCTATTAATTGCAGTTGTAGTCATTTGCTCCCAATGGGATATTAAACACAATGGTTTTGTGCTTTATATTACTGCAAAGGTGTTACTAATTAAAAAGCACCCAATGACACTGCTTGACAATGGATTTTTTAACTCTTTTAAAACTATAATTTGGGTTTCAATTTATTGCTAGCTGAAATTAATGTTTTACTTACTAATGCTCGTTTCTAATTTGATTTACATTTTGGAAAACCAATGAATAAAGCAATTGGTTACAAAACCAATAAATTTGCAATATCTTTACTGAATTAGGGAAGTGTCCCAAGACTTTCTGTGAGCACTGTATAATGGCATCCTTGAGAGGTACCACCGTAATGAGATAATCAGTTATTCACTTCATCCGTCAGTGATTTTAGTGTTATGGCTGATTAATGTATATCCTTTTTATATAAAATCTTTCTAGGCGATTTACAATTATGTCAAACACTTTTTTCACATGTTTCAAAAGGACAAGCCTAGTTCTCCCTCCTATGCACCTTATTTTGCCACACCCACTTTCAAGCGTTTGTTTCTTCCACATTCGTGTTAGAACTTCGGGGCCTGTATCATGAAACTAGGTTCAATGCAGCAGAAAAGAGAATTATTATGCTAAAATGAGAACTATTCAAAAGTACAATAATGGAAACAGCAACATCCTGGCTGCCAAAACCGAAATAAAAGGGTATGCTGTCAGTGGTTTGTTGACAACATAAACACATACAGTATATACAGTTTGATTGATAATTAGCTTAATTTCCAAACATGTGCTTTTTTCCAAACATCCAACATACACACACAGCGTAGGTATATGACCGGACAAGACGACAAAATGTTAAATTCTAGGGGAGTGACATCCATGTTCATTTATAATTACACTATTCAAAGTGCAAAAGGTAGAGTTAATGGACTAATAACTATAAAATTATATGAAATAGACGTGTTCAGTAAAGTGTGGTTTACACAATGGACTATTGTGGACAATGCACATTGCTTGATTTTCAAATGAGGTGTTTCTATACATCATTATTAGTAATTGCACTGTGCCCATACACCAGCAGCTACTGAAAGTGACGTGCACATGCCAACATTCAAATATTAATTAAAATTTGTCTGTAAATCTAGAAAACCAAGGGGTTTGTAAGAGTTCCTATCAACTCAAAATGCTGGATCAGTATCTCATTACAGCAGAGATCACCTTTTTTTTAGCAGATATTAACAAGATTTAGCATACATAGCAAATGCAAAAATTTTCCGTGGCCATCGATGCCTGTGAACATCAATGGTCTCTGATAAACAAGCGCCTGGCTTGCTTTTGCTGAAGGATATTACAGCCTGAATATCGAATATATATCATTTCGAGAGTTTGGGAAAGCTCATTTGATACATCAGGCAAAATACCAACTTCTAATTGATTGATCTGCACACTGTTTGAGATCCATATCCTGCTCTGTAGCAGGTTTGGCATGTAGCATGAGTTACCACGATGATGTGTTCCGCTAAGAAGGCAACCAGCATCATGATATTAAAAATCTAGAGTTACCGCTACTTAGCCACAAAGTTATCCAACTAGGAAAAGAATCTGGCTTCTTGATACTGGCCCCAGATGTCATACTGGAAGTTTCAACAGAAAGATGGCCTCTCCCTTGTTGGCATGGAAAATAAGGTGAATAGTGTTGAAATTTCATAATTTTTAATTCTATATAGCAGATCTACCACTTAAGTAAGTACAATTGATGCAGATTCGTCAACTTTTTTTTTATATCCAAATTCCCACTGTCCTGAAAATGCATAGAGCAGAAACATGACTGACAAGACTGGCAGATTAATGGAAATAAAAATTAACCAGGCAGACACACACCTGTTGGGGCCACTTTGGTGAGGTAGATTTTCCAACTCATTAAAACTCTGGGTTTGCCAGTCCAGCAATGCATAGCTGAACGTACCAGTGAAGAGAAGCAGAATATCATGACCAGATGCACCAGGGTCATGAAGAGAGGGAAGTGGAAGCCCTGGGGAAGGAAGGATCAGTCAGGAAACAAGCACACAAAAATAAGTTCCCAGCTCGCATCAGCTCCAATTTATTTCCCCACAGAATTTCAGGAATCTTTGTTTGAATGCTGAGGGTTGGGGGCCTTGACTTAGGCACAAACAGAAGACCAGTGGTATGACTGGATGATACATCACTTAAAATGCTTATGTTCTGCATACATAAAGAATGTAGTGTATGTTAAAGCACCTAGGATTTCTAAGGACCTCATCTGAGTCAGTGACAGAAGAGCGGGAAGCTCACAGAAAGCACAGAATTCCTGCCTCACCTTCATGAGCCATTTGTTGTAAAAGGTGATGCCGATGGAGAAGACATAGTAGAAGAATACTAGGCCCACAGTGCGGAGTGCCCGGCACAAAAACTGCACCGGGCACACCATGGCAGCACGTGGCCGTCGGCCCCCCAACGGACCGAGTCGGGGCTACTGACGGGGCAGCATCGCGAAGGGAAGTCCGCTTCTACCCCGGGGCTAAAAGACCAAAATAAGGAGAATATACATTTACATGCATTTTAACATTTTATCAGACAAAGAGGCACAGAAGTCGCAGCTGTTATGTAGCGGCAGCACATTACATTCCTTATCAGCTCATAATGAGCACATGACATGATAATGGTGCACTGTTACTTTCCACGTATAACAGATAACCAGCTCGAGCACCGCAGCTTCAAGAGGATAATAAATTCATGTCTTTACCAACTACCCATGCTATTACTGTTATGCTATATTGTGTTGACATAACACGCACATTATCTAATCAGCTAGCTATTGAAAAAAGAAAATAAACACAAATATTACTGATTCTTTACCGCAAATAAATGGTCGCGGCTGGATGGAAACGAAATATCATACAGTTCACTAACTTGTACCACGGATATTTAAGGAAACAGACGCGGTTAGTTTTAGTCACATTCATTTGGTCCTGTAGCACAGTTGTTGCATTTCCGTCAATACAGCTACCAACCGCTTCCTATCATATTAATATTGAACAATCCTATTAACCCAACGCGCTTTAAAAATATATATTATAAATAAATATCTTCAACAAGCGAAGGGAAAAGTTACCGCTAACGAAGAACTGGTTTGCTGCCCGAAATAACAGTACACATCGCCCGCTGACGTGGGTAAGCAGGCGCAAGGCATCCTGGGAAGGGGCGGAGTCCCGAGGGAGACTCTGCGGCGCTGGAGGTGGTAGTTATCTGGGCGCTGGGCGAAGTGCATTCAAAACCAGCAAGTACACGTCATTTGTTTTGTTGTTTTAGAAAAGTCTTCCTCACTGAAATCATGCAAGGCCTATATGATCTAATTACAGTGTCAATTACGCTGTAATAAAATGGGAATCTATTATATTTCCTCCCATATATATATAAGGTTAAATGTGTAGACCGATTTACTTCGGTTTCTGCTGGGCTGCACGATTGTACCAGCTGCGGTCTGGGTTCTCTGCGCTTAAAGTTTAAAATGGGTAAATACGTTGTACAACGCGGTACTTGACGCTAACTAAGTTTCGGAAGATTAGCAGCCTCAGTGAAAAGCGTGCGATGTTAAGGTTTTAATAACTATGTTCTCTGCTCAATACATAACTACATTATCAGGGTTGCCAGCTTTGGTCAGGTGGCTGGTGTGAGATTTTCAATTTGAGACAAGCCTGTACACACATTTACATGTATGTAACAGTTTTAATACCTTGTAAATTGTAGACATTTTTGATGTAGGTATTTTTAGGTTTATAATGGAATAATATAGATTTGCTGTATGATTTCTTGTGTGAGTGTGATTGTATGAAAGTGTGTCACGCCAGATGTGTGAGAGCTGGCAACCCTGCAATATAACAGGCATACCTCTTTTTATTAATATTGTGTGACTTGAAATTAAAGTTATGTCCAGTAGCACAAGATAGAAATGAATATTCATGTATCAGTGTCATGATGGTGGATGATGATGACTTCACTTAGCTGATTGACTCCTGCTGGAAATGGATTGATCAGCCTCATGAATGACCACGCCTTTTGTGGCCCACACAAGAAGGACTTCAGAGCCTCACTTTCTTGTTGCTTTGTTGCTTGTGAAAGCAAAGAATCATAAAATACTGTGATTTGTGGTATGTGTGCGTGTTGAGTTTTTCTGTTGTGTGGTTTAAGGTCCTTGTATTATTTAGATGGTTGGGAGAGGAGTTATACTAATTGTTTGTTTTTTTTCAGGTGTAGATCAGAGTAGCTAGTTAGGTGCAGAAGACTAATTTGGTTTGGCCGTTTATATTTTTTTGTTCCGTTGTGAGGTAGGTAAGTGTATGTGTGTGTTTTTTTTTTATTGGAGGTAAATTCTTTGTTTATACTGAGTTCTACTTTTCTTTCTCCTTTCTCCCAGTACGAAGTGTCTTAATTAATTATCACTTGGCACTGTATTGGTGTTCTTCCTGAACAGGACGTTTGGATTCCCTTTTCCCTTATTTTTTATGTCTGCCTCGCCTTCCCTCTGGACTATGTGTTGAACTTGTCTCAAAAAGGGACGTAACACCACCATAGACCATTCAGAAGGATGAGGTGAGATTTCAGTAAAATTTAAGACTTTAAAGTGCTCAAAATGAAAAAACAATATTTTCTTAAACTGTATTGCTATGAATCATGTATATTCATGCAATTCTTGGAACTGCTAAAATTACAGCTACACCACATACTGGCCTTTTTGGAAAACTGTGTTCTGCAATGGACATCACTCAAAGCCAGCCAACAATTCGGGGCCAATCTGATTTCTGGGGCTGGTGTCACCTCAGCCTTCCATATCATTGTGCCTCTGCAGTCATCTTAGTTCAATCAATAATTAAGAATCACTGTTCTTCATAGACATTGTTAATTTTGGACTGTTTTAAAGTAGCCTGCTCTGAGTTGACAGAAGGAACCCATCAAACCAAAAAGAACTGGAGCAGTTTGCTCAAGAAAAATGGACCAAATGACCAGTTTAGAAGTTTAGAAGTCTCATTGTGAGCTACAGAAAAGCCTTGATTAAACGCTAGATTAGTTATTGCCTCAAAACATAGTACTATGGGTGGAGGGGTACAAATACCTTTAGCTCTTTCTGTACCTACACATGCCAGTGTTTAACCATACAGTGTTTTAAGAAATGCATTAACCCTGTCCTGTACAATCCAAGGTGACTTGCTACATTGAATTCGGGCCGGTTTCTCTCAGCAACCTCTAATTCTGGAGAAAAAAAAAGCTCTGACCTTTCTTGTCCAGTACCTCCTTCTTGCATGTTACCACATCATACTGAAGACTGAATAGTTAATAAGCTGCAGTGAAAAAAATATATACTTCCAACCCTGGTTGTGTGGCAGTGAAGAATGTTAATAAACAGAAGAAATGGAAATATACAAAGGAGGTTTATTGTTTGTTTTGGGTGACTGGCATCCGGTTCAGGATGCACCCCTGCCTTGTGTCCTGTACTGCCTGAGATAGGCTCCAGGCTAACAGAGACTCTGAACAGGATAAGGGGTTACATAATGGTTGGATGGAGTTCATGACTGACATTTATGTGTCCATGTTGGCTTCATGATGAATTTTCAAACAGACTCAACATGATTCAGCTGTGCTGGTGGTCCTTGTACAGCATTCCAAGAAGAGTAGGTTGTGTGCCACTTTCCAGAATTTTAGAGTTAATACAAGATTTCAAGGAATACTAGGAAAGGATTAAAATAAATGGGCACTCTTAACACTGCTGCTGATGCTGGAGGGATTCAGGTTCCCTTCAGCATGGCCCTGTAGCATTTTATTTAGACGTACTAAATAAAACTGAAACTCAAAATGAGTGGGCTGGGCCTCAACACCCCCTTAGTGAACTGGATCCTAGATTTCCTGACTGATAGGCCACAGTCAGTCCGGATTGGCACTAACACCTCCAACACCGTCACACTGAGCACAGGTGCGCTGCAGGGCTGTGTTCTCAGTCTACTGCTCTTCACCCTTCTGACCCACGATTGCACAGCAGAACTCAGCTCAAACCAGATCATCAAGTTTGCAGATGACATGACTGTGGTGGGCCTCATCAGGAACAACAACATCTCAGCATACGCCAAGGAGGTGGCCAGAGTGGCTAAATGATGTAAGAGCAACAACCTCTCTTTGAACATGGATAAAACCAAAGAGATGATCATCGACTTCAGAAGAACCAGCACTGCTCACCCACCACTCACCGTCGATGGCGCTACCGTTGAGAGGGTCAAAAACACCAAGTTCCTGGGTGTCCACATCACTGACAACCTTTCTTGGTCCCTCAACTCCACCTTCATAGCCAAGAGGGCTCGACAGCGTCTGCACTTGTGGAGGCTGAAAACAGCGAGCCTCCCCCAACTGATCCTCACCGCATTCTACTCGGGCACCATCGAGAGCTTGCTCTCTAGCTGCATCACCGTCTGGTATGGGAACTGTAATGCTACAGACCGCAACACACTACAGCAGATAGTGAGAGCAGTTGAGAGGATCATTGGTGTGCCCCTACCCCTCCTAAAAGACATCTTCCAGACCCGCTGCTACAATAGAGCCATAAACATTGTAAGAGATCACTCCCACCCGTTACATGGACTCTTTTCTCTGCTACCGTCTGGTAAACGGTATCGAAGCTTCCGCTCTGCCTCTATTAGACTATGCAACAGCTTCATACCACAAGCCATCAGAACTCTGAACGCACATTAATACCCAAACTGTTTCTAAATACCTCTCATATCCTGAAACACACCTCTAATTTGCACCTGCACTTTACCCACCGTCTGCTGTTCATTGCCACACCAGGTATCATATTCATCACTGTAACTTCCACCACTGTAAAACTGCCATCCTCTCATTGGGGTTGGTGATACAACTGACCTGTACAATAGAATAACATGTGCAATACCAGTCATTAAGGTTTACACCCCCCACTGTTCACCATTGCAATAGGTGTCCAGTCTATTTATTGTACTGACCTGTTCTTGCACCTTGTTGTGTTGTTTTACCTACGTTACTGTGTCAACTGTGTGTTTTTTATACAGCTGCTGATGACAATAAAGGAACCTTGAACCTTGAGCCTTGTACTCTGTCTGCTGCTGTTTTAGAGAAACTCACATCCCGATGTCTTTGACTGAGATAAAGGTTTATTTACATCCTGAAATGCCAAGACAAGGCACACTGTGAAGAACAGCTTTGTTTCCCCTCAGATTATTTAACTGCTGATCAGTCTGGCCTGTCCTGGGACAAAAACAAGGACTGATAAATTTAGACTTATAACTCTTAAAATACACCTATTCATTTGCTGCATGTTCTGTTTTCATGCTAGTTTACTAATTGTAATTCTTCATCTGTGTCTTCATGTCCATGTCTTAAACTGTCATGTTTCTATTGTTTATATGTCTCTGAATTTGTATTCTATTTATTACTTTCTCATTTACACTATGACTAAAAAGTATGAGATTTATGATTCCATGTGTCATATATCTGAATTTGACTATAAAAGATACTATGATTTTTGAGATGGAGTTTGTCCTTTAATTTATGTTTGACATGCTACCAGTTTAAGACTTTCTCTGATATATGCCTTTTTTACACTAATCTTCAAATCATATGCCGCATAATTATATAACGTCTCAATCATTGTATGTTTTCCATCATTTTCAGCCACTCTAGAAGAAGACAAGAAAATGAAAGAATCAGTGAATGAAGCGACGAAGGTCAAGCCACAATGCAACTCACTTCAGTTATGAACTGGGCTGGACTAAAGGACCTCTGCGTTAAATTTTGCTGGGTGGGGGGTGGGGATTTTCTGCCACCCCACAAATTCATTGGCTCGCCAGGAAAATGGCCAGTTATGAAAGTTACAATTAATCATATTCACTGAATATAGGGCTGACTTCACATGAATACATACACTAAATATAAAATCTATTTAAGTCACCATGGAAACCACGAGATCAATTAGATTTATAATGGTGACTACAAATTAGTGATTATTGTGTGACATTTAATATCACTGATTAAAGACCATTAAAGTCTTTGTTTTAAGCTGGGATATATCTAGATGCCACACAGATAGATGAATTCGACATGCAATTTATGTAGCAGGTTAGAATGAGCGAGTGTCTCACCGTCAAAGTCAATCTTGCCGTCATTGTTTTTATCGGCTTCAGCCATGAGTTCATTGATTTCATCCTCAGCCAAAGGTTCTGCAATGGAGTGCAAAATATCCCCAAACTCCTCACGGTCAATGAAACCATCACCATTCCTGCAGTAAAAGGCAGAGACAAGTAAGAAAACCTGTTACTTGTTTAGTAAATCTGTTGTCATATATGTGTGTATGTGTGTGTGTGTGAATATATACATACACAAATATATGTGTGTGTGTGTGTATATATATATATATATATATATATATATATATATATATATATAACAAAACAGTGCACATTTGTACTGTTTGTGCTTATTTGTACTTGTTTGCATTCATTAAATGTAGTGTCTTTGCACTTTGCATTGCACTATATCTGTATCTATGCACGTTGTCCCGGGGATGAAGTATATCTTATGTAATCTTATCTCATCATTCAAAGCAGCACATCATCTATATTTTTTTCTATTAAATATGATCGACATCATCAGAAATTATGTACATTTCTGAAAACACTGCATTATAAATAAACTGAACATGATATTATACATCTTAAATATACACAGCAATGATATTTGGTTGGGTTTCGGTAATCAGTGTTTCCATAGCAACCACAAGCCTTATACAGCTAATCACTATGGAAACAGACAGAGACTTTAATGAAACCCTGCTGGTCCTGTTTAACTCCACTTCATGGTCTGGGTATTTGGTTTAGGTTAAACCCAGGTGCCCTGACATTTTAGCAGAACAGTAGCTATCTCTGTCACCTCAATATCAACATGGATTTTTAGAATTTGAGATGGTGACACTAAAATTTGTGAGTCAAAACAATCAAAGGTGTGGTGATTGTAGAAATTTTAATTGTCCCATCCCATCTTGCTGTCTTCAGTCAGTAAGTCAATGACACTTTGAGATTCCCATACCACACAAGAAGCCTCACTCCAGATGTTTCTCATGTGTTGTTCTCCAATGCTGGAATGAGCCGCCAAACCACATCTGGCCCTCAGATTCCTTCTTCACAAGAAATATTCTAAGCCCCATCTGTTCGAGGAATACCTCCTAGCTTGATACCTTTCTATGTTCCTTGAATGTTCTTATGTTGCATTTCTGGTCATTGAGTAGTCTTATTAGGTTCTTTCTTATTAGAAGTTGTTGCGTAACTCCTTGCCCCAAAACTGCTTATACTTGCATTGGGCAATCATAGAAAGGTCAGCCTAGCTGCACTTATGCCTAATCAACTCCTTTCACAGCACATATATCTCTAATATGTTATTTCCTTCACTTGTATGTCGCTTTGGACAAAAGTGTCTTCTAAATAAAAATAAATGTGAGTAATTCTGTCAAATCACAAATGATTTGTTAAAACTGGTCTTTTGTCTCGGTTGTGTGGGCAGGCTGCCCACCCCTGCTCATGCCCCCTGCCAGGAACAAATACATTTCAGTAGTAACACCAATGAAGCCTTTTCATGCAGTTGCACACTAAAAAAACAATATTTTTTTTCAGCAAATAATGCCCATGTTGTGCATCATTATTTAAATTGGTCCAAACACTGGAACATAAAAATAATGCATAGTGTACATTAATCATGGCTACCGCCAGAACCTGGCAACGTACTTGTCAAAGATACGGAAGCATTCTGACAACTCCTCCTCGGTCTTTCCAGCCTGGTCTTCCTTCAGCTGCTGCACCATCATCACCAGGAACTCCTCAAAGTCAATTGTTCCACTTCCTTTTATGTAACAGTTGTTTTATACAGCAGCACACAGCAGTAACACAGAAAACAGATAAATGAAAGTGCAGGCTAAAAAATTGATTTGCAAGCAGCAGACTTACCATCCTCATCTACCTCTTCAATAATGGCGTCTAGCTCTTCCCGGGAGGGATTCTGTCCCAGCATCCTCATCACTGTTCCAAGCTCTTTGGTGCTGATGTCACCCCCACCATCAGTGTCAAACATGTCAAAGGCTGCCTTGAATTCTGCAATGAGGATAGCAAATATATTTTACTCTCAGTGAACAAGGGATTTACAAAATGATAGAGTAAATTAATAATAGCCAAACCTCATTTTTGCATATCCATACCCCAAACGAGAACTAGTTTGATTTAATTAAGCAAGAAATGCCCATTTCGAAAGACTTGGTAAAATAAGTAACACATTCCGAGACTGTGCTACTTTTTGTAAGGGTGTGTTATTTTAAAAAGATGTAAGGAAAGTGCATGAAAATAATACAAAATGTGTTGTTTCAAACACGCTACTTAATGGCCACTCACCAGCTATCATATCCTCACTCAGAAAGGAGCGAGCATCAGTCTGTGCATCAGTTGGCTGGAGGTTGGGGGGAGACAACATTATTAGCAATAATGGGCATTAGCGATAGGGCAAAACCTGGCCATGATTAGAATGTTTTATTGATGCAGCTGTGTGATGGCGACATTCGAGGGATCGAGGAGCCTTTCTTCCTAAAGGATGTATGATGTCTAAAATATATGGCCAGTCACAGTCCAGGGTGGAATACAACTTGGATTCTGGAAAAGAGGATTGTGGCACAATTAAAGTTATTTATTTTTTATTAAATTACCATTTATTTTTATTTTATTTAAGCTAATTGGTACATCTAAATAGCCCATAGTGTGTAAGTACCTACAGGCTACAGTCCCCTGACCCTGACCAAGACAAGTGGTTGGCTGGATGAATGGATGGAAGGATAGTTATATTTCCAGATCAATCCTGACCAGTATAAATGGCTAGAAGTTGGATGGATAATTTTAATTTATATGTAGTCATATGCCAGGGATAAATATAAAGCTTTCAATATACCATTTTTAATTACACACTAATTCCAAACTACAAATCACCTGTTAGATGATTAGAAAAAATTGTAATATTCATCATAACATTGATTGTGGTAAAAAAAAATTACCACAATTAATATTACAATAATGTTTTCTCTTAGCCATATGTGCACCTTAAATTATCTGAAAGCACTGTAAAATTCCTAAATATTCCAGCTTGAAATTATTGTTTTTTTATGGTAAATATTATTTTCATATTGGTTCAGACATGTCACGTGATTATTTTTGTGTAACAGGTAGTTCAGCCTAATAACAGATCTAACGTAATGCGTTTTAATGTTTTATTAAACATGTTAATATAAAAGACTGGGTAATTCAAAAATAAGCAGTCATTCTAATTATGCTAATAAGCTTATTTTTCCTTGGTTTTCAATAAGCAAGTGCCTGTTTGTTTGATGGTTTGTATGGTAACTTAATGGACTTGTGAGCAGCCTGACCAGACGTTCTATCCATATAGGAATTATATTTTTAAGAGCACATCGGAACATTATTAGATGCTAATAGAAATAATTGTCATGGTTAGCATCTGCTGGCCCCTCCCTCTGTGGCCTTCCTCCTCTGTCTGTGTTTGGTCTAACCCTTATGTTTCTCTTGTGCTTCCTAGCCACCGTAGCTCAGTGGGCTGAGCAGGTAGCACAAAGGCTATAGCCTCAAGACTCAAGTTTGAGTCCAGCCTCATCCATGTTAGGTTTATTGGGTTTTGTTTATTGTATGTGAGTTCTGTTTATTTCCTGCTTAATTTGGTTTGTATATTTATTCCCCTGCTTTTGTATACCTGTGTTCCCAGTGTTTAATTCCTGTCATGTTCCTAGTTCTAGTATTTTGTTCATTGTTTTAGTTAACTCGTTAGGATTCATCACTTGTTGGCTTTTTCCTTGTCCTGTGTTCATTGGTTGTTTCCCTTGATTATTTACACCTGCTCCTTGTTTGCCCCAGCCTCCTGTGTGTGTATTTAAGCGTTTGCCCTTGTTCAGTTCCCCAGTGAGTCATTGTGTCAGAGTAGTGCTTGTGACATTGATTGGACCTGTGTCAGGTTCGTGATTTGTGATGGTGTTTGGTTTTAGTGTAGTTAGTCATTAGTCATTGTGTTTGTTAGTCAGGTTTATTCCCTGGTGCTACCCTGTGTTCCCTAGCCCGAGTACCTTCTTGTTTCCGTTAGGATCCCCTATGATCCTTTTTGGCTTCAGTGTGTTCCCTGGTGTGTCCCGAGTCCCAATAAATCCCAGTGTTACTCCTGTAGTCGCCAGCGTATTGTTTCCCACTGGCACCATGCCCAGGCACCGTAACAATTTTCTACTGATAAATTAAATGCTTATTTTATTACTATTATTTGTTTGTTAGCCGTGGTATAAGCGGAATAATTAACAACAGTGTGGTTTTATGAAAATAAGCAACTCCAATTTAGTTGGCGGCCCTGCACTTTGCGCTGGGCTGCATTACACTGAGTTGTCATTGATTATTTTTGTATAACTGCACACCTTGTCGTTTTTCCCTTAAGTAATCATTAATCACATCCTGGAGTGAATTAATGAACATTTTAAGGGCAGCTGAAATTCTATAGAAAATGTGGACTTGAACTAGGCAGTGTAATACTCGCGGGCTGTACGGGGAGGCATGATGCCGGTTTGACGGACACTGCGGCAGACTCAGGCTGGTGAACCCCAGAAGGGTACTTTATTTGCCAGGGCGGCAGCACAAGTAGGGACAGGCAACGGGTGGACATGCCACGACACTTATGGAGACCGACAAGGGAGTCCTGGACTTGGGAAGCTTATATACAGGAAAACAGGGAGGAGTAAACGAGGGGCACCTGTGGTTGAGTAACATGGGGCAAGAACACAAGGTAACTATCCACAAACAGCAGGCCGGCCTGCAAAACAGCCCCACCTGTGGGGCGGCTACAAAAAGATAGCGGGCCCCAAGATGGCTGGCAGGATGGAGAGTGCAGTTGATTTTGGTAATAAAATTAAGTCTGGATAGCATGAAACTAAAGAAAAGAGTGGCAAATCAGATATCTGGAAAAGCCTTAAACTGCTTTCCTGCGCTGTCGAAGCTTATGCGGTTCCTTCTGAGTACCTGCGTCCAGTGCGTCATCGGAGAGGCATTTGGTATCTGCGGGCGCATTAATAGTTTTTGGCCTCATCTTACATGTGTATTTGCGATTCAAAGCTGAGAGGTTTTTGTTGAATTTGTTTTTATTTATTAGTTTCTTGTTCTGCTGGAATAAAACATTCGATGCATGTAAACGTATTTCATCGTACAGTATATCAATTAGTGGGTCTGCGTGCGGGAGCGGGCGGTAATGGCCAGAAATTCAGCGAGAGCGGGATTAAAAAAATAGTCAGGCCTCTACTTTGTATCCCTCTCAGAATAATGTACAGTAATTCTAGTTCTAATCGGTAGTAGATTATTTTAATCTGCTTTTTGTCCAGTGGAGAGCAGTAATCGTTGTTTTTGGTGGAAGAAAAAGGTCGTACGCAGAAAGCAGGGAGAGGAGCTACGCGGACTAGGCACGATGCGCACGGAAAGAAGGGGGTTTGAAACGTCTTAAAAGTAGGCATCGAAAAAATAACAGTTCAAGGGTTTTCTAAACAAAATCCAATTAAAACTGGTTATGATGAGTAACTGGTTCTGCCGAAGATTTAATGACTATTATATTCTCCGGTTGTTTTTTTTTGCACTTATTGATCCACATGAGTAAAAGACTGTTCGTCAGCCAGACTCGCTGAAGTACGTATAGCGGATGAATAGGGGACGCACAATGGACGTGCGGCAGAGCTTTTCATCAGTCCGGAGCACGGATTCGTTCCCCCATCGTTTCGATAAGATAAGTATATGCATAGATTTGGGGGGGGGGATAATCCACCTCAATCACATATAATGCCTGTTTTACAAAAAAACACATACGACTAATTTATCTCGTTATATAATTTAAAGTTTTTCTCTTTCATTTTTTATTTGGGGAACCTCTGCCCTCCATCAAAACGGTGTATCCTCAACTCCTGCTCCGGCAGGCAGACGCTTACTTCCAGACCCGCGAGTAAGGAGACCGCATAGAGGGCGGTGAGCGCAGGAGCGCGGTGCGGCTCTATATGGGAACTTAGCTCACTGAAGACATTGTATCATAACCACCAGTTAATCAATAAACGGCTATGTGAAATGGTGGAATTTAATAGTTTCATGTCGATTACGTTTCATAAAGATTATCTTACATGATTGTGCAAACTGAAAATAGCTTGGTTAGTTAACAGCACAGCACAAATAGCAACGCTGATAACACAGCGTTACATAGTGTTTGTGTCAGTCACAATTCTCATCCCACTGTGTTTGCTATTAGGGCATAAGAATGAGTAAGAAGCCTGTCAAAAAACGGGCCAGATCTGATATTTATTTGGAAAACGCCGTAAAGTAATTTACTCAGTTACCAGAAGCTCAGAATCATTTAGTTCATAAATAGTGCTGGCAGAAAGTCCCATTTATTGCCGAGAAGGGATTCAGTAAATCTCCTATATTTTCTTCTGTGGGTCCCTAGGAGATCATCTAGTTGTTGTTTTATGTGTGTTGTGTTTCTTTCCGGAAAGTTAGGATGTGTTTGTGAGAGAGAGAGGGTGCAGCAGAGTGACAGAGGCATCACAGTGGACCCTGAGCTGAGGTCATTTTTCCACAGCGAATGGCCTGACATTCGTGGCGGAATCTCACAAACTGCATAATTTTAATAATTCCCGCAAATTAAACGTACGTAATGCGGGACTTAACGCACTTAAACTACCATATTAGTGAAGATGAATAACAGTAAAATGCAACGATAAATTAAACTTCATATTTTGTAACTATAACAGCAATAGTTTATGAGCTGTATGCAACGTGACTACAGAATCACCTTTTAAGGCGACGTGACGTCACACCTCTGACCCAGATATACCTGTCCCCCCAATGTTAGTATGAAACCTACGCTCCTGCAGATAAGCATTGAGATATTGAACACTCCAGTAAAAGAAAAAGGACAACACACACTACCCGGATAGACGAACACTGGTGTCATTTAATTTATTTATTTTCTCAGAGCTCTGAGTTATTTAATCCATCCATCCATCCATTTTCTATAACCGCTTATTCCATATGGGTCGCGGGGGGTCCGGAGCCTATCCCGGA
>JAAGVU020000103.1:15281182-15301690 GCA_011763525.2 Mormyrus iriodes | reverse complement strand
TAGTGATATTAAAGGAAAACATTTGTTATGATGGATTGAAACATTTTAGAAATCATGAAAGTAATTTTATTAAAATAGTTTTAAAAAACGATGTGTCGATTTAAAATATTGATGTCGATGCATTTTCAGCGTTGATGTCATCGAATACGTTCCCTAATCGCAGCAGCCTTACATGAAGAATATAATAATAATAAATGGAAAAGTAATTGAAATAATGCGCTAGGAGTGGATACTCCAGATGATGCTGGTTCTTCCTGAGATGGTTAGGATTAGTATTATCAGTAATGTTCTTAGGGTGGTGGTGTTCTCTAAAGAAGCCTTTCAGTGTTAAGACTGGAGATAGGCTGCCTCTGCTAAGCAAGTTTTACACACTTATTGTTGTTGATTTAAAGACTGGCTGTGGTGCAGATTATGCAGATTCACTTTCCTACCCGAATAGAATAAAAAGATAGATTCTCAGTTGTACAGTAGCAGGAGATACTCTGGTTGAAAACTGCTTTGGTATGATTCCTCCTTGTAATATAGATCTGATCCAGCTCCCAAGTATAAAAATGAAATTGAAAATCTAGCAAAATTATCACAAAGCCATAATGGGATTGTTGGGTACCGTCAAGTGCCACATGACCATGTTGAGCACTGGCTTGCTCAAAAAATCCATTATGCCAGCAGAAGCTGGGGAGTGGCTGTATTAATGCTTCTCTTAATGATCCACTTATCAGCACTTTGAGTTGTGAGTGGAATGCTGATATTTGAGAAATAGCACTTACAACACCATGCAGACATCATAGGCATGTAACTGGGGTAGTGTTACAACCACGGGGTAATGCAGTGGAAAAGCACCTGGATGTTATGCTGATGGTCTCCAAGGTAAGTCTCACAATGGCGTTATTGGTGTATCAATGAGACAAATACGTGAAATGTTCCAGAAAATCATGCTTCTGAAACATAGAAAACTCATGAATGGTGTCTATAATGTATGGGAACAATGTTTGCGAAGAAGCTCTGAAATAGCTTTTGTTCAATTAACATCCTAGGTCCCCATGAGTTTTATTGGGGCAAAAAACATAAAAATACATTTAAATTGTTGAATTACCATAACTTTTATACTGATCAGTGTTAACTGAATGGAGAGTGTGTGTTTTTCTTGTATTCTTCTTGTTTCAGGGAATCATGAATGATGATGTCTCTATTTAAACCTACATTAGTTTTTTTGCAAGCTTTAGGAGTGCAGAAAATGTTGGAATGTCTATGACAAAATTAATACTTTTCTTGGTTCATCAATTAATGCATGCCGACTGATATAATTGACGTCAAGTGTCAGGACCTGACCTTGATCTCACTTCCTTTGAAGACAAATTAATGATAATGGCTAGGAAATCCATAATTTCATCAGCCATGTTCCTCATAACAGATAATTTATGAAAGCTGTCAAAATACTCTGTGTTCAGTGTATTTTCTGTCAGCTTTAATGTATGGATCTTTCAGGAGATGTATCATCTCTTGGATGTAGAATCTGTCTCTGCATTACTCTGTTTTACTATGTAGTCGCTGCACTCTATGCTTATCCCAAGAGGTTTCTGTTATGTTGACTAGAATCTGCCTGAGCCATACTAATGGAATGAACTAAGGGTAAGGAAAGGTTATTATGAGGAAGGTGCATGAAAATAATGTCTGTTGTAGCAGTTCAGTTAGGGGTAGTTTCCTTGGGGGGTGTTGCATGACAGTCAGGCAATAAAGGGAAAAATGTCCTTCTTCTTGTCATTTTCTCGTATCTGTGGGAAAGGGCTGAGAACCAGCAGCACTCTGTATACACAGCAGGTGCGCCTTTTGCTATAGTTAAACATTAATTCCTCAGTTTTAATGCACAGTGTGTGGACACAAGCACACAAATCCTTTCATTTCTGACTCCTCACTTCCCAATCCTGGCTATCTCTTAGTCCGTCCTTTCATATTAAGGCAGTGTGAGTGTTATTTTTTTGCAAAGTCACATGGTAACTGAGTAGGATTTATTCATATCATCGACGCTTAGCTACTTCTTTTTCTTGTTATGTCCAAAGTCACTGCTGTGTTTTCTGCTTGGAAAACAGTTCTAATATATAAGTTCTCTCTTACATTGTCTGTACTACCTCTCCATGCCCCCATGCCTCCATCTCCCCACACACTGACACTTGAACATAACTTTGCTCTCGGCAATGCTTTGTTCATTTCCTTTTCATTTTTTAAGGAACTCAGACTGTTACTAATTTGATAAATGAGGCAGAGAACAGTTGTAAAAAAAACCCCATGACGCTACATTTTCCAGCTCATTTAATGAACACGTGGAGTTCCATAATCTTCTAGTTTGTTCTAGAAGAGTGTGCAGCTAATGCAAATGTTGACGTGTTTTTTTCTGTTGTTCTCTGTGTCTGAAGGCAGCCTGCATATTGAGGTATGGTCAGTGAAAATGCTTTCTACTTTGATCTTCATCTAACATTTGCTATGAAAGCATGGAACCCCTCTACTGTACCCACAGCACTGTTGACCTGAGTAGAATCTATATGCTATTTTTTAAAATAATTTTAGGCCTGTCGCTCAGAATCGTTCACCGTGTGCCATGCCAGTTCAGTAGATCAGAGTACAAAACCAGCCTTGTTCAAAGCTATCAGTACATCTTACAGTTTTACTGAATCTGCCATTTCTGCAAGGTATGTAGGTTAACATCAGGGTCCATTGTGGTCCTATGCTACGCTCTGTCCCAGGAACTTTTAGTTTTTAACTGTTCCACTGCCCTCCACCTCTCCTTTCTTTATAATGTTTTTTAATCATACTTTATATAATTGTTTTATTGTCTTACATACATACTTTATACAGAAGACGTATAGTTACGATAGAGAGAAGGTCAAGGGCACACTGGTGAGACACATGCTAGAAACGTGTCTTTTAGAAAAACTCATACTAATTTTTCACTCCTCATTTTCTCATGTGAGTTGAAAATTGTTGACAGATTAAGTGAATGGAGGAATATTACAGGTCATGCAATCCTCAAAGAAAATTTTGTCCTGTTTATAAGGGCTACGCTTTAAGCAAATCTGTTTTTGCCTGTAATACTGTGATAAGTGGTATATTGGACATGAAATCTTATCATACAGTTAAGCCGAAAATTATTCATACCCCTACCAAATATTGATCTATAGTGAATTTTTATTTGACCAATAGGTTTCTTCTGGCTGGAAATGGCATAAGCGTCTGACAGAAGATGGTCAGACATTGTACTAGAGATATAAATGAAAAAAAAACTATTTTGATGTTTATTTTACGTTTATATTTTTATGAAAAATGCCACGTCCAAAATTATTCATATCCTTTCGCAGTAATCAATGGCAAAGCCTTTATTTGCCATCACAGCAATCAAATGGTTCTTATAATTGCTAACAAGCTTTTTGCATGTCTCCACTGGGATTTTGGACCACATCTCTTTTGCAAAGATCTCCAGGTCTTTGAGGTTGGACGACTCCCTTGCCATCACTCTGGTCTTCAGTTCCCTCCACAGATTCTCAATGGAATTCAGGTCTGAACTCTGGCTGGGGCACTCCAAAATGTTAATATTGTTTTCTGTTAACCATTTCTTGACCACTTTGGCTGTATATTTTGGATCATTTTCTTACAGGAAGATCCAATGCTGCCCAAGGCCAAGATTTCCTACGGACTGCCTGATGTTTCACTCCAGAATCTTAATGTAGTCTTCTTTTTTCATGATACCATTTACACTGAAAAGGTTGCCTGGCCCATTGGCTGAAAAACACCCCCAAAGCATTACATTCCAACCACCATGCTTGACCATGGGGAGGGTGTTCTTTGTAGTTGAATGCATCTCTGCTTTTTCACCAAATTAATGTCACATCCCTGTGTCCAAACAATTCCATTTTCATCTCATCTGACCACAGAATTGATGACCAAAAGCTTTCTTCTTTGTCCAGTTGAACTTTTGCAAAGGCTAGGCAAGCTTTTGTGTACCTGTCTTGGAGAAGTAGAGTCCTCCTCAGTCGGTGTTCATGGAGAGCAGCCTTGTGTAGTGTCCTATAGAGTGCCTGCCTTGTGATGTTGGTACCAGAATTTCTCAAGATTTGTCAGGATGGCCTTGGTGGCCATCACTGGATTTTTCTTGGCCTCTCACACTACCATTCTTGCCAGCATAGGGGTCACTTTTTGCTTCCGACCATGCCCTTTAAGATTTTTCACAGTGTAGAACTCCTTGTACTTTTTCATTATGCTCTTTGATTATGATTTTGCACTGTGCCACTGACGCTTGAAAACACTTGGATATAGCTTTATAACCTTACCCCATCTTGTGATTATCCACAAAGCGCAACCAGAGGTCCTCACTAAGTGCTTTGGTTTTAGTCATTACTTGGAGTTGATTAGGAACTGACTCGAGAACCACTGCATCAACTGTTCACATTTTATAGTTGATTTAAATTCTCTGTAAAATGGTGGTAATTACCAGGACCATTTGGAATGGTATATAAGCTTGAATTTTCTCAAAAATTTGTGCAACCTCAAGGGCTATGAATAATTTTGGACGTGACATTTTTCAGAAAAATGTAAAATAAACATCAAAATAGTTAATTTTTATGTATCTATATCTCTAGCACAATGTCTGACCATCTTTAGTCAAATTCTTATGCCATTTCCAGCCTGAAGAAACCTATTGGTCAAAAAAAATTCACTATATGAATCATTTTGGGCTTAACTGTATACAGATGACATTAAATGAATTATTTTTAGACTGTTAAGTAGTTGGGTGATGAGGTGGCCTCATAACTTAAAAGTTGGCGGTTTGAATCCTATGTGTGTGGAGTCTTAATCTTTACATTTCGGAGTACTGGGTTACCAGCTTGTCAGAGGTGTTAGTGAGAGGAGTTAAGTTTCCAAAAAGTCTCAGCGGGGATTTGAGGCATTCTCACAGCTGGAGATGTAGGGCCTGCTCCGTCCAGTGCTCCGGCTGTGGAGGTCTCAGCCTTGGTTCCGTCCACGGAGGCCGTGGCCTTGCCAAAGAATGGAGGCGCGCATTCCGCCTGCCTAGAGACCATTTCTCCTTTCACACAAGGCTCTCAGCATGACAGGCCCATTTGAATAAGAATTACCAACCATTCACCCTAGTGCCTCCTTTGGAGTGGGGGGGGGGGGGGCGTTTTTCAGCCGTGTGATTGGCTGACGTTATTCCATTTGTTTTTACGCTGCCATGGTCACTTGTGCTGACACGGCTTTTGGGGGTTTTTTTAGTTCACACTCGTACAAGCACGTTTACGGGCGCGCATGCGGATGCCTGCACTCACCGATTAGAGGGATGCAGGAAAGTCTCGCATGAGAAGTCTGGCCATGGCGAAATAAGCAGATTTCTCTGGCAGTGTGAGTACTCAAGCTGTTTCTGGCTTGTTAAAAACTTGCCTCCAGGTTACACTGCACAGTCATTGTTATGTAGTGTCTTAGTAAATCTTCACCATCGATCTGCTTGGTGATCTTTGCCTGTTTTCCTTTGTGCGTCTTACATAGCACACTGTAATTATTCAGTTGATTTATGCAGGAAGCCACCCTGTTGCATAGGGAAATTGCATTGGAATCTGTTTACCTCATAGTGCCCTGTTGGAATGACATTTGTCAGTTGACGCCTCTGTGTGGATGTTGAGAGTGGAGTTCCTATGTAGCCGGCTGTTTTCATACAGACCTTCGAAGAAAAATTTCCATCTAGATTTCAGTCCTTTTGCTCATTTAATTGTCTTTTTTCTGTGTAAAATGCTTTACACATTGAAGCCTTACTGGGCATGGAGCATGTTTTGCCAGGAAATGCACTTCAGTCTGCCCTACAAAAGGAATAGATAATATTTCTCTGTTTCTCTCAAAATACTTAGGCTCTGCTAATCCGAGTCGGTATCATTGTGTCATATTACTAGTGTGCAAGGTATAGCTACTAAACTAATGTTTATATGGTATTAATTTTATGTCTGTACTGTCTGTGACCCTGTACTGGACAAGTGTTTGAATTAAGTAAATATCAGCGTTATAGCTGTTCCTGTTATAATATGTATGATGCACGACATGAAAACTGCTTTCAGAAGTTGTTAAAATGGGGAAGTCATGAGAAGGTAAAAAGGGTAGTATACTGTAATGTTCCCAGCAATGTGTAATAAGGGTGAGCTGCTCTCTGAGACCCTAGTGGTGTTTGAAGAGATTATGTACACAGAAACCCTTTCTGCAGCCTCTGGCCACAGAAACAATGGTATGAATGATTTTCAGGTCTCCCCTGGCAAAGTGTCAGCAGCTAATTAGTGATTAATTAAGCTACTGTTACACGTTCTCTTTTTATCAATAGGCTGAGTTTTGATGTGTGGTCAATGGTGCAACTGGGAGTTACATTAAAACAAGGCTAGCTTTTCATTAACCCAAATCTCTGCACATGCATTTGTGTGTTTAGTGACACGCCTCATTTCTGAAATCGGAGACGCACATTCATGCTTTGTATGCAAGGTTATGGCACTGCAATGCACAGTCAATGTATGGTGGAGAAACTCATCTACTCTTCCCTTTGAAATCCTGATCCTGCAGATGTAGCTACTATAGGAAGAGAGTTTTCAGTTGACTTCCATTGCAGGCACCAAGTTTCAGGCCAGTGACTGTATGTTCCTCTGTGTTGTCGTTTGCCAGATGGGGGCATGTTGTGTGAGGTCACTCCATGTCATGGCTGGCCATTTCGGTTTCGTCTTTTTAGGTAAGTGATGTTTTTCCCTACCGCAGTATATGGTAAGTGTTTACTATGAAATGTAAAGTTTCACAGTGTAATCACTTTTAGTCAACCGCTGCCAAATATCAGTGTTGTGATTGCATTTGAGTTGACATCAAGCTGCGCACTCCATGAATGTCTTGAACATTGCACACCAGTTGTAAAGACCTTGATCTGTTTGTTTGTTTTCTATTTGTTAAATTTGCATGTTTTTGTATTGGTTAATGTATGAAGAGTTTGCAATGGATGGTTAGACCATTTCTAAAAATCACCATTGTATGGTGTAAGTTGCTGTGTACAGGAACATGGCTCCAGTGTTCTTACAGTGTTCACACATTAGAAGACTAAACGACTGATAGTTGGACTTTTTTATACCTACTTCCTCTAAGTCCTTTCAATAAGTAAAAACTAAGGTACATTCCTTGAAATGAATATGTGCCCCTTTGAGATGCTGCCAGTTGAGAAAGCATAAAAATGTAAAGAATTAGAACTTCTGTAAAGTGACTGACTTCAAAGATATTTTCCCCTTGGTTCTTGGATGACACGGCTGAAAACTCCAGAAAGGTATTAGATAACCATAGTAACCAGGGATATCCTGCACCATCCCATCATGGTTCCCACCCTCCCAGTCACAGTCACCTTCTGAGGCTATTGTTATTTCACTCAGACTAGGATGGTAATATAGACAGGAGAGGACTAATACTCCTGAAGTCTCCTCTTGTGGAAAAAAGCACACATATCTTAATTCAACAAGACCTACCCTGGGAGATAAAGGATGATTCAAGTTGTTACATCTGCATATGAATTGTCACATTTGTTCATCATTAATCAATCATATTAATCTGTATATATTCTGTGAGTCCTTATGTTTAATAAATGTGTTGGACTATAGATTGCAAAATGTACCGCCACACCACCAACTTCTTTTTTGCCTTATTAATCCACAATCTACTCGTTCAAAAGATATTATGGCTGTTGCGCTGTCCCTTT
Organism: Mormyrus iriodes; assembly: GCA_011763525.2. Classification (NCBI taxonomy): domain Eukaryota; kingdom Metazoa; phylum Chordata; class Actinopteri; order Osteoglossiformes; family Mormyridae; genus Mormyrus; species Mormyrus iriodes. Next base: position 15,293,943 of record JAAGVU020000103.1, on the reverse strand, counting down.
CTTCACCACCACTTCAGTGCTTATAAGTCACTTCCATGATATACCAAAACAGCAGTATGTGGAGTGCTCCGCTAATTGAATTTAATAAACATAAGGATACGTGTATATATGCAGAATACTAACTTTTGGATGTCACGATATGCCTCTCCTTAATATTTAATTGTACTACTAATCTGCTTCCCAAATTGTGGGCGCAAGTTAATGTCTGTATAGTATAGTATGTTCACACCCATCATCTACAGCCCGGGTGATTATTGCGCATGCCCCATGTAATCGCGATGCGATATTATGCAACCCTACACTCAGGTGATCATCTGCTGAGCAGAGTGCTGCAGATGTGGACAGGATGTTGGGCTGGAGCCCAGCCCTGCCACTTACTGAGCAGACAGGAACGCTGGGTGACTCTGAGGGTATCGGCACGACAAAGCATAACTTGACGGAGGTGGACGTGGTCCTGATGAAACTCCACCCACCAGAAGGCCCAGTGGCCACACGGCTTCTACAGCATCACACAGAAACACATCTCCTTTGTCTCTTCTTCGCTTGGCAAATAAACATTGCAGTAGGATTCCTCCCAGCTTCTGCAGCTGGAAGGCACCCCAACAAGAAAACTTAGCCATAAATAACTGTAATGAACTTTTGTTTACCAAAACAAAAATTTGTATTGATTGCAGCAGCACCGGTTCAGCCTTTCTTTTGTGATTATAAGGTGATGCTGTCTCTATGGTGATTCCTTTGATGGCCCACTGATCTCATCGTACCTTGCATTAAATCAGTGCCTAACCCTGACCTGGACATCCATAATCCTTCTAATCTGCATATCTAATTTTTGTTAGCATACTATTTTTTTAGGATTTCAAATCTGTTTCCTCAGGTGATGGTTGTGGTTAAAACTTTTTTTAAACACATTATCATTATTGTAATTATTATTGCAGGAACAATGACCCCATTCCTTGTGACTTTACAAGTTGTTCAGAGATGCAGTAGTGGTAGGACACAGAGAGATGAGGCAGGCTGTGTTTACTCTTTATGAGATTCATCATTAGAAACCTAGAAGAGAGTACATGAAGGGCTCGCAACCGGGGACAGAGGATGTCTCTTTGGAAGAAGCTGTTGGCACTCCAGCTCTAGTACCCGAGAGCTTTTTCCCTAGAGTCCTGCGCTAATCCAGTTAAAATCGGATTACACGATCTTGTGATTGTTTTCCACAGGCTGCTGTAGCTCAAGACTGTTTTCACGGTTCCCTGTGAGAGGTGTGACATCCAGGCAGTAACCCTGTAGCAGTTCCCCACCATCCACTGCCATTACAAAATCTGGGCTGTTTCTCGTTAATCTCCCATAATAAAAGGTGTTGCATGCGTATACAAGATCATGGGGTCTTTGTGGTGGGGCTCCTAGGCCAGGCAGGGTTTGGATCTGTCAGCAAAAGGGAATTAGACTTTAGAATAACACTTTGATTTAAAAAGTAACCATGTAGAGTAAATAATTTTGAGAAAAGCAGCACTTTCTTATGATGACACTCACTCAGTGAGTTTAGCCCCCTGCATAAGGTCATGATGTGTTAACTATCCAGGGTATCTCACATACCACATGATGAAGGTCTGGGTTGGTCTGTGTGGCTGTTGTATTAGTACTTGGTTTTCCTTTTCAACTATCTTACATTACTTTTGTGCAGGACATGTGCAGAAAGGGCTGCTCCTGGCCTGGTTACTTATGATAGCCCTGCTTTGAGGAGGTTGTAGGCTTTGCCGTGAACATGATAAGCAGCCCAAGCTTGTAGACAGAGTTGTTTTAGTGGGTGGTGCAGTGCAGAAGTAAGGGCTCCAGGAAGAATGCCCTGAGGATTGATATTTGACAGCTCCGCTCCTGGTAACACCTTGGCACTTACTTATTATTTTTTTTGCTATGACCTGTTTTTCTCTTTCCTGCATTCTTGCCAAATGATGTCTTATGTTTACCTTCAATTAATCACCACATAAGCTGGGCTCTAATTGGTTGCTGTGAGCACCAGCTATCCATACACTCAGAAGTCAGCTGAACGCTTCTCTGACACCAAGAAAGTCTTTGATTTGCTGTGTTTTTCACTCTCCCTTCCCTTGTTGCCCCTAATACTGCCTGGAAACAAAAAAACAGTTACATTTTTCATGAATATTCATGAGCTCCTGTCTCTCGTGGAGCCCATTAACAATGGCAGGGATCGCGCATGCAATTTAAAAGCACCTCAAGTCCAGCCTGCAGAGCATAGAGACATATATGAACAGTTCACTTCCCCATTGGCTACAGCCTGCAGAACATTGAGAAGGACACAAACAGTGAGCTGCTGGGCCATATTGGACCAGAAGAGGAGAAGCCGCACCCTCATCCAGCTTGTGGCTTCACCCACCTGTCTTTGTTTGCCAGCTTGTCTGACTTTTCGTGAGCTGCAGCCTGCTTTGTGCAGAGCCTTGTAGACCTGAGAATGCCTTTGTTCTCAGAGCGTCACTGCCTCTCAAAGAGTGATACCAGGTCTTTGCTTTGTGCCAAAGTCCCTGGGACACTAGATAGGGGCCCCAAAAGCAAAGGTACGCTTTGCGTTACAGTAAATATTGGGCGTGGTCTTCCATATTGTTTTACATGGATTCACGAAGAAAGGAAATGAAATAAAACAGGGTTATCACTCTGACAAGCAGCCGGTCTGGGGCTGGGAGGAGGAACATGAGGGAAGTCGAAGGATTGTTCAACAGGCCCCCCAAAATCCACAAAAACCGTGTGCTTTAGTAGGAAGGATGTCCTGATATTTGGGTTCCAAAGCAAAAATGAATTTTCTAACACCAACTACAGTATTACCATGGAATATTAATCTAGAAAAACAATAGAAATGCTTTTTTAGCGATAAGAGATAAGAACAGGTGGGAATTTAATCTTAAACATTTTCTATTCCAATGCAGACATGATGTTTCCATGCAGGAAAAGCACATCAAATATTATACACCCATAACTGTACCATTCTTTTGAGGGGGAAAGGCCAAGGAATAGGCTGTTTCATTTTCAGTTTCCTCATTGTCACCTCAGTGGCCTGTACTGTGATATCAAATGTAAAAGTGCTTTCGTTTGCCCGCTGCTCCCTGTTAATGAGACCCAATGTTTGCTTAAGCACATTGTGTAGCAAACACAGTGACTGTTTATTCAAAGAAAATCCTCTGTATGCTGTCACATTCCAAGGGTCAGATTTATGAGCACATTACTGTATACAGCCAAATAAACATTAACCTCTGTCAGCTGGTTCTCTGCTGCTTAAGCAGGGTCATGCCTGGAATGCTTCACCGAGTTTGGTGTAATCTTAATTGGTTGAATATTTCGGCCAGAGGACTGGCCGGGCTGGTATGAAATATGGAAGGGTCTATCTGGAGGGTATCAGCCCAGCTGGCAAGGGTAGCGGTTGTGCCTTTTCCGATGCTGAATGTCAACATTGGCAAGGACCCATAAGAGGTGGAGCTGTGCTTGTTAAGATTCTTTAATAATTAAGTGTTCTTTACTCGACTTAGAGAGCTCGTTGGTCCGCCGTGGGAATTCCGCCCTTCCACACCCTTATATTTCCTACTTTTTCATCCTGGCAGACCACATAAATGTGGCGTTTTCTCTGGGAATAAAAGTTCCCATTGTACACGGCCTTAAATAAAACTGTATAAATATACGAAATAAATTAAACACTTTCTGTATCGCCCATACTGTCCAGAGCTGGCTTATGTGTGCAGTCTGTGTTCTGGTGAATTTATATTAAGGAAAAAAGATATATGATATATAATTCAACTGCACTATGGACACAGGGAGTTTCCCCTTCTTGTCAGTTATCTAACGAAATTCGACCACTCTGTTCAGTCAGGGTTAAATCTAATTGCATGTTTATGGATGTTCATGGGTAAAACATTACCTCAGAAAAGTGGAAGGCTGTTTGCAGTAGTAATGTTTGAGCAGTAAAGCTGATTATGTGTGTGTGTGAGCTTCATTGGTCGTTTCAGAATCATTGCTGGGCTGCTTGTGAATGTTTTTTAATGTACATGTGCGTATCTGTCTGTACTTAGTGACATTCCTGCATTGGGCCTATGGAAGGTGACCGTGGAATGTTCCCTTTCTGATTCCCTCTTTGGGCCTACTGGATAGGAATGGGAGAGTCGGAAAGTGAGAGAGTAGGTGGAGGAGAGGGTGTGTGGAGGGGTTTGTTAAATAAGTAGCTGTGGAAAGGGAAGTGTGTGTGTGTGATTGGGGTGGAAACTTGTACTTATGCTAAGGCAGATTGAAGACCTAATTGGGTTAATGGCCACCCACACATGTCGGCTGTTGTCATTTCCTGTTTGACTCAATGTTCCTTGCAGATGTGCATGTTTGTATCAAATCTTGACAGCACTGTGGGTCCTTGACAGTCATCATAGGCAAGTAAAATCATTTTGGTAATTAAAGTGTGGAATCACAGCGAAACTCTGTTTAGTTGTTGTGAACAGGATGTTATTTCATTGTGTAATATCGACACATCTGTAGTCTGCACGTATTCCATCACAGTCATGCTGTGACAAGCTAACACTATGCTTGCTGCTCTTCTGCCAGTGCCAACCGGCTTGCAGTAACCTGTGTTTTTTTCCATCTATAATAATTTCATAATGAAATAGAATTAGAAGATACACACCCTTTGTAATAATGCAGTCACTGCAGTGTAACGATCAAAGCAAGACCTATGGAGTGGTTCAGTGGGTAACACTCTTGCCCCACATCTCCGGTGCTGAGAGTTGGAATTGCATCCCTACTCAGTGGTGTGGAGTTTGCCTGTCCTTCCTGTGTTGTACAGGCTTCCTCTGGGTACTCCAGATTCCTCCTGTTAGGGTAATTGGTGTCTCTAAATTGCCCATCGTCTGTATATGTATGTGTGCCCTGTGATGGACTGGCGTCTCATCAGGGTGTACCTCCGTCTTGTGCCCTGTGCTGCCTGGGGTAAGCTCCAGGCTCCCGTGTGACTCTGCTCAGTATAAGATTCTGGAAGATGGATAGAAAACCTGAAAATATTCAATATTTGTCCCTAAGGGAAAGTGTGATTGTTACATCTTGAAGGCATGTGCACTAATTCTTTAGAATTACTTGATCACGTTCAGGGCCAGATTAACCTTTTCAGGTGCTCTAGGCAAAGCTTTACGTAGGAGGCCCCTTACCAAGAAATCTGATGATAATTTTACTTCCTTGCAACTTCTGAAATTCGGGGGTCCTAGGAAATTGTCAATTGTGTCTATAGCTAGAGCTGGCCGTGTTTCTGCCTGCACATAAACATTTTAATATGATGTATATGGTTTTATTTATTTTTTAATTATATTTCATTTCTTGTAATTAATCCTATTTATGATTTCTCTATATGAATTTTACGCATGTGTTTTTTTCATGACTCTGTCTGGGCCCTCATGTGCTGACCGGGCCCTAGGCAACTGCCTAGTTTGCCTATGCCTGGATCCAGCCCTGGTCACAACAGCATGAACCCTGAATTCTTTCACATCCCTTCCTTTTGAATTGCAGTTGGTAAATTGATATAGTAGGCTTATAGCATTAGGCAAATTACATCAATCTCTAGATTGGATTTCATGAAAGTTTTCCAAGTGTGTTAATTTACAATGAAGTCTTATAGCTGTAGCTCACAAGCCAAGCACTGACCTCATGCCTTTGTTGGCATGGAGAGAGATGTTTATTTCATAAGAACATGCCTCTTTGCTGTGTAGGATTTCAGAATAGAGTGCTGTTATTGTGATGCCACTGATGAATCACTGTGTGGTCACCATGGGTACTCATTCTTTAACTGAGCAGTTTTTATGAGTTTGCAAGTTGTGCATTATACATGGTTGAGTCCTGTCATCCAAAAATAGGCTATTGAGCTTTTTGCTGATCATAGCTCTGTCTCCAACCACAGAGGAGTTAGCAGACAGCGCTGCTTCGGAGTTTGTGAACCCCGTAATGTCGTTCTGGAAATTTCGATTTTAGAATGACATCATTAATCACAGCTGATATTTGCCTTTATTGAAGAAATGGTTTATTTAGATGAAATCTGTGCATTCAGTGAATTTAATAATGTGAATAATAATATGCGAATAAGAGGGTGTGTGGGGAAAAAGTAAATTGCAGGGTTCATCAGTTCAGTCAGTTAAGATTAATTAAAGAACCAATAACCCTTCGCAATGTGAGGGTAGATTTGTGGTAAGTTTTCTGTTATACGTCTGGTAAAATATAAAAAGCCCACAATTAATTGACCATAGAGACAATGTTGGGTACTGAGACCATTGGGAGGTATGCAGTAATACATTCAGGTTTCATCAATAACCTGTTAGACACGTTTTAAGCCCCCATACTAAAACTTGTTTTCTGCAGTCAGTGTCCAGGTTTAAACCCAACAACACAACACAAGTTGAATAGCAATGGAGTTTACAAGATGTTTGTTAGGAACAAGCCTTTCCTTTCAAAAGAGAATTTCACTGTTCAAGACCTCTTGGATGGTCCTGCAGATGTTTTGGAAACAATCAATATAACAAAAACGTACCAGTAAAATAATCAGCTGTTAATGTGGTGGCCATGTCTTGGTTTGGAGTTGTTTATAGACCACAGAGACTCACCATGATCAGGAAAGCTATGAAAACAGGGTTGCACCATCATGCAGGAAGATACCGGATCCTCCCTCTGGAAGTTGTAGTTCTCCTGAAAATGGGAAATGCAGCAAGACAATGATCTTAAACATTGCAATAAATTTAAAGGTGGATATTTCATACTTTGGAAATTCAGGTGAGACCTTAATTGGCTCCTTCATTCAAGGCAGCCAGACATCTATAAGAATGAGCAAAATTCTTCAAAAAGAATGTAAGAGTGATTATTATTAGTATAAGTAGATTACATGTAACATTGCTCTTACAAGGGTACAAGTGTCTTTATCATTGGTTAATATGCTGTTTCTTCTCTATTCACTATTTTACAATTGGCAGCACATCAACTGTGTCTGTCCTATTGTATATTTAGCCCATTTCCCATTGGTTACAATGACTGTCTTCTCTGTTCTAACTTCCCATTGGTTATGGAGTGACTATTTCCTTTCTATTGCACCTGTGATTATTTTTACATTGGCTGCTGAGTGATTGCTTCTTCTGCAGCTCAAATATAGCTCATTCACAATTACATCCAATTTGTCTTGGTCTGTCTCACCTGTGTCCTCTATGTTCCAACTTTAGCTCTCAGCGCCATCGCTCAAGACTTGCCATCAGCCCCTCACGGCTGCACAGATGGAAGCTGTTACCCAGCAACAGGCAACCTCCTCGTTGGTCGAGCTGCTAACTTGACAGCTACCTCAACCTGTGGCCTGCATGTTCCAGAGCAGTACTGCATTGTCAGCCACCTGCTAGTGAGGACTGTCGCTCATCAACCTCTAATGCACGTCACATATGCATCCGTATACATGAATGACCACACAAGGTCACATACTCCAATTAATGACCATGTTAAGAGAAAATGTTCACTTCCTGTTTCCTGTATGTAAATACTCATACTTTCCAGATTCAACTCAGTTCACATGTCATCCTTGTATGGACTTGCCCAGATATTTGTACAGGCAGTTGTTTTTGCCCAATAGAAAGAGACAATTGAATCTGAATCATTGTCACTCATAATGTTTGCATTCTTCAGCAATACTAGCCTCAGATGCAACAGCTTTTACATTAACTTTTTGATATTTGCAAAGTTGTTTTATATATATTTGAAGCCTGACACCCCTTTTTGTGATTGAATACATATGCTTGTAGACATGCTTATTTTTCAGTTGCATAAAGTATATTAATGAATTCTGTATGGCTGTCTCTTCTTAACAGGCATGTCCAAACCTGTCAACATCTCATGCTTACAATCCTAACAAAACAATATGGTCTTACAGACAGCACTTCACAAAAAAAAATCACCGTATTTCTTTGCCATATATGGTGCAGATCTGGAGGGATCATGGTTCTCTGACCTTGCTTATCTCTGTACGACTTGGACGGTTTTTTTGTGGGACACAAATAACAACAATAGTAGAATTATTTCCCTGACATTAGTGGGTAAACTTGTAGCTAAGGAGCTGGGCTCGAGATCAAAAGGTTTTAAGTTTCTAAATTCTATTCACTAACTAAGCTACTACATAACATAGAGCTCCCACCCACATTTTCAGGCTTTAGACTGAGGTCCCACTTTCACTGGACTGTTTGAGAGCAGCTGTGCTGTGATGGGTGCTTTGTAAAATTTAAATTGACTGAGTTGAACCAGAGTTAATGGGGTGGCTCACTTGGTAGCACTGTTGCCTCACACCTCTTCTAGGGCTTTAAGTCCTCAAAACTTTTTCTGTGTGTGTGGAGTTTGCATGAGCTTCCTGTGTCCTACAGGTTTTTTCCATAGTCAAGAGATATACAGTTAGGCTTATTAGCCTCTCTACAACCCTATCCAGGTGATTAGTGGTTAGAAGATGGATGGATATGCTTGATGTTTCATTTTCTCTACTAATTTGACTTCTGCATGTGAAGTAGAAATACTATGAATCTTATTCCTCTGGTTTAAATTTTGAATTTTGTTGATACATATTGGCTTTGAAGAGCTTCTTGGTGTTGCTAGTCCCCACCCCTCATTTCTGTTTGAGTTCTTCTGTGAGCCTTAGTCGGGTCATTTCAATTTGTCTCCAAAGCTAATCTTGGATTATCTTGCTGTCAGCTGCCCACATCCACATCTTTTCTGTAGGAGCTTCTGTTTGCCACTTACTGTGCAGCCATGACACAGTTGATGGACTGGAACTAAAGCTGTAACGGCAGCTCATTTGCAGTGGGCTGATGCTGAAAAGGTTTATCATGCTTATTGTTGCCTAGAGAGCCTGCAAAATTATTATCTGCTTTTGAGACCCCTGCTTATTTTTTGTTGTTAATGGAAGCAATTTTGGGTTTTAACACGCTGCTGTTTGTTCATGTTTATTTTTTAAAATTTCTATTCTGTGTGTATCTGTCTGGCTGGAATTAGCTTGTTTATGTAGAGAGAGCTGATTGTGAATCAGACAGTGAATGAAGGTGTGTGATCAAAGCCCAATGGTAACTTAAACATTACAAAAATCTTTTTTTTGTGTGGACAGATACGGGAATGTAAGAATGGGAACATACAAGAAAACAGCGAACAAAGCACAATGAAACATGTACATAGAAAATACATATGGCAAGACTATTTCTCAAGTCTTATCATTATTTTTGCTTGAAAGCCTGATGGAAAATTGGGTTGCAGAGTTTCTGTGCTTTTTAAGGTTATTTCCATTTCATCTCTAAATAAGCATCCACCCATCTATCCATCCATCCATCCATCCATCCATCGATATTCATTTTCTAACCACTTATCCTGGCCAGGGTACTTAGTTGTATCTGCATTGCATTCATGTTCACACACTGCTTTGTTGATTCAGGCCAGTTATACTTAGATTTCCTGGTTTTCTATTACATTTATGCCTGTGTACAGTGTAATGAAAAGGACACCAGTAGCAAAAATCAGGAAGAGTTCTTTTTAATAAATAACCCTTTTTTCTATTCTCCAGGAGAAAGACAAATGTTTTTCGTGCAACTCTAAAAGGCCATATGACCCTGTCTGGAATAAGAACAGCCACCGGGTGGAGAATGTCATCTACTTGAAAGACAGGAATGGAAACCTCAACTGGTGGCAGTCAGTCAATGGTGAGGTCACCTGTGGTCGTAGGTGTGGAATTTGAGGCTTGGGAACATCGCTTGTCCTGACAGAGACTTTTGTATGCTGTTCCTCTGCATTTGCCCACAGGTGAGGAGAATGTCACTCTCAGGCTGGATCTGGAGGCCGAGTTCCACTTTACTCATCTCATCATGAAGTTCAGAGTAAGTGCACTGGTGCAGTCTACAAACAAGCGTTTAGGGGAATTGGTGACTCTGAATTGCAGGTAGTGTGTATGTCCTCTATAAATGCCCTTTGATGAGTGGTGTTCGATGCATGATGTTTCCCTCTCTTACGTGCCATCCTTCCTGATATTGGCTTCAGACTCACTGTGACCCTGTACTGGATGATTGATTGAATCAAATGGATGGATCAGGTCCAGAAAATATAAATCCAGACCAAGATTTTGATTCAACTAACCAGTTGAGTATAAAGAGTCACAGAGTACTCAACTGGTTGGTTGAAATAAAATCTTGGTCTGGATTTTTACTTTCTGGACCTGAACTATCCACTTCTGGATTATATTATGGATGGATGGATTTCTAGGTTGCTGTAACGGCCATGTAATGTCTTTATAAGTGAAAAGCCTATGAGTTTGTGATGTGCTTCTCTTTCTCCTCAGACCTTCAGGCCTGCCGCCATGATCATTGAACGCTCTTCGAATTTCGGCCAATCCTGGAATCCCTATCGCTACTTTTCCTACAACTGCACCAGGATGTTCCCCAACGTGCCCGCCCGCGCCCCACGTTTCATCACCGACGTCATCTGTGAGGAGCGCTACTCTAACATTGAGCCATCCACCGAGGGGGAGGTCTGTCACTTTTCCCCTTTGGCGGCCCTGTGAAATCTGTCCCAGCACAATGTCCTGCAATCTCTAGCCTCTCTCACTCTTGCTGTCCCTTGCAGGTCATTTACAAAGTGCTCGATCCTGCCATTCATGTCAAAGATCCTTACAGTCGTGACATTCAAGGTGAGACATTGACATGGGTGAATAAAAACAGTTTATTTTGAAAATATTTAATCCAAACCCATTGTAGAAAAATCTGCTAGTGTTTTCTACTAAAAAGGATGCTTTTAATCCCACCTCAGCACAGATGACAACCTGTTTGTAATGCTAGCGCAACTTACAGTGTTTGAACAGTGCATGTGTCTCACATGATTCTCACAGTTGGTTCACACGGTCCTCAAATGATTCTCACACATGGTTCATGCGATTCTCACATGGTTCTCAAAGATGGTTCACATGGTTCTCACATGGTTCTCACAGATGGTTCACATGGTTCTCACATGGTTCTCACACGGTTCATGCGATTCTCACATGGTTCTCAAAGATGGTTCACATGGTTCTCACATGGTTCTCACAGATGGTTCACATGGTTTTCACATGGTTCTGACAGATGGTTCACACGGTTCTCACATGATTCTCGCAGAATTTTCACATGGTTCTCATATGGTTCTGACAGATGATTCACATGGTTCTCACATGGTTCTCACACATGGTTCACACAGTTCTCACACGGTTCTCACGGTTATCACATGATTCTCACAGATGTTTCACACGGTTCTCACATGGTTCTCACAGATGGTTCACATGGTTTTCACATGGTTCTGACAGATGGTCCACATGGTTCTCACATGGTTCTCACACAGGCATTGGGCAACTGTGTGGCAGTTACTCACACCCCAATTGTGTGTTTACATGCCGGTCTGACCCATTCCGATGTCTCATAACAACCCCCCCCCCCCCACCTCCCACAGATCTTCTCCGGATCACCAACCTGCGCATCAACTTCACCAAGCTGCACACCCTGGGGGACAACCTTCTGGACCGGCGTCCGGATGTGCTGGAGAAGTACTACTACGCCCTGTATGAGCTGGTGGTGCGCGGCAGCTGCTTCTGCTACGGCCACGCCTCTGAGTGTGCCCCCATTCCCGGCATCACGAGCAATGATGCTGGCATGGTGGGTACAGCCTGGCTTGTCATTGTCATGGCAACAATGCATGTTTTATTAACTGACCATCCCGGGGGGGTGTTCCATGAAGCAGGATTTCTCTGTTAGCTGGGGTACCTTAAGCGAGACATCATGATCGTCCAATAAGAGTTTAGGTAAGGAGCATTCCTATTGGACAATCATGACTTCTAGCTTAAGTTAACCCAGCTAATTGAGAAATCCTGCTTTGTGGAAACCCCCCCCCCCTCCAGGTCTAGTAGGCTTCTTAATAACAGTAATAATAACAACAACAAGATGTCAACAGTTAGGAAGGCAAAGTACCATTTTTGGTACAGTTTGATGTAGCTGAACATCACTTTTTAAATGTAGCATTTGGCAACTGTTAAAGATTGTATGGGGTTAAGCTAAGACTAGGATTGCTGTCGTGTGGCCTGCAGATCCACGGTCGATGTGTCTGCAAGCACAACACAGAGGGGCTGAACTGCGAGCACTGCAAGGGCTTCCACCAAGACCTGCCCTGGAGGCCGGCCGAGCTGGGGAAGCCACACACCTGCAGAGGTGCTGCAGCCCACCCCCTTATATTGAGGCCGCCACTGGCTTTTCTCAGAGTGCACTGTATCATACGCTGTTGTGAGATATAGGTATCTGAGAAATTGATGCATTTTCATGGTGCTTTTAGTGCTTTTAGACTCCAAATGACATTCCCATATGAGGGAGCAGGTCCACATAATATGGGATGGGAGAAGGCAGTGCACCCTTTATTGGGGTTATGTTAGCAATGGGGGAGCAAACAGTGAAAATGAGATAGACCACATATCGGGTCATGAACTTTGGAAGTGCATAAGAAATCAGTGCAGGTGAATGAAGGGGCCTGTCAGTTGATTCTGTCATGGTGTCCCTCAGCTTTACACCATCATAAAGTCATCTGTTCTATTGTCCAGAGTGCAACTGCAACCAGCACTCCGGCAAGTGCCACTTCGACATGGCCGTGTATCTGGCCACAGGGAACGTGAGCGGCGGTGTGTGTGACAACTGCCTGCACAACACCATGGGGCTTCACTGCGAGAAGTGCAAGCCCTT
>JAAGVU020000103.1:15174063-15278575 GCA_011763525.2 Mormyrus iriodes | reverse complement strand
AAATAACCATATAAACATATGGTTTTCACTTCGCGGATTTTCACCTTTCGCGGGGGGTTCTGGAACGCAACCCCCGCGATAGACGAGGGATCACTGTATAATTATTATTATAATAATGACAACATCAGCCAAACACTAAGACGATATGTACAGAATCACAGAGATCAACTTGGGGGTTGTAACATGGCCCAAACGTGCCTCAGCTCTGCATCTGTCACACATGTCATATGGGTTCCTCACCGATTCAGACAGAGGATGTTCCTTAAATGGGCTGCAGCTCAGTGTTTTATAATTCCGGTTCTGTCAAGCTTCCTGCTTATTTTTCCACTGGATCTGTGCCTGGAAGGTACAAGCCGAGTGTAGTGATAAGCATTGATCCAGAGCATTGTTTTGGTGGGGTGGGGGGGGGAATTCTTACAGGTCAGGGCCTGCAGGGGAAATCCCAATCTGCTTGCCCATCTCGGATGCGTGCCCACATGCGACTGCGTTCTGCTCCACCTGCAAGCCCCAGCAGGAAAACTTTAAGACGGCTGAATGAACTTTCCTTTGTGTTACGTGCTACTGAAGGTGCTGCTCGTACCTGAAGATCTCCATTTAAGGGGTCTTTCAGCTGCCGGCGGTCTATTTCTCTGATGTACGCATTTCATGAACAGCAGACTTGAGCTCCTCGCTGTGCATGTTGGGAAATCATGTCTGTGTATCTATCCACTCATCTTAAAAAGAAACTTGGCATGTATTGACACCATGGCCCCTGCATTTAGTTTGTTGAAGGCTTTCAGAGGCCCGATTGGATTAGACACGGACAGTCCAGATGCATGTTAAGCACACAGACCTGACCTTTTCCTGGGTTTGAAGTGACCCAGGAAAAGATCAGAGCATTGACATGCCAGCTTGTCAGGCATGATTAGCACACGTGCACGCTCTCAAACGCCATTCTGCTCTTATCGGCTTTTTGTGGGGACTTCCTGCAAGCCTGCGATTTTAATGATATTAACGATGTTTAACTCTGAACTACCAAAACACAGGAACAAACAAACTCACAAAAACGCCGCTGAACTTTTGATTTTTTTTTACCTAGCAGATAGCAAACATTAAAGAAAACTGAACACTACGAGACAGCTCAATTTCACGATAGACACAAAGACACAAGTACATCCTGTCTACATACATGCCGGAGAGCCGGATGCCCAGAAATCCACCTCCTCCTGATTTAACATATCCTCCTTCTCCAGACAAAAACACACATGCCAAAATAAACTCTTATCAGAAGTCTAGGCATGTTTACCAACATTGTGGAGCACAGGGCTGTTATCGCAAGTCACCAGAAGGACAGAGTTACAGACAGCCCTGCTGAAAGATGTTGCTGTTTTCTCTAACGCAGGTTATGTGACACAGCCTGAAATTTACACTTTTTTAGACTTGCTGCATGATTAAAACAACGTACTTGCTTGAGACAGTCAACTGAGCAGAAAGCTTTTCTACATAGAGTGCATTTTTTCCTGTGGGTATTATACAGTACAAGTTACATTCAAGTGGCACTCTGTGAGGACCTACATCCACTGGGCAGCAGGCCTACAACTTTGCCCTCATCTTTTATGCAACTTCTTTGCTATCAGTGGGGACAAAATTTTAAACAAGACTCAAACAACAGAAAATGGCACTAGTGATGGGACAGAATACTCAGCACCAGCTGATGAATGGTCCAGGATATGAACACGTGATCCTGAGGGTCATGCCACGGAGGCCTACAAGTCTGCGACCCCATAACTTCCCATCAGGAAGAAGGAGAGACAGGCTGGCCTCCCCTCCCATTGTGTGTCCCCGAGGAGGGCCTGGTCTTTGTGGGCATTGTGGGAAGGCCGATGAGGGGATGAGTCAATGCTTCACTGGAACCACAGCGGGATGCCTATTAACGGCCATTGAAGCATCTAATCACTGTAGTCCTGCCACCCCCAAACTAGGAGGAGCTCATGTGAGAAAGGCAGCCTCTATAGAGAAAGGCTGAGGATAATTTTAACTGAGGTACAGGGGTGAGTCGGGTCTGGGGCAATGGTCTGTGCCAAATTATCTACACAACAACAAGGCCACCCAAAGATGACATCACAAAAGCATAAAAGCACGTTAAGAGACTGAATACACTGTTAACACATGAGAGTGAATCAGGCACACTTTTCATTGAAAGGATTACGTTTTTTGTGACTCTTCTTCTTACCTTATTAATTAGCTTAGTGGGCAGTTTGCCCAGATTGATTCACACACATTTATTTTCAAGTTTACACAGTCGTTTGAGGGAACATTTTATCATGAAACTAGCAGGTGCTTGTTCTGTCACTGACTGAAGTCTTATGGGCCGCAAGTTGGTAAACTTGTATTCTGACAGTTGTGGTTCAGTCATAACAATGGGACTTTATTAACAATGTCCGTAGCACAGTACAGTTTTGGGCTCAGCTCCAAATTGCATATGTCCCCATGTGGCCCAGTTTTCTGCCAGTCAGCCCTTTCCTGTCTGAGTATTCAGTGCTGACAGGACTTGGGGTCCTGCCCACAAGATCCTTGGCACATGGCTAAGTACTCAAATGGTGAGTAAAGATGGATCAGACAAAAGGCAAAGTCACATAATTAAGTCAAGTAATCGATTATCAGACACTAAGACAAAGAGCACAACCATAAAGCAAAGAACAAATAAAAAGTCAAAACCAGAACCAACAGATCTAAGTCACAGAAGCAAATGATCAGGACCAAAGTCAAACATCCAGACTAAGCAAGCTGACCAGCTAGACTAAGCAGAGAACTGGTGACCAGAATGAACTGAAATATAGTGATTGCAAGTGTGACTATTTAGACATTAGGATTGTCTAGAAGTGGGCATGGCCATGCGGATTGACCACACTTGTGACAGGCAGCTGGTGAACTGGATTCTGGATCTGTTGTGGCAGGTTTGAGCACAAAGGCCCTGGTACTTTAAATTAGGTAACTTACTTTAAGTTGTTCAGCGGAAATTGTTGTCTTGTGCTGTACGATGTGGTTGTAGATGAAACCTACAAATGCAATGACATATGGAATAATCAAGTATTATGTTATTGCATCATTTTCATGTGGTTAAACAAAGCTGATTACCTGCTTCTATCTCATCTCCGCCCCTCAGGGACAGCCACGACCAAAGGCTGAAGTCGATTGTGTGCAGCATCTCAACAACCAGCTGCAGAGGCATCGCCGTCACCGCCGCATTGCCAGCATGCAGCAACAGAGGGCAGCATTGAGACGCATCCGTCAGCTGCAGCAAAAAGTAACTCTCTGCCTTGCTTGTTTGGCCTCTTCATGGCTGTTTAAATTACAGAAACAATTTAATGACTGGTATGTTTAACGGTGTTTTGCATGCAAATTTTAGGAGAGTTTTGTGCCCCTGGATAAATCCTAGAGGAGGTGTGCTAAATGGCGTGTGTGTTTCTTAGCCAGATGTACAGATCATTAACAGGGTGAGGACTCCTGACCAAATGGTCACCTGGACCGGGCCCGGGTTTGCCAGGGTCAAGGATGGCGCCGGTCTTGTGTTTACCATCGACAACATCCCATATGCCATGGACTATGACATCCTGATTCGATATGAGCCAGAGGTGTGTGCTATGCCATCACGGTGCCATTTAAGTATGTGATCTACATTGTTTGAACCAGTAGTTCAAAGTCAAAGTGAAATCTTTTGGGATCTGATAGTGCTTCAGAATGGAGTACATGGCTTTCCTAGGTCCAACAGTTTGTGGGTCACCTCTCCACAGAGGAAAGGAGATAGTGTTTGATGAAATCTCTCAAATACTAAGTTTGCTTACACCTCTCCCCAATCCCCTCACTTTAGTCCACAGAAGACTGGGAAGCCATAGTCAGCATCAGGTCTGTGGAGCTGCCCTCTAGCACCCGCTGTGGGAATGTCCTGCCCACCGAGCAGATATACACTGTCACCCTGCCACACCGTGGAAGGTACTGGCCCCTGTGTGTGTGTGTGTGTGTGTGTGTGTGTGTGTGTGTGTGTGTGTGTGTGTGTAGGAGTTGGCTTGGTAACATTGTGTATGTGGGTATGTTGCCATGATTTGTGTAGTATATCTGTACACTGTATAGTATATTCTCCTATAATGATGGACTCATATTATTCACTAAAGATATTAATTAGTTATACATTAATATTCTATGATTATATCCTTTGTATTTCTTCAGACTCAGGCTTAATCTACTCCTTTATAGATGGCTTTTGTGCTTGATGTTGCCGAGGTGTTTTTGATTAACAGGCGGTAAAAGACAAAGATCAGGCGCCAGGTATGTTTTTGGCTCAAGTTCAGGCTGCAGTATGTGACATTGTCAAGATAACAAGACCCAAATAACCTTAGAAGAAACAGCTCAGTTTGACTAGCCCCTGTCAGTTGGTTCTTCTACCTGCTGTGATCCAGTATTCAGCAAATCAATATTTAGCTAGTTAGACATCAGCATTTAGTCAGGTAATTTACTTTCATTTTAAATCAGAGTTCCTATCTTTGTCAGACAAGACCTGCGTGTCTGTTCCTGCGAGTACATTTTTTTCCTGTGTTAAAATAACGCTTTAAGTTACGTCTAGGGCAGCAAAATGCCAGGTGAGGACAAACAGTGCTTTGCCGCAATATCCAGAATACCTTCCATCTGTCCATTTTCTGAAACCACTTGTCCTGTTGAGGACCGTGAGGGGTCTGGAGCCAAATGCACACTAAAATTGCATACTCTGCATCGAACATGGTTAGTTTGTGTTGTAGGGAGACATGGCGGGTTACTGGTCAGTACGATGGCCTCTCTCCTGGTTGGGGGGCTTAAGGTCTTCCCTTAGAAGGTAGAGTTTCTGTGGGGTTCCTCTTGCTACTCTGGTGTTCTCTGGCAATCCATAATACACAGCTAGGTGAACTTGCATCCTCACATTGCCCATAGTGCATGTGCTCTGTGATGGACTGGCGTCCCATCCGAGGTGTCCTCTGTGCCATTCCGTTTGCTTTCTGGAATAGGCCCTAGGCTCTAAGCTCACTGTGACCCCATACTAGCTAAGCAGTTATGGAAGATGAATGGATAAATTATTGTTGACTAAAAAGGCCCAGAACAAACTCCAGCCCTGTGTGTTTTATAACGAGTTAGACCGATGGCCCATGTTGTTCAAGGCACCACTTCTGTTCCTGCCAGAATCAATTAAGGGACCGACCCAATACTGGCAGAGGTTCAGGACTTGGGCAGGGCAGATAGGGTTGCCAGGGTGAGCATGCTGGGATTAGTCTGATCTTCATCACGAATGAGTGCCTGGGGGAAGTTTAACTCTGCTGTCTGGCTTCAAGCAGATGCTTGTTAATTAAGGTAGATGACAGTGCAAATTATGTACATTCATTTTAAATTTAACCCCTGCTGCCGGATTTTAAGAAAAATCCTTCTCTCTTCTGCACACAAAGTGAAAGTTTCAGGCTTCTGTGATCAAGTGGAAATTTGAGCTGTGAAACCACATGAAGAGTGGTGGAAGGTCACCGGATGTATGTTGCTAAGGTGATCTGTAACCAATTGGAAGTCTAGGTTATCCAAAAGCTTATCCAGTAGCTTATGCAATTATTTATCTCTGCCCGTGGTGAAATTACATTTAATTCCATTATAGAGGTGCTTAGATTCAACCTGCCACTTCACAGATTTGCTGTTTCTCGGTTCCTCTACTGTGTGAGCGCTACCTTGGATGAGAAGCATTACGCACCGCCCCCTGGCTCCAAAGCCTCAGGGTCCTCTGACTGAAGTGTGCGAGGCCTAATCTGCAATCTGTTACTGCCCACAGTGACACTCTTCCTGCTCTTCATAAGGAGGAGGTCCTTGTTCCACTGAGAGAACTTTACGCAGTTATCCGGTCTCCTGGCTCCTTGAAAAGTGCCAACGTCCAGCCCACAGACTAGAAAGATGGCATCAACTCTTATTAAGGAACCCACACAATTGTCCACTTAAAGTTTTAATCTAGAACAGATTTAGATATTAATAGTTGTTTTCATCGATCTTTCGCCTGTCCAGGTACTCACAGATGCCTCGGCCCTTCTGCTTTGAGCCAAATAACCGCTACACACTAGCCATCCGCTTCCAGAGACACCGAGCCACTTACCGCCATCTGACTGCCTTCATTCTGATTGACTCGGTGGGTCAGCCAACGGTTACTTCCATAAATATCCTGTTATGAATGTAAAATAACTAGTAGTGTAAACATATATGGTAAACTGTCTCCACCTAGTGGTTGAGTTGTTGCATGTCGGTTAAGATAATAATTTCCTAATACATCAAAGGCAATCGGGACATACAGTATGTCACCCCAGCACTGAGTTGACACGCTGTTATGTCCCATAGCTAGTTCTTATCCCCAAGTACACGGACCTGCCTGGCTTTTTGGAAGACACGCCCGCATCAGAACACCGCCGTCAGGAGATGCTGCACTACATGTGTGTGGCGTCCTTCATGATGACGCCCCTGCCTCCCTTGGCAGAGATGTGCACCAAGCTCATTTGCAGCATCTCTGCTATGATGCACAACGGTGCCCTGCGTGAGTAGCTGGGCTTAGACCTGCTGATGTGTTCTTGTTTTATTTTACTCCATCTCACGTCAGCTGAGGAACTTGACTCGATGTTTCTTCCTGTTCTCCTCTCTGTACCACTTTCCGGCTTCGCAGCTTGTAATTGTAACCTTCAGGGATCGCTCAGCACGGAGTGTGAAAAGGTTGGAGGTCAGTGTCAGTGTAAGCCCAATGTGGTGGGTCGACAGTGCGACCGGTGTGCCCCAGGAACCTATGGCTTCGGGGGACCTTATGGCTGCACTGGTGAGGATGCTTCCTGTATTTGAAAGAAATTATGTAACCATAAGAAAACATACATTAGTCGCAGTTTGTACATTTATATAATGTTGAGTACATAAAAGCATGTATTGGCTTTTTGTTATTTAAGAGTGTCCCATTCTTCCCTGCTGTGATGGTTTCCCCCAGAGCCCCAGAGTGTCCCCTCTTAGCTGTCCTGTTTTACTCACAGCCTGCGAATGTCATGAGTCGGGATCCCACAGCCACCAGTGTGACCCAGTGACGGGTCAGTGCCCATGCAGGGCGGGGGCCAGCGGACGGCGCTGTGCCGACTGCCAGCCTGGCCAGTGGGGCTTCCCCAACTGCAGTCCATGTCAGTGCAATGGGCACGCAGACAGCTGCAACAGCCAGACGGGCGCCTGCCACAGCTGCAGGGACTATACCACAGGGGACCACTGTGAAAGGTGGGTGACACCGGGACACTTGACGTGGCACTGAAACCCAGATCTGGACCCAGGATTAAGGGTCGTATGTGGGAAAAGCCAGCTTCCTACCAGCTCAGGATAAGTGCTTTGAGCTAAAGTACTTGAGGAGATTTTAGCAGGCATGCAATTGCACCCTCTACTGGTCAGATGGAAATGCTGTTTGAACATTTTAAGTTCCACACAATTAAATTATATTGTAAAAGTTGTATTTGAAAATGTGGCCTGTGTGAGTCATATCAAGGTGTAATAATAATTTATTGTAAATATATTTACTATTTTTTTACAAATGTATTTCTCTGAATGAATGACTGGTTGGGCGCTTTCCTCTGGGAGAATAGAGTCACGTATGGGTTGTCATGGGTTGGACTACTGCTTAGACTAGGGGTGGCCAGTCTTATTCGCAGAGGGCCAGTGTGTATGCAGGTTTTTGGTATAACCTTTAGGTGAGCTATTCAAGCCCAGGTATGAGGACTCCTCAGCCAATCAGTCCTCTAATTAGGGAGTTGTGGTGCAAACTTGCATACACAATGGCCCTTTGCAGATAAGATTGGCCAGCCCTGCCTCAGACCAAATAGAAGCTTATTCGGAATGATGCAGCACCTGCAATGCATTCCTGATAGATCTGCATCTGGCTACATCTTGTGCAAATCAGTTGATCCATTTGGTGGACAAGTCTGAGAATTGAAGTTAATGCTGAATGGAGGTGAACTAAAGTGTCCAAAATTGGTGGAAAGAGCTGGTGTGAGGTGTAAATAAGGGCTTGAGCCCCAATGTTTGTCTAAATCCACTTCTCTAGAATCCTGCCCTGGTTATGTCTTTTTGAAACATGCTAGTCTTTTAAGTGATTTTTCATTAGTTGGTGGTGTGACTTGTCAGCGCAATTTATGGTGGAAAAAAATATAATCCATGGAGTCAGTTCCAGTTTGGGTCAAATTTTCAGACTTTGGTTAGCAATTTTATACCGATTTTCAGATTTTCCTGAAAAGTCTCTAGTGATATAGGATCTGGGAATGTGATGAGCAGGATGTAGGAGAAAACCTCACCCA
The DNA here is from genome assembly GCA_011763525.2 of Mormyrus iriodes. Lineage (NCBI taxonomy): Eukaryota > Metazoa > Chordata > Actinopteri > Osteoglossiformes > Mormyridae > Mormyrus > Mormyrus iriodes. The sequence goes on along the minus strand of JAAGVU020000103.1, from coordinate 15,270,236 downwards.
AGGAATGCCTTGAGAAATTTGTGGAAGTAACTGGAATAGCTGAAGAATAAACCCTGTTATTAAAATAGCTCAGGGCTTGACGAAGGATCCATGTTAATGAAATGGATTTTCACAAAAATATGTCAGAAAGTTGCAAATATTTAAGGAAATGCTGCACATTATCCAATTAATATAGTAGACATATTAAAACAAAAACAAAATAACACTAACTTCAGCCTCATATCATATGCTGAGTTTCTGATACGGCAAACAAATGGTTTTGGATTATAGTTTTGACCTACATTACCTGATGTATGTATTGTTGCTAATGAGGAAACGTCGGTATATTAACAGTTTATTTCCCTGTTCCCCCGTCCCAGATGTGCAGAAGGTTTCTATGGAAACCCAGTGCTGGGCTCTGAGGTATACTGCCGGCCGTGCCCGTGCCCCGGGGGCCATGGCAGCAGCCACTCCTGCCATGCTGAGCACAATCAGATCATCTGCCACTGCCAACAGGGCTACACAGGTGAATATAACACTGAATGCGGCCTGTGACCTTTAACACGTGAACCTACTACCAAATCATTACCTAGGTAACTATGGAGATAGATTCATGTCTAAAGTTATCATACTGTTACGATGGTATCGTAATGTTATGAAACGTAAATCCATATTCAGAGTTCGATATGTGTGCCTGTGCCCACTGCCTAAGTTTCACGAGTACAATCCTCATTTTACATTTACAAATCGAACTTTCTAAGTTTATGATGTTCAGGTCACAATTTCAGTTTACGCATTTACAACTTCAGCACTAGATTTACGAATCATGAGTTACATGGGGAAAGTTACTTTGCTAGTGGCCGATGGGTTTTGACAAAAAGAATCTCACTGTCATCAAGTTCTGATGAGTGTAAGCCGAATGGAGAGCTCCAGAGAACTGAAGGGGCTGGGCTGAAAGCGGAAAAATTATGTCTAAAGTAATCGTACGTAAAAAATGAATTGCAAATCCAAAATCACAGTGAGATCTTTTTTGTCAAAACCCTTTGGCCATTGGCAGCGTAACTTTCCCCACGTAACTAGTGATTCGTCAACATAGTACTGAAGTTGCCAATGCATTAACTATGATACTTAATTGCAACTTGAACATCATAAACTCGTAAATTGCGTTTTGCGGGTATCGCTTTCCTGTTTGTATATATGGGCAGTGCAGTGGCTCAGGGCATTTGCTGGGGACTCTGATACCTTCATATTCATAAAACTGCAAAGTTTTAAGGGGTAATCATTTTTCCACACTTTTCAGGTTCACAATGTGACCACTGTGCCCCTGGTTACTTTGGGGAGCCTGAAAGGCAAGGAGGAGAGTGCCGCCTTTGCCAGTGCAACAATAACATTGACCCCCTGGACCCTGAGTCATGTGACCCTCACACGGGCCAGTGTCTCAAGTGCCTGTATAATACGGCTGGTCCATCCTGCTCCCGGTGCAGAGAGGGCTACTACGGGAATGCCTTGCTTCAGGACTGCAGATGTAAGTCGTGTCGATCTAATCTGAAGAAAAGTCGCAGTAGACGCATTAGTGCCGCGTGCCGCTGCTGTCTGAGGGCTCCTTTAAGGTGCACTTTGCTGTGATGTCCTTCACAGACTGCACCTGTGTGTCGGCGGGCACGCTGCAGGCCCACTGCTCCGGGGGCCATTGTTCCTGCGACCAGCAGACGGGGGCATGTCCATGCCGGCCCAACGTGGTGGGGCACAACTGTGACCAGTGCGCGCCCAACAACTGGAACTTCGGGGCAGACTGGGGCTGCGAACCGTGTGGCTGCCACCCTGCCCACACTGCTGGGTCACACTGCAACCTGGTGACTGGGCGTCTCTAGGGTGGAATGGTGGGGGGAAGGGGTTCAATTACATATGCAGTTTCCTGTATTTTTTTCACTTTGATTTTCCTGTCTAAAACAGTACCAATAAAAATTTTACACAGTCCTAGACACCCATTTTAAGTTTTTGTACTGTTCTCTACATTTCAGAATAATTACAAAGACGTCAAAACTATAAAATAACATATATGGAATGACCATGTATTAAACAAAAAAAGTCATTTTTTGGGGGGCAGCTCTGTTGATTGGGACTCAGGTCGCTGGTTCAAATCCCATGGTCGGCAGAGTGATCCCACCATTGGGCCCTTGACAAGGCTCTTAACCCCAATTGCTCCAGGGACTGGCTGACCCTACTTTCTGCTCTATGCCAGTTTCATGAGGTGGCCTCCTGGGATGCTTTTCCAGATGTTCTGAAGGATGTCCCACATATATGCAGAGCACTCACTGGTTGATTTCCCTTCAGATTCTGGTCAAACTCCTTCAAAACCATCTGTACTGGGTTTAGGTCAGGCGATCAGGTCATGTAACACGAGCTCTATCATGCCCCTTTGTAGGCGGCTTGTTGTGTCCAAACTTTCGATCGGTACTGTATGTTTAAATTATTCTGAACCCTTTCTTGGTGTTAGTGTGGATGAAATGGTGTTAACTAACAGGGAGTATGCCCCATGATAACATGCCCACATGGTGGATCCTGTGTAATTAGTTCCTCTTGTCCATCTGACCCAGCATTCCTATCTCCACTCTTCCAGTTCAGCGGACAGTGCCACTGCAAACCAGGGTTCGGGGGACGGAACTGCTCCGAGTGTGAGCAATTCTCGTGGGGAGACCCTGAGGTCAAATGCCAAGGTACGTAACTAGTCTTCATCATTATTACTGTCGTCATTGCTGTTTTTCTCTAAAGCCATTATTGCCACTCCCTGTGGTAATAGTTAGTTTCCTCTCGTATTTTCTGTGCACATTAATCTTTTCCCTCTGCCTATCTTCATCATTTTGTTCAGGTAGCTGCTGTGTGGCAACTCAGTAACTGCTGCTGCATTTCTTATAGCAAGTTAAGTTCAAGCTCAGTTGTAAATATTATGCTCAATAGCAATGAGTAGCTGAAAAAACTGAGACTACAGTTATGAGCAGAAGCAGCTTGTTTTCCTGAGATTTTGATGGGCTTGGATCCTTTTCAGGAGATTAAGCTACATGCCTTAGAAGCAGAATCCCCATGTGTGATTTATTTGGCGTCCCCCTTTGCGTTTGGTGTTTTACCCAGAATGCAACTGTCACCCAGAGGGCTCCAAGACGCGGCAGTGTAACCAGCTGACGGGGGAGTGCGACTGTGTGGAGAGGGCCGCGGGGCCCCACTGTGACATGTGCGCACGCAGCTACACAGGCAGCTTCCCCCACTGCAAGCCCTGCCACCCCTGCTTCAGCCAATGGGATGCTGCAGTGCAGGAGTTGCAGAAGGACCTGGATCGAATCAGAGACATCGTTCGGCAGATTCAGGAAACCGGCGTCGCCCCTGGTGACGGTGACAACCGCATTCGGGACCTGGAGAGGAAGCTGGCCACCATCCGGGATTTGGTTGGCCGTGGGGTGGGAGACGAGGTCTTCGAGCTGATCAGCCAGTCGCTCGATGAGCTAAGGTGCGGCGGCCACATGTCATGGTTTTCGTGTAACATGTTGCTGTGAGAACACAGGGGTGCTGTTTGCTGTGATACTGCAACCACTGTCACATGGGGTTATTAGTTTTCTTGCTTTAGTGACTTTATTTATTTTTGCATATTATTTATATATTGGTCAAGAGAACTGCATATTCTATATCATTTTTTTGATTTGGAGCTTGTCACCAGTTCACATCCCTTAGACGACAGAATGATGTCTTCACTGGGCACTTGAGCAAGATCCTTAACCAGTTGTACTGATCTTTCAGTATCTCAACATGGCTCCACTTTTCCCATGCCAGGGCGGAGATCGCTGTGACTGATGGCCGACTGATGGTCCTGGCCAGTGAGCTGAATCACACCGCGGTGGACGAGGGACAACTGCGCTGGAACCTGACACAGCTGGAGGAGGACCTCAGAAACGTGAACGCCACATTAGCTCAGAAGCGTCACGACCTGGACAATCTGCTTAGCGCTGGCTTCGCAGGTAGGGCGGCGACATAAACATAAACACGCAGTGAAAGATATGCAGGCCTCCTGCAGGGCCTGCCAGCTCCTCACAGTGCATGGCAGGTCTCCCATATGCTCTGCCTTTCGGTACCAGAATACCAAAGTACATTCAGTCACTGATGAAATTAAATTAAAATTAAGTTATAATTAAATCTTTCTCTTTATGCTCTTTGTTTTTTCCAAATTAACTGGGATGGAAGTATCTCATTTGTTCATGTTATTGCCCGTCAGTCCCACAAGTGGGGGCAGGTGGCTGATTTTAACATTCTAGTGATGTTCATTTTATATTATACTTAATGTGTATGATAGGTTACTCTCTCCTGGAGATAGGTTAGTGCATAGCCATAGCAATCTTAGCTAAGCATACTGAACATACTTTTAACTGAGCATTTAAGCTGTACACCATCTAGTTCCTAACGTTAATTTGGTCATTTTTATAATGAACTATATCTTCCTTTATGAGCTGTGGTGGAAGCTGGCTTGTTAGGAGTTAAGTAGGAGTTACCATCAGATATACGCTCTCCAGTCTTCACTCATGCCGAGTCCTTGGTGGTGACACATTGTCTTCCTCAGAGCACTTTGAGAGAGTGCGTAAGTACTACAGGGAATCCCAGGATGCGGAGCAGCTGTGCAACTCCTCAGTGTCAGGACCGGACAGCCCCCTGACCCAGTCCAGCAACACGCGCCAGCAGGTTGAAGACCTGCTTGCCAGCAAGCAAGACCGTCTTCTGCGCACAATGGCTGCCCAGAACAAATCCCTGACAGATCTGCAGATGAAAACTGAAGGCCTGGACCGGACGGTGCAGAATCTGAGCGACAAAGTGAGAAGCCTGAGCCACCGGGACTATGAGATGCAGTCGCCAATAATGATGGTCGCTTCTGATTGTCCTTAGAAGATATGGGATGTGTGTGGGATCCCTCGTGGGTGATATTCATTGTTAAATCTCTGTGCTTGCCATCATGGAGGTGAATAACCTAACTTTTGTAAGGGTCTTCTTACTTGACAGAACATATGCCATTGCAGTTTCCATTGGTGGTTTTATCAACAATGATAGCATGCCCGGGGGGGTTGGGCAGCCAGTTGACCTTGGACACCCAGAGGTTTTTTTCTCCCTACTTGGGAGTTTTTGCTTCCTGTCCTCCATTGTCATCTGTCTTTCTTTCTTTCTTTCTTTCTTTTTCTTTCTTTGTCTTTCCTTCTCCCTGCTTTTGTATTATTCTGTCTTAACCCCTGTGTTATTTTTGGGGTCGAAGTTACCCCAGTCCATTTTCAAAATGAGGATAAATTCTATAGAATCTAGAATTTGGAATGGAAGCAGTAAAATACACAAGGGCTAATGATGTTGTAATATATCAAAACATACCCAAGTAAAGTGCCTTGGGGCAACTCTGTTGTGAAAGGCGTTAAATAAAAATTAATTGAATTGAATTAGTCTTTCTACTATTCTGTGTGCGTCACTTGCTCTTTGCTTGACCTTGCTGAACCTTCCTGTCTCCATTCAGGTGTGCGGCGGTCATGGGAACCTCAACGATAATGGCACCTGTCCAGAAAGTCTCTGTGGGGGTGCTGGCTGTAAGGACAATGAAGGACAAAGGCAGTGTGGAGGAGAAGGATGTTCCGGAACGGTGAATGCTGCAACAAGAGCCCTAACGAAGGCCAACAATGTCACCCAGAGCATCAACATGGTTAGCGAAGAGCTGGATATGGTTGCTAAGAAGGTCTGTCTCCATCCTGTTGGAAAATTACTTTTGACACACACTTAAAATGTCACCTGTAGCACTAACTGTAGTCATAGCCAAGTAAGTTGTAAGTAAGTCAAGTTGCTGGATTTACAGAGAAATGCTCCAGCATGGTCTAGACCTAGAGTCGGCCCCCGGTGAAGGACTTCTTGCCCATATTTGTGATTGGCTGTGTACGCTTGTGGCCTGGTATGTCTGGGTGCTGAGTGATTGTTGTGTTCTGGAGATAAGCTCATGAATGCAATTTGGTGCCATGGGATCTGCATACAGCTCCGTGATGTGAGAACGCTTACCAATGATGTGAAGATGAAGGCCATGGGGACTCTGGACAAAGCACAGAGTAAGAAGGCCTCTTTTGAAAATTCCAACAAGAAGCTGAAGGATTTCATCAAGGAAATCAGAGATTTCCTCACAGGTCAGTTGAGTCTTTGAGTTTTGATGGAAGGTTTTTTTTCTTCCTAGTTTGTCCTTCTGAATGTCTCTGCTGCTGTTGCTGTACTTAAGTAGCTTTGAATGAACTGTTTCATGCTGTACATTCAAATATTGAAGTTATTATAATGAGTGTTGACATACATACATTATCCGTTTTTTAGGACCTCACATCCAATACTCAAAAAGCCTGAAGCCTGTTCCTAGGAGCAGGTTACCCCTTGGACAGAATGTAGTTAGAAATCATTTAATATAATATTGAAATGTGACTGTTAAAATGTCCCAAGTGAACGTGTAATATGTTTATTAAATCAGTCTCTGTGTTTATACTCACACAGTTTAACTACTGTTTGTAATCACATGTTTTTTTCTTCAAGGCCCTGGAGCTGGTAAGCAAAATTAAGTATCATTCATAAAGTAACACATGGCTAATTTAGGCTGTTTGCTTGCTGGCGTGTTTGCAGAGGAGGGTGCAGATCCAGAAAGCATTGAGAAGGTGGCCCAGAAGGTGCTGAACATCTCCCTACCCGTCAATGCTAGTGACCTGGCCAAAATCGTGGAGGAGATCAAAAAGAGCATCGTAAACCTAACCAACACTGAGAGCATCTTCAACCACACCTTCACGGAGCTTCAGAAAGCTATGGATCTGCTACAAAAGGCAAAGGATGCCAAGTAAGAGAGCGATAGAGAGAGAGCCCAGGAGGGGGTTTCTGTTGTGATATGCTCTGCTCCTTGTGGAGTGGCTGGTTTAGATCGCGCAGGCGTAGTGATGATGCTTTGTTTGTGCAGGGTGCAGGCAGAGAGGGTGAAGGACATTAGCAATCAGACGAACCAGGCCTTGGACGACGCACAGAGGACCATCGATGCAGCTGAAAAGGCTCTGAGAATTGCTGAGGAGAATGTCAACAGCACTGAGTCTTCCATAACTGAGGTACCATGAACAAGGTCCAGTGTCTAGACACTGTCATTTGACAACGTCATTGACATTCTTTGCCGCTTTCACAAATTGCTGTCCTTCCCGCTATTTGCACAGATTGATAATAAGCTCAATAACACGAACCAGAAGCTGATGGATGCCATGATGAAGCTGGCCAACCTCTCAGAGGCGGTGGAACCACTGCGGAATAAGACCGAGCAGAACAGGCAGATGGCTCTGGAGGCCAAGGCTAAATCTGAAAATGCCACCTTGGCCGCTGATGGACTGCAACAGGTCGGTGTGTGTGTGCATTGGCATGAGTATATTTCTTAGGTACCATTAACACCAAAAAGTCCCCCCCCACCCCCCCCCCAGTGGGGAAGCATGATACGGAATACAGAATGCAGCTCAGAATGCAGATACTTTGTGCAGTATGAGTCTTGACTTTACTCTGTATTCTTAAAGAATCAGAAGGCAATCAACTTGGCATGTTGAATCTGCTTTCCTTGACTGGTCAAACAATGCTTGCCATGCAGTCAATAATCCTACAGAAGAGGGGTTTTACCACATTATGAATAAATTTACTGTTTTGGAGCAGGGAGAAAGTTCAGTATAGATATGCAGTTGTTTACTTCGGTGGTGATTTATCATGTATTTGTGCCCTACGCCCTTGATATTCCATAGTGATGATGCTGATGAAGACGATGATGATGATGACGACTGGGAACACAGAGTATTTAAAAAGTTATATGACCAGTCACTTTTGGTGTGAGAACTTTCAGTACTTTATGCTTCACATAAATTCTCATGCTTCCCAATCTTCCAGGAGGTTGAAGATGTGACAAAAAAATATAAAGATCTGCAGGAGAAAATACAAGCAATAGGTGGAGGTACTGAAGGACTGGGTAATATGAAAGAGAGGGCTGAGGACATGAAGAGGCAAGCTGAAGACCTACTGAACAAGGCCACCAAGGGCATGGAAGATCTGCAAGGTACGTTACTGTACCATCTCTAATATTCTACTGACCTGGAAAGCTTCCAGATTTAATTTAGAAATGTACTAATTTGGGCCTTTTAGGTGTTTTACTGAAAATAGGTTTGGGTGGGGCTGTGAAGTCAAACCGTACTTATATGGATAATTGGAGGTATATCATTGGATTGAGAGATTTACTAGATTTTGAATCTTTGCTATCAGCTCCTAAGGGACAAAAGCTAATGGACAACTGCCAGTCCCCCAGAATGTGTGTGTTTATGGGGACGCAGGGGAATTTAACAGTTAAATGTGCATCAACATCTCTTCATAGTCAAATACCTCCTTCAAATAGGGGCTTTCTTGCCTCTTTCTCCAAATTCTGCTGTGACTTTTTTTGTGACTTTCAGAACTTGAAGAAAAAATTCAGAATAACGAGAAGATGATGCAGGATCAGAAAGATGAGCTGGAACAGTTGGAGAAGAATGTCACCATTATCATGGAGGACATACGGGAGAAAGCCAAGTATTACAGCACGTGCTTGAAGTAGCGCATCGCCAGACCATGACAGACACCTCACACAGGGGATCATGGGAAGTTATGATGACCAAAATCATGGTGAAATGGTCTCACTGTATTCACACACCAATCCCCTTTTTAACTCTTTTTAAACTGGAAAAATTTCTAACTGGAAATCAGCAAGAATCCTTGTTGTATTTGTATGTTGTATGTATATGAACCACGTGGGCACAAATATCACTAATCACGGTTTCACTGGACAACAAATACTGCTCTCCATTGAAACTTGGGAGATGAATCCTGTGTAACTGTGGCCATCTCAGCTCTGTGCATCTTTTGAGACTATGGGGATATACTGGAGTAACTGGAAATGTGGAAGTTCTGTGCCCCCACAGGTGAATTTGCTGTGTTTATGAAGAACAATGCAATATTATTCAGGAACCACTTAAGATTTCATTACATGACTCTGTATTGAGTGAGTATATTATATTGTTCTCTATTGATTTCAAACATAAGCAATAAATATGCATTTAATATCATTTTATTATATTTTATATTGTCTTGTATGTTTTATTGTATCATAAACTTATTATGGTTTGGCCCAGACGTTGTTTAACAATTGGTGTATTTGTACTTAAAACACATTTTGAAAGGTTACTGCATGCATAATTACCACAAGGGGGACGCAGAGAACTGAAATAGTCTATTATTAATTACGTACAAAACCACAAATACAGTTTTTCTTTAAATATAGACCCGACAGTTACTAGTCAAACTTTGTGGAATAGAATAGTGATGCTTTATTTATCTCTGTGAGGAAATTCTCTGTTTGCCTTCCTCATTTTGCTCTCCATGAGAAACACAGGCACATGTAAGAATAAGCTTGGGGGTCAAAGCACAGGGTCAGCCAGCATGGAGCAATCAGGGGTTACAGGTATCGCTCAAGGGGCCCAATGGCAGGCTCTGTCTGTCGGCATCGTGATTTGAACTGACGCCCTTCTGATCATGAGCACAGAACCCTAACCCACTGAGCCACACAACACCCTCTATGTGCTTTACACCAAGCTATAGTTGGATTGTTGCAGGGTTTTATGGAAGCCATCGTTTAGCTAGCCCAGGTCCCCCTCAGTAGATTTTGCCAAGCAATGAGCCCCCACACGATAGATATTGGGCCCCCTATAAAATGCAGGGTGCCCTGAATCTGCCAGGATATCCATGCCCCTCCAACACCCCTGGATGGATCCTGTGATGATGCCGTCAGAAAGAAGCATTGTGCGTGTAAAATGTGGTTACATAGAAATCCATCCTGAAACTGATGTGAATAACCTTATTTTGCAAACAAATGCATGGTATTGCCAATGATGACTTGCAAAGAAGACTGACTTTCTGAAAGAAATACAATGTCTCTTTTATCATTATAAAGTGGAAAATTAACTAAAGTGGTGTTTAAGCAATACTTTTCAGTCTGCTGATCTGTTCAACTTCACCTGTTGCTGTAGTTGCGGGGGGGGGGGGGGGGTACTCCGTTCACTGAAGCAATCAAAGGATCCCTTTTGAATTCGAGAACGCGCATTCCTGTTCAGATACGCGCGTTCACGTTTTCAACAGAGTCATCTCAAAAACCTGTTACGGAATTTTTAGCGTTCGTTTAAAGACAAAACAACCAAAAATGAGAGAAGCATATTATCCAGGTGTAGGATAGGTTTCTATGAGCTGAAATAGTTAAGTAACTTATTTCTTCCAGTGCGTCACTTCTGATGTTTCTTAAATCGGTAAAATATTTAAATTTGTACTGGTCTGTATGAAATTTATAACTCTGAGTCTAACACTTTTAGAGAGTGAACGACTGCTGACAAGCTTAGTTTATTTTCTGTTAAACCAAGTGTACTTTTTTATAGTTCTGTATCCTTACAGATATCGTCCTATGCTGTAGTCATCTGTCCGCAGGAGGTTCAGTCCTCCACACAGCGGGCTCCGCTGCGCAGTTTTCATGTCACAAGTACAGCGCTCCGTAGTCGAACAGCTTCTCAGAGTCCGACCTGCTTCAAATAGCACAGTGATCTCTAATCGTACCGTTTCAAATGAAAGTATTAGTTTCGTAGGGCACTGGGGATAAGTTATAAAGAAGAACAGGAGCGTCCAGCAGTACAGGCAAGTCTTTCCCAAAATTATATACGTTATATCGGAACATAAGTTGAAATTAAATGTTTTACACGTACTCTGAAAGATCATTTTTAATGTTCCTATGTTTGCCGTTTAAACATATTTAATGCGTTCTTCTGTTTTGAAGTAAAAATGGTGAGAGTAAATCTCCTGGGAGAAAGTTATATCTGTGAGTGAGTGTTTAAGGATACTCGGGTCCTCTTTAGTTCACACGGTCAATTGATGTGAAATTGCAGGTTAAACGGGAGTGAAAGAGCTGATAAACTTTCGGACATGCACCGGCTGCTTGTAACACTGGCGCTTGGTAAGTAACGCATTTACTGGGAACTGATTAGCGCATCTGTCAAGTGTCGAATGTCACTCAAATCTTCGAGAATTTTTTTTTCTTGTACAGGTGTTTCTGTATAAATAGCTCCACGATAATACTTTTAATTTATGACACTTTACAGTACTTTTTAATACTTGTTTTCGGTGACGCATCTGTCTGGCAGTTAGGAAAGAGGAAAGTAAGATTGCTCTGCATCTTTTAATTGAAAGTTACACTATTTATTTGAATGCGTACGCTTTTCCCGAAAAAAGTGGCTTCCGAGTACCTAGCGCTGTTTAGATGGGAAAATCGTTCAGTGCCTAGATTTTTTTTATTTAAATCATGCCTTCTCAAAAAAAATATTTTTTATCATAGTATTGGATATGATATTGTACAAAATGATTTTGCACTACTGTATATTTTAAATTAGCCTTTTTAACATTACTTTTATCGCTCTTTTTAATTGATTTAATAAGTTTCATAGTGATACTATATGTATTGCGGATGCATTTATGCAGCCTGTTAAATACCCAAGTCACTGCGTCTTTTCACATCTCTGTCCTCGACGCATTTTGCTGCTCCGTGTCACTCTGAAAATATGTAGACGGTAAGACTGGACACATGGGCGGGCCACTTCTGTGTCACAGAAGCTCTGAGAAGGTGGGCTTGGAAGGGTGCCACCCCGTCCTTATTCATGCACGGCTTTTCTGTTTATCGCTGTCCTAAAAAAGAGCCTTTCTGCAACATGAATAGCAATTTTGCCCGGAGACCTGCAGCCTCCCGGGTATTCGCAGTTTAGCATTGTGGCCGTGAAGTGTTGGTGACTGAGGGGGATTTCACAGACTACACAGATGTGAAAATGTAGCCCGCTAATGTATTACTCTCCACAGCTAATTGTCTCTTACTTTTTAAACAACTTATATATAATGTGCGGAGGTTTTGCGCACGTGACATATCACTCCTGCACGGGATAATTAGCAGTTCACAAAAAAAGTCACGTTAGGCTTCCATGGTAATTTGCTCCTTCTGCATTTACCTGCTGTCTTGCTGGAAGTCTGCGACTCAAGCTTGCTTCTCTTAGCGCAGCAGAGTCACTGTGTGAGCTGTGTGGGAGGAATGTTTAAGCCCCCCGCCCCAATGTAGAGATTTCATGCTCTGGAACTGTGACTTCGATGGACCTTTAACCACGGTGCACCTCTCAGTACTTTCCTGAGGTGCATTTCGCTTAGCCAAGTGAAAAGGATAATTTAATAAAGTGCTAAAGCTTTCATAGTCAAGCCTACGTCTCAGTTTTATTTTATTAAGAGATAATACCCAGTTTTCTTCCTTGCGAGGCAGTCCATGTCATTATCAGTTTCATTGTTCATAAAGCATATAAGAAAAACTTGAATTGAGCGAAAGTAATATGAATGGTGCCAAATAGGCATCGTAACACTGAATTAACTGATGAAGCTCAATTAGTTTATTGACGCAGTTAGGAGAATATAATATGAAAACACCATGGAGTTTGAGGTAAAGAAGCTTTTGATTTATTTGGAAATTGCGGGTCGTTAAGACAAGACAGCCTCACTGACGTTTCCAGCAAAGAAGGATTGCCACAGGGACTAAGGAAGTTCATTCAGTTGTTTTTTTATATATTAAAACGTCAGGCCTGAGAGGTGCCGGGTTTGTCATCCTTCAGGGAGGACCGGTGATGGAGGGAGTGAAGGCCATATATAGCGTTCCCCGAATCCTGCCTGTATGCTGACACTGGCTCCTTTTTTGCATCCCCATTTCAGTTTATTTCTGTTCCGCTGAAGTTGAGCCTTTTCTGTCTGAAGCTGTTGTTAGGCGGGGGGTAAATCGGGACCCTCCGGCCCGGCAGCGGCTGAGAGCCGGACCGCTGACTGCATTTCCGAATATCCAAACAAACGGACGGCCCTAAGATAAATTGTAAGATTTAAGGTAGTCTGGGCTAAAAATAAGCGAAAAAAGATAGTCCATTTAATCTGGGGTGCCTTAAATCCAACAAGTTATCTAGCTAACCTACGAATCTCGCTTCGTGATACAGGCCGCTGGTCTTCGAGCAGAACTCTCTGTCCGGCTTGAGCTTGTCCCAGTTCGTCTCTGCCCGTCGTGTCGAGATGGCCGGCTCCGAGGATGCATGCTTTCGTGTTACCGAATATTTATGCGACCCACAGTGAGTTTGTTTTTTTTCCCTTCGTTAATTCAGGGAACAGAAAATAACATCAAGGCGGAATTTACTTTACATAAATCTCCATTTAAATAATGGCTAAGTAACACGGATGGTTACGAAGCCACGCATGAAAGAAAGCCTTATCGCGCCAGTTTTTTCTTTTCCTCTCTCTCTCCTTTTAATCTTAATGCGCTTATAAACCGACATTTGCCGTGACTTTTATCAAAAAGATGGGGTTAGTTGCCCCTAAGCTCTCTTTCTACTCAGGATAGGCAAGGGACAGGTGGAGCGCAGGTGGAGGTCAGTGGGCTTATGAAGTTTTGTGTTTTTTTTGTTTACATATGAGATGTGTGGAGGTAGGGCTGTGGAACTCCTCTAGAACAATGATTAGTGAAGGCAATGATGGGTGGATGTCTGAGGAGGGGGGTTGGCAGGGAGAGGATTCGGCAAAGGAACTGGTTTGTTTATGTGGGAAGAGGGGAGTGATGTTTGCCTCAAGGTAGAGGATTTTACACTGAAAGTGAAGGAAGCCATAGCAAAGAAGGCTTCCTTTCTTGGCAGACTGTCACTGTAGATGTTTAACACCCTAAAAATACAGTTTCAGAAACCTACCCATGAATCTTCTGTCATGCAGTGCCTCTCAAGTGACAGTATTTTAGGTGCACGACAAGTCACATGACTGCTTCAGGTTTACCAGTTTAAAATGCTGGGTTGAAAGTGAACGCGTACATTTGATTTTACATGTGGAACACAGACACAGCATGGACCTGTTAGAAACAAATTTCGAAGTATTATACAAATTATTTGAAGATTATTCATATATCTGACTTGATGTGTCAGCTTCTCTCTCCCCTCTTAAGCTGGTGCCCCGAAGGCCCTCCCCTATTCTGCTTTCCCACACACACACACCCCCCCACCACCAAGCAGAGTCCCTTGGTAAAACCAGCTGGCGCCATGCGATGCAGCTGTCTGCCCCCCCACCCTATGGCCAAGAGCTTCCGTGTTCTTGGGCCTCTGGTAGGATGGAGAACGCGTACGGGATTTCTGCCTTCCAGAACTCCCCGCAGGCCTGCCTTGCGGGTCAGGAATAGGAATGTGGCGGTAAATGTGCATGCCGCTAGGATGCCTGGTTAGCGGCCCATTTGAGACGAGGATGTGCACCCTAGAAAATCCAAGTGGAGCGGCACACACCCATCATAATGGGCATTTTGGAACTGATTTTGGGCAGCACGGCTGCCTCACACCTTTAGGGATGGGGTTTGATGGCCACTGTTCACTGTGGTGTAGAGTTTGTGGATTCTCCCCGTGACACGTACAAGCTCCTTCAGTGTACTCCGAGATTCTTCTTTAGCCCAAAGACAAATTAGTAGGCTAACTGGTCTCATCAAGTTGCCCAGAGTGTATGTGTCATGCAATGGACCCTGGGATCTCCAGGGTGTTCCCCAGCCCTGTGCTGTCTGGGATAGGCTCCGGGCTGCCCTGTGACCCTACTCAGGATAAGCATTTCAAAGATGGATGGATTTTGTGTTTCTTGCTAGCATAATCCTCCCTTCTTCTTGTGGTCATTATCAGATTTGGTAGATGAGTTCTCTCCATCTTGTATTCCCTGTGTTTATTAACCAATTCAAATTCTGCCTGTCACTCCAAAATTCATGTTGAAAATCCATAGCTCCTGTTGAGGCTTAGAAATAGATTTAGTTCAGCAACTATTCACCCCTGTGCTCTCAGAAAAGGCCTCAGTGTCCTTAGATGGACATCAAGAGGGCAAGGTGACACTAGAAGGCACCAAACTTAACCTCCCAGTGGAAATTTGTGTCAGTCTGTTGTAAAATGTACCTTTCTCCAGTTCAGTTGAATATATCAAATGATATACAAGGTATCCTGCGATGGGTTGGTGTCCCATCCTGGGTTATTCCCTACTTTGTGCTTTAACTTCAGGGATAGGCTCCGGACCCCCCGCGACACTGAATAGGACATGCCGGTATAGGAAATGGATGGATTGATATACAAGATGCTTTTTTTAGCAAAAGAGTCATCTGAGTACATAACTATGTACTCATAAGTTCTGTTAGTTACTGCGTAGCGTGGAATGGCATGACACGCTTGGTCATTACACTACTCCTGGGCTGCTGTGAAAACACGGAGGAAATACGGACCATAAAGCCTAAGCTGACTGTGCTCCTGGGAGACTTTGCTGGTCAGTGGGAGAGGTGTAGCACACACCAGATGTTAGAGGGCCTTACAGATACTCTGATAATTCACTATTACCAGTCTTGGTGTGAACTCACCCTGACTCCTATAGCAGAGAAGATTCAAGATCTCTGAAGAATGGAAAAAAAAGGAGCAGTGAGTTGTTGCCATCTGCTTGGCATGCCTTCCCAGTGGATAACCACCCATTTCGGACTCACCGCAGATGCAGTGAATTCGACATGGCTGCGGTGTTCCCTTGAGCCTTCTCAGGTGCCCCTCCCCCCACCAGTGCGACTCTGACTAGGAAAAGCAGTTGGAAGACAGATGGATGTGTTTAACCCCTTGCTTAACAGAGAGCCGGAGCTCTGGGCCCTGACCTGGACCAGTGCAGAGCTGCTCTCTGAGGAAACACAAATCCCAGTAAGGAGAGTGGGACAGTGAAAGGCAATACTGGGTTCATAGTTGTCAGGAGGTGTGGTGTCGTGTGAGAGAGCAGCGAGGAGGTTTGGTGAAGCATCACTGGTGCTGCTCTCCTTACCGCCTGTTGTATATATTCATTACTGCTACTCATAACAAACAAGTTAGTCCACAAACATGTACCAGCCCAGACAAAAACAAAGCTTTCAGAGCTTGAGAACCTCGCTGCTGTCACCTTGAATGTCAGTCTGCAATCTCTTTCACTTTGTAAACTTAGTTTGACCTTAACTACAAGCTTAGCACCATTCCCAGCGACCTCTTAGCTATTACCTTGCACAATTAAGCTATATCTTTATCTGCAGCTTGAATACCTAATACATAATGAGGCATTTTCAAAATTTCTGAATAATATGGTTTAATTATAGTGATTCTTCACTGGACTTTTTTCCCAATGAATTTACAGCATCGAAGGTCTTTGAAAGCAACTTCCCAGACATCATTTTTTGTTCTTTTTCTGGTCCATTGGGTCATTTAGGAAGTATCTGATGGCCCATTGTGTCCTTCCCCCTTGCGATTAGCCTCTAAGCACTACTAGTGTCACAATGCTGTCTTCTTGGCCTTTAAACAGAATGTGATAACAAGTGTGATATTAGCCACCTAATGGAGGCCATCCTGCATATTTGCACAACATCCTGTCCTCACTGTAAAAAAAACAGCAAATAAAGCTGACGGCGGGGGCATTATTATCCGCCGCTAATCGCTAATGAGCACGCATACCGCAGGGTTACCCCCCCCACTCCATAAAGCCCTACTCTCAGCGCAGTCCTTTGGCCTGGGCTCCTGAAGCGGCAAGGAGATTAGCCCGGCTGCTCCACCCACGGACACCGAAGGATGCTGGGAAGGATTCCAGCCTCACTCCCCACTTTTGTTTTCGTTACCCATAGCATGACACCGAGCAGCTTGATATGAACGTGAAACAGTGTATTTACAAAATTGAAATAAATATCCTGTTTAATGTATCTGTTTCAGAAGTGTCTATTTTTAGAATCAAGATAATGAACAATAACATAAAATTCCAGGTCAACCTTATATTTTACTTTTTACGTTTGTATCGAGAGCTGTGGCAGCTGTGGAATCCCAGCGGCAGGATGGAATGTATCCTTAATTTTGGCATTTGTTTTGAGTGTTTGCAGCTTGGCCATGAAGGGGATAAGAAGCTCGTGTGTAAGGTTAGAACTTCAGAGGTCATTTAACAAACAACTGCACTGCTGAGCAGGGATTACGCCGAAGTCCTTGGAGGATGCCCTGCATGGGGGGGGCCCGGCCGACAGCGGGCCTTTGTTAGCACTGAGGTATTTTGCTTTTCAGCTGTCAGCCGCATTCCTCTCCGTCTGTCCATTTATGGCGAGGGAAGGTGACCCACGGAAGCCTGATACAGCCCAGCCACCAGGGTTTTGGGGGGGGGGGGGGGGTTCTGTCTCTCAGGCATTCGGCCGCCTTCCTGCGGCAGCGTGACCTGCTGGCTTGTCAGGAAGTCGGGCCTGTCGTGTTTGTAAACATCGCATTATGGGGAAGGCTGGCAATCAGGAGTCAAGTTACCAGGGAAAATCAGCGGCAATTGGTGTGAGGGAGAGTCCCTGTGGTGCTCATCATGATGAGAGGTCAGGACGAACGAGGCGGAGCAGGATTGTTATACTCTAAATCAAAGCGTAGGTTGGGGGGGTGGGGGGCGTCGGAGGGTGTGGTGCCACTTCGGCGTCGAGGTGAAGTGTGACACCAGCACCTGCAGTCTCGGGTACAGCCGTATTGAGTGTCAGTCAGCTTTGGCGGAGACGTGGGATGAGAGGGAGGGGAGGAGCCCAAATTACAGTGCAGAACCAACCCCCTTTAATGTGCTCTAGCGACCAAAATAGATATCATGTTGTGCCTGTCTGAGTTTCCTTACTGTCCCAACAAAGCCTGCGTGTACAGAGACCCCCCCACCCGTCCTCTCCCGTTCTGAGTCAGAGTGGGTCTGCCCCCCCTCCCTCTTTCTCTCTCCCTCTCTTTCTGCCTCCCTCTCCCTCTCTTTCTGTCTCCCTCTCTCTCCCTCTCTCTATCTCTGCCTCCCTCTCCCTCTGTCTCTGTCTCCCTCTCTCTCCCTCCCTCTCTCTCTGTCTCCCTCTCTCTCTCCCTCTCCCATCCCATGAAAGATTTCTACACAACAGCTGTAAAAACGTCTCTACTCATTTACTTTCATCATTGCTCCCCCCCCAACCCGTTCGGCCAGCGACACAGCGCTGGTGATTAGCAGTAATTGGCGGGCTCTGTGATGGTGCCATAATTACAGGGGCCTTCTCCATGCATGAATCACCAAGGGAGATTTTTTTGATGACAGGAAAAGGGCAGCGATAACATTTCACTGGCGTTCGGATAATGACGCTCTGGCACTGCAGTGTGTTATCTTTTGGGAAGAAAGTAATTTTCCACATGTGACTGTGCGCACTGCCAGTGTGTTAGTATAACAGTGCAGCTAATAACCTGGAAAAAATAAACCCTCGCTTGCTCTGCCTGAATGCTGAAGACAACGTTAATGCATTACAAACAGGATTTCATTGTGCACTCCTCCAACACACTCTGAGTGCATTTATACCGTAGGGAATAAGTAACAGATTGTTGAAACCCAGAGCAGGTTTCTATCTCTATGTGAGTCATCAGTACCAATCTATTATTAGGAAACATTTATCATGCTTGTCATTTTTTCTTACAATTGTTAGTGACGTGACTCATAGCCAGCAACCCCCCCCCCCCCCAGCTTTGACAATAGACAGCTGGGGGAAGGTTTAGTTGTCTAAGCAACACGGGGGATGGGTCACAGGATGCTAGCAGGTGATGGAACGATCCTATGCTTATGCATCTTTCATTAGGACAGTGTTTCTCAACCCAGTCCTCAGGGACCCCCCCCCCTTCCACATTTTTGCTACCTCCCAGCTCCCAGCACACCTGTACCAGGTATGTGTTCTTGCTTGCTTGATTGTTTGGTTCAGGTGAATTAGGAGCTGGGTGGGAGCAAAAATCTGGACTGTGTCATCACTCATTGGGATTCTGAGGCCCAGGAGGACGAGCCAAAAGCTCACAGCAGCCTGTTAGCTCATAGCCATTCTTGGCTATCTGGCCATGGACATCCTTAAGTACAAATGAAGAACTGTTAAGATTGTCATTTGCATCGACTCTTACTTCAGGTATCAAGAGGCCCTTAAATAGTCTGAGTCTGTGAATATGGGTGTGAGGGTGCTAGGAGGACAGCGTACCAAGAACCTGTCAACACTGGGGTATATTCTCCACGGCAGCACCTCCGCTCACTCAGTCAGCATCTCTGCAGGAAATCAAGCCGTAAGCTTATTAAAAGTGAGAGCTTCACCAGGAAGCTACCCGCTCTAGTAAGTGTTCATCAGCCTGATCCCCCAGCCCTGGCATCACAGAGGGTAGCCAGCCAGACCCACCATCTTATTTCAGGATGCTGGCTGGAATGGCTGACCTGCCCAGCATGTCATGGAGGTTTATTTAGCCACGCAGATGCTCAGGCCCTTACGAAATTTCTTATTGGGGTGGCCAACAGGGACCAGTTATATTTTTGGGGGTGGTTGTACCATGTCTATTCTATGGCTCCACTTAGGAGATAAAATAATGCATATTTCCTTTTGATGTGAGGTGGTGACAGGGGTGGCCACATTTTTATTTGGGGTAGCCATGGCCACTCCTGGCCACATCTAAGATCTGACCCCTACTTCTATGTCTCCATAGTTCTGGCTGGCACCACAGCCCAGGAGCCTGACCAGCCCCATGGCTGCATGCATGGTAGCTGTTACCCGGCCACTGGAGACTTGCTGGTTGGCAGAGAAAAGAATCTGAAGGCCTCGTCCACCTGTGGCCTGCGCAAGAAGGAACCCTACTGTATCGTCAGCCACTTGCAGGTGAGCCTCTGTTGGGTGAGGGGTAGACTTCCACAAACAGACTCTAGTCAGCTTGAGCCCTTGTGAAATATTTTCCCATCCTTCGTTATTGTGCATTCGGTCCTGGGTGACAGTGAACCTGGATCCCATCCCAGGAGGTACAGGGCATGAGGTAGGGGACACCCTTTATGAGATGCCAGTCCATTGCCCCGTGCACGTGGAGAGGCATGCTGAGGGGACCATAGGCACAGAGATACCTTACTACGTGTTTTTGGACTGTGGAATTTGAGCCTGTAGCTCTGGAGGTGTGTGGCTGCAGAATGGACTGCTGAGCTACAGTTTGCTGTGAAATGGCAAAATGTACATTTGCTGTATAAGTCAAATGTTTGGCTTGGAGCCTGTGTGATGTAAATAAACTGATACAAGTCACATGATATTCAGCCCTGGGCTTTTTCATGACACTAATCTCGATGTGCTGAGGATAACTATTCTGAGAATCATAGAACCTATGTGAAACTACATTTGTAAGAAAGCTTATTTTGTTGTACGGTGAAAGACACCAGCTTTCAAATCCCAAGCGGAACGTGGAGCGTGATCTACTTTGCTGCTTTCCCACTTGACAGGATGAGAAAAAGTGTTTCCAGTGTGACTCACGCCGGCCGTACGATGCCATCTACAACACCAACAGCCATCGTATTGAGAACATCATCACCACCTTCAAACCCCATCGGAAGAAATCCTGGTGGCAATCAGAGAACGGTGAGGCATGCCAAGTTGCGCTTCCGGAAAATTCTTTTCAGCAGGCCGTCGTAAAATACTTTACAGACACGGAGGAGACTTGATGATAGAGATCTGCCACTGTCGGAAATCCAGAAGATATATATCGCTCATATGGTAAGTGACTCCAGTTCAGCTGAGGGCACTGGAAGACAGGAACAGGAAAGAACAGAGAGTGACTAGGGAGAGCGAGATGGCCGATAAATCCACAGAGCATCAGCCTGGACTTCTCTATAGCTCAATGGCTGACACATAGTACTGCGGTGCATGTAGCCAGTCAACAGGAAAAGGGGACGGTATTTTTAAACATTTCCATGGAGTTTCCTGGGAGGAAAAAATATGCATCTATGAAACAGTGGAGCGTTTGTGCGAGGCAACTATTGACCATGGACTCGGTCTTCTGTGGATGGTGGATGGTGCCCCCCCCAGGTCAGTCCAGGTCATGGGCAGGGAGCTTCCTGTTGCCCCGTTCAGCTTCTGACAAATGATGATGCCACCCAAAGCTGCAGCACGGATGGCAGGTGCCAGGTGGAATGGCCCCCTTGCCTGGGCATCGGTCCTGTTGTGGTGGGGTCCCAGGCAGGCTCTCTCTCTCTCTCTCTCCCACACAATGGTCGGCAGACCCAGGGTATTTCAGGCGGTGCTCTGCTTCCCTCTAAATCTGAATCCCAGGCCCCAGTGTCCCCAGGCCCCGCCTTGCCTTTCCTTCCCGTTTAGCCTTCTATCGATGAATCACAGGTTAAGCACAGTTCGCCGCCCATTTCCCTCCATCTGTGCCAGCGAACGAGTGTCCCTTCCCTTTCTCATTTCTTCCCCAAGCATCAGGAAGACAGGTCCCGCGACTTGGAGGTGGACGTCTCTGTCAGTGGCTGCCCCCCCAACCCACGTGACTCATCCCCGACAGAAGAACTTCTTTTCTTTCTCTTGAGGGCAAATCCCATGGAGCTGAAAGCACACTCTGAGTGGGAGGAGTCTCCAGTCCTGAACGAACCCCACCCCCCCGCTTCTCCTTGTAGCTGGCAGCTCCTGTGAGCTTGCCGGGGGGGTGGGGGGGGGGGTTATGAAACAAGCTGCCACGCAAAGGCACTGCCTTCAAAGGGGCTGACTCTCCTGTGACAGGAGGACCACTTTTCCCATGAACCCTTCTTCCCTTATTTATAAATTGACGTGTCCCGACTCTTTCTGGGGTTATAAGATATGAGGCACAAACAGGGTTGTTGAGGATGGACTGAAAGGCTTTTGCATATTGTTTTCATCAGGTATCTGTGGGTGTCTGTTGTTATTTACAATAGTTTTTGCACTTATGATAACGGTATGTTGCTTTAAACCATTGTGGTTACCAGCAGTACAGCAGTAGGCATGACAAGGTATCAGTTCAGCAACCAAAGCCTTACATTAACTGAGCAAAATAGGGAAAAGGAGGGAAAAATGTACACGTTGGTCTGTATAATTAATTGGTTTATAAAGCATATTGAAAAAAAAGTTTCTTTGAAGGTTTTATTCTTTGTTTTACTGTTCTGTCTCCGTGCTCCTCAGGGAAATCGGAGGTTTACATTCAGCTGGATCTGGAGGCTGAGTTCCACTTCACACATCTCATCATGACCTTCAAGGTGGGTCTTATGGAGGAATGAGCATGGGTCACATATGGATCACAGCTGAGATGCTACCAGACTGCTACAGTGCGTACTTTGGAGCAAAACGTTAAACGATTTGAACCTCTGCATCCACAATTTAGCAGATTTGTATATTTTCTGTGGGGTGGTGTGCGAGATAGGACTAGGTCAGTGGTTCAATGCTCATGGTCTCAGAGTAATTCCCCTGTTGGGCTCTTGAGTGCAGCCCTTAACCTCCAGGGACTGGCTGACCCTGCTCTCTCAATTGTGCATCACTTTGGAGAAAAGTGTCGGCTAAATAAATGATGTTTAACTGCAGTAAAATGCTGCAGTGATCATGAAATGCAACCTCACACTGAAGAAAGAAAATGACTCCCAGCATTAGCTATAGTGCCTGCATGCTTTAGTGATGGCTATGCATTATCTCGCTCCCTGAGGTCTCGGGCTGTACCATCAGGTAACAGGGAGGGGCCTGCATTATGTCTCTCTCTGAGATCTCGGGCTGTACCATCAGGTAACAGGGAGGTGGAGCAGCTCCTAGTTAACATGCTTATGTATTTGACTCCATGGGCACTTTTCCACCGCCCCAGGTAGCGTACTTTTGGTACGGTATTTTCAGTACTTTCCATTTTCCATTGGCTTTCGGTCAAGTACCAGCACCAAGTGCCAAACCAACTGGGTACTTTTTTGGTACTTTGGGTTGGGACTTGCAAACGCTTTCTGCTGATTGATTATGCGATTAGCCTGCTTCTGAAACACAATATAACCATCATCTTGAAAAAAGGTGTGAACTCATAAAACAGCAATAAACAAAATAAAAAAAATAAGATGTAGTAATAATGGATGCGTGGGAAAATAAAGGGAGCCAAGATTAAACTGCAGTCTGGTTGGCAGAACAGATCAGGATGGCATGACAAGAAATTAAGTATCTTGTATAATACAGCTACTGGTATCACAATGTGATCGTGTTGTAATAAATATTAGGGTATTTCTAAAGCAAAGATGGAGTTTCTCACAAACCCGTCTGGGAGTGATTTAAACAGCAAGGATGAAAATGATTACAATTGCGGGGAACGCATGCAGAGCTCATAAAAAAGCAGCGTAAGTACACTGAACTGATTTTTAAACATGTACTAGATAATTTTGAAAAGGAATAATCATTACAATTGCAAAGCTTGCTAAGCTTTTTTTTTCCTACGACAGAGTAAAAATGTTTTATTGAAACTTTAACCCCCCTGCGCTATAATGTCCAAACAGAATTGAAGGTAAGAAAAAGCCTGATCTTAGCTGATGTAAGAACTGCGTGTGCATAACATGCGATGCTGGTATTAATATCGCACATCACCCAGCCCTATAATATACTACAGCCATTTTTCAAATTCAGTACAAAACACTTGCCTCGCATTGTGATGTCATTCAGTGCCGGTACCAGTTTTTACGCCAGTGGAAAACCCATACCTGGAAGTACCGTACTTCTGGTACTTTATTGAACAACCAAAAGTACGGTACCCAGTGCAGTGGAAAAGCGCTCTATATTTCTGGCCATTCTGTGAGGACCCGGCCATCACAGAGTGTTTAGGGAACCCCCTTTATGACGCCGTCCATTCCCTTCCTCAGACTTTCCGGCCAGCCGCCATGTTAATCGAGCGCTCCGCCGATTTTGGCCGCACATGGCAGGTGTACCGCTACTTTGCCTATGAGTGCCCCTCCATCTTCCCCGGGGTCTCCCATGGGCCCCTGCGTCAGGTGGACGACGTCGTCTGCGAGTCCCGCTACTCTGACATCGAGCCATCCACAGAGGGGGAGGTGAGGGCAAGCTTTGGGGTAGGTGGCCTGTTCATGTACTCCTGTTACATTTCTGCCCTCTTAATCATGAAACTGCCCCCCAGGTGATCTACAGGGTCCTGGATCCAGCCATCCACATACAGGACCCGTACAGCTCCAGGATTCAGAGTGAGTGACCTTTGCCCTCCTGGTCTCATCAGCTCTGAAATTCTGATATGTAACTCCTCAAACACTAGCCTATGAATTTATATATATATATGTCCATTCATCCAGCTTCCATTGGCTTTTCCTGGTGAGGGTCACAAGGCGATCGAGAACCTATCCTAGACAGGCCAGTGCACAAGACGGGGGTATGTCCTGTAGGGTAGGGGTGTTCCCAAACCCCCAATGCACTGACCAGTACGGGTCCATGGTCAATATTCCAGTGGACCACAGAACGCTGGGGGTTTTGTGGAGGGTTTGGTTAATTTACAAAAATAAACTATATTTTTGCTGTTTTTTACAACCCTTCATGTTCGCGCGTTCTGTTTGCGCCTGAAAAAAATGGAAAGAGTTAAACTTATGATTTCGCCAATTAATTCGCCCTGCTGGAATCTCTTCTGTGAGGGATACCAATCCATCTCAGTGTACATACACACATACTCACATATATATAGGGCACATACCTACTGTACATGCGTGCTATGGCGGGCACAATCACTCACTAGGCAGCACCATTACCTCACCCGTCCAGGAGTGGCAGTTTGAATCACCTCTTCTGTCTGTGTGTGCGTTTGTGTGTGTATGTTTGTGTGTGTGTGTGTGTGTGTGTAATTTTCAAGTTCTCTCTTTGTTTCCTCCATCTGTAAGAGGCATGTAGGTAGACCAATTGGCATTGCTAAATTGCCTGTGATGAATTTATATGTATTTAAAACGTATAGAGATGGTGGGTGTATATCAAAGGTTTCAAACTGCAGTAGGTGGTTAAACCAGAAGATAAACCAGGAACATTTGGTAGGATTCATATTTTTCTTCCTTCCAAATGCACTGGGCTCTTGCCAGTGTTGTTCGCACATGAAGTCACCGGCCTTTGCAGGCCTTTTTCTTGCAGGGCAGCAGGCGTGGGAGAAGCAGCGGCTCTCTCCTACACAAACACACTTTATTTTGGCTGCACTTGCTTTTCTTTTTTTCCAGAAAGAAATCTGTGAAGCTTTTCCCAACTATCATGACTGCCTTCCTCTTGGAAAGGGCCCAAAATTACGTTTTTTCAAGACCCTACTCTAAAAATTTGTCTCTGTTTGATGCAAAATCGTCAGTGTCAACGGGGGGCAAACATTGCACTGACTTGTGGATGGATATGGCATGCGTTGGGTGGGGGGCGGGGGTGGCGATGGCAAGTCTGTCGGTGGTATGACTGCAGATCTTAAATCTCCCACGGCTGCCAGCAGAGTGCAGAAGGGAGGGGGTGAGGCAGTAATGGAGTGATAGGTTAGCTTCTGTTGGAAAATTTACCAGAAATGAATGAGCCGTTAAATGCAGTCTCTAGAGTATACTTACAAAAAACACAACATTAAGTGTATTACTAGAAGAGTAAAGAAGTTAGTGCTGCATTTAAATAGGAGTCTAAATATAAAGTAAGTACATAGGTAATGATCAAAAGGAAGGCAGGCACTGCGATCTCACGGATCCAGGAGTGTGGGCTGAGATCCTGGCCGCTCTGTGCTTGTAGGCTCTCCCTGGCATTGTGTCCTGTGGTGAATGATATAGGCTTCAGGCCCCCCCGTGAATTTGTACTGGATATATGGTTGCAAGGTGGATGGACACTTGGGTAACACTTGACTTGAGGGGGCACAGGTAATAGAGTAGTACAATCTTACGTAACGCATTAATTAACCAGAGACTAACGGCTTTTCCAACTTTTAACTCGGAATTTCCAACCTCCTACTTTCGTGCTATGGAACAGCTGAACGGAATGGATTTATTATGCCAATTTACACAAGCGAATGCTAATTCCACTAGCGTTTGATGCTAACACAACACAGCAATTCTCACAGACGTGCTAGTGGAAATTAGCACATAGCACAAACTGTGATATTCACCATGTGAACAGTATATAAGCATCGCTTCGGTTTTACATCACTGTTGCTCTCCGAGCCCAGCATCGCCTTTACTGAGCCGACCCTTCTGCAGTGGAAAACTGAAGTTAGCTGGAACCGCACTGTAATTAGTGTCTCTTCACGGTAAGACTTGGGAATGTCTTGGTTCTGTATGCCAGTGGAAAAGCGCCATAAGTGTTAGTTACATACTGATCCCATGTTTGTTCATCATTAATCAATCATAACAGTCCATGTATTTCATTCAGTTACTATATTTGTTCACGATTTGTACTTGAGTAGAAACTGAATTACTAAATTACTTGTGCCTCCTCAAGTAAAGTGTTACCATTAAAAGAACTTCAGTCTGATGTTCTAGTAAAAGCCTTAGTTTGGGAAAGAGTCCTCCATGTTGACATTGATCATTTGCTCTTATCAAAGATTCAAAAAACATGTCAATTTCCCCATCAATGAATAATGATAAAAATAAGTGACAAAACCATATTATTTGTGTTCATTTATCCCACACATTATTTTAAACTGATATAAAAGGAGATCCCAGTATAAGGGGAAGTCCCCGGTTTATTTTTGGTGTGAGTCCTAGACCATAATTGCCAGAGTGTCGATAAAGATTCGCATTACCTGCTACCATACATATCCTCAGGTGCCATGCACAGGACTGCCCAGTTACAACCATGTCTAATGACAATTATAAATGTTAACTTGAGTGGCGTCGCTTTTTAATGACACACTAAGAGATTTATCTATTTTTTGTTACCATGGACTGAAATAGTTCAGTGCCCTCCCTGGTATGGGAAAGCTAGCTGTCAGAGTCAAGGTCTTGAGAACAGAGTGGGGCTCTATGAAAAGAGGAAACCAGCAGATAACGAAGTGCGTGATGACTGATAGGCCTTTGGTCTGCCGGTTCTGTCATCCCCACCCCATAAGCTCAGACACAGGAACCAGCCTTCCAGTCACTCTCCTACAGTCTCAATATCAGAGTAGAAATAGTCACGCAAAGTTTTACAAAAATGAATTGCAATAAACAGAGGACTTTGGCAAACGCCGTCACGCTGTAATGTGGCACATCCGAGAATCCGGAGCCCTGAGTTCTCCCGTCCTGCGTGGCGTGTGAGCGGAACAGCTGGACGGGAAACATGCCGGTGCTGTTTCTATGGGAATAAGATTTATTCCATGTTTAATGAGCGTGAACAACAGCACTGTCTAGGTATGGATTTAATCCCCTTAAGCTGCCACCGTCTCGGACACCAGCCCTCCCCTCCCACGATGATTCTTTTACCGGGGGTCCAGCTATGTATGGAAGGGTGACTTCTGCATGTATCTGGAGGTATCAGAGTATCTGGGGGGTTATTTGCTGCCTGCTGGAGGTCATGGGGGCACATGTAGGCCTCATCCTGCTCTCTGCCTGGACTGCTGGTTAAGAGTAGAGTAGAGAAGAGTAGAGTATTGTCATTGCATTAAGTA
Organism: Mormyrus iriodes; assembly: GCA_011763525.2. NCBI lineage: Eukaryota > Metazoa > Chordata > Actinopteri > Osteoglossiformes > Mormyridae > Mormyrus > Mormyrus iriodes. Next base: position 15,242,736 of record JAAGVU020000103.1, on the reverse strand, counting down.
CGGGTACAGAGGAAATGAAACGCTAAGGCTTTAGGGGAGGCAGTTTGCTATGTCTGCAAAGCGCCTTCTCTCTCAAATATTTAGACTAGAAGACCTTGAGAAAGATAAAGTTATTTCTGTCAGCTTACAGAACAGTTGCCCTACAGCACGGAAATACAGCAACGTGTTATTCTTAGAGGTCGACATCTCTTTTACGTCAACCTTTTGGTCATTGGCCTGTGTCCTGCAGACCAGCTGAGGATCACCAACCTACGTGTCAACCTCACCAAGCTGCACACGCTAGGGGACAACCTGCTGGACTCTCGCTTGGAGATCAAGGAGAAGTACTACTACGCCATGTATGAGATGGTGGTGCGTGGGAACTGCTTCTGCTACGGCCACGCCTCCAAGTGCGCCCCCATCGAGGGGATTAGGGGGGATATCGAGGGCATGGTGAGCGGAAATGAAGCCCATTTCACCACAATGAACAGCTTGTTTAATAGCGTAATTTTCCACTTTTTTGACATTTTTTAAGTACTGCACTTTTGTCTCTTCCACCACCAGGTGCATGGGAGGTGTGTCTGCAAGCACAACACCAATGGACTGAACTGCGAACGGTGTGACGACTTCTACAATGACGTCCCCTGGAAGCCGGCTGAGGGCAGGAGCACCAACGCCTGCCAGAGTACGTGATGCAGACCTACCTTTATGCCTCATATCGCTGCTGACCCATCATCCGCATTAACATGAATGCAACTTTTAGGGACTCCTAGCACTGCAAGCGAAATCATTGGGTGGAGGTCCTGGAAAACTGGGCCCAGCTTACTGGTTTGGTTGAGACACTTCTGTCATTCCCAGAATGCAACTGCAACCAGCACTCCGACAAGTGCCACTTCGACATGGCCGTGTATCTGGCCACGGGGAACGTGAGCGGCGGTGTGTGTGACAACTGCCTGCACAACACCATGGGGCTTCACTGCGAGAAGTGCAAGCCCTTCTACTACCAGGACCCCGCCAGGGACATCCGGGACCCTGCAGTGTGTGTCCGTGAGTAGCCCCCCTGATCTGGGGAACAGTGGGTGGAGAACATGGTTTATCGCAGTGGAGTCTTCACATTTCCACCTCCTTGTACCAATTACTGCATTGCTTATCGATTGTTATTATTCGGGGTTTACTCAGGGGAAGAGCTTTTTTGAAATGGCCCTTTTTGTGACCCTTCTTGGGGCCCTGATGTCACCTGTCTGGTCTGTGCTTTGCCCCTCGGTCAGCCTGTGACTGTGATCCCGACGGCTCCCTCAACGGCGGCGTCTGTGACGGGCATGATGAACCCAGCCTGGGCTTGATGACTGGGCAGTGCCGCTGCAAGGAGCATGTGCGGGGGCGGCGCTGTGACCGCTGCAAGGCGGGCTACTTTGGGCTTAGCGCGGACGACCCACGAGGCTGCCAGCGTGAGGTCCTGGGTGACAGCGTGGGTTGAGGGGATGTGTGTGCGTGAACCAAGACTCCACATCTCAGCACCCCACTAACAGTTGCTCCCTCCCCTCCCACAGCGTGCCAGTGCGACCCCATGGGCTCATTGTTGGAAGGCGGCCAGTGTGACCCGGTCACCGGAGACTGCTTCTGCAAGCGCCTGGTGACGGGCCGGACCTGCAGTCAGTGCCTAGTACGCACGCTAGGGTGACCCGCACAACAGCACCCAAGCTCAATTAGGGCACGTAGTTGGGAGGAGCACGGCGGCACCATTTGGGTCAAAGGAGCAGTTAATTCAGCACCTGAACACCTGCTGCCCTCCATCCACCCTCTTCTACAGCCTTATACTTCTATTTTAGACAGAACCTACTTTCTGTATACGTATGTATTTCACTTCCTATATGGGCACAAAGCACCAGGTGGTCTTCCTGCGAATCATGCCCATGCAGATCCTCCACTTCCTGTCTTGGCTAGGAATAGCGCCTTGGAATGTGGGCACCAGAAAAGAGTTCATTGTCTAAATTTAGTTCTGGGATCCACAGACTCCTTGATGGTGTTGATTACATAAGTTTTAATTGCTTTCTGGGCCTCAGGAAACATTGATAAAAAATGTGCCTCTGCATACTTTGTTCTTCACGGTTCCTTCACAGATCTTTATTCCATTGATGTTTAATTTAAGATATGCAATAAATCACATCATCTTAGTTGGCATAGGCCAGTAACATTGCTAGAATGTCTAGGAATGAATACACACAGGCTGTATGATGACTGACTGTGTGAGGCAGTGTGTTGTGTCAGTAATTCAGCGAGAGCTGTGTCAAGGATGTCGAATGCGCTTCAGTGGAGGGCTGAAGTGCACTCACCTGGCTATCCAGTGCTCACAGTTTCTTGTCTCTGCCTCTCCTCCAGCCAGAACACTGGGCTCTGAGTCATGATCTGAATGGCTGTCGAGAGTGTGACTGCGACGTGGGAGGGGCGACGGACAACCAGTGAGTGCTTGTGTCTGATCTCCCTTTTCATCACAGAATCAGAGAATCCAAGGCTTTGCCAGAAATCTAGCAAGCTGGCCTGGTAATTATGGAAAAATGGTGCATATTCAGTGATATCCATCACATTTCCAGGAGAAGTACTGTGCACACTAGATATACGTGCAAGGCGAATATGTGTACTACCACAGTCGTGTTTGGGTGTTAATGCGTAGATGCTCAAATTTGTCTGCGTTTGCCTTCGTGAGTGAATCTGTCAGCTCAGCAGATGGGTGTGTGTGGGTGTGTGTGTGCCTGTGCCTGTATGTGTGTGCCTGTGTGCTTGTATGCGTGCACATGGGCCCTCTTGGCGGTATCTGTGTTGACCAGCTGTCTTCCTCTCCAGCTGCTCCATGGAGACCGGCCAGTGCCGTTGTCGCAGTCACATGACTGGGCGCCAGTGTAACCAGGTGGAGCCTGGGTTTTACTTCATGGCTCTGGACCACTACACCTACGAGGCAGAGCTGGCCAAACTGGGCCAGGTAACCACACCAGGAGACACCGCTAACATTACATTTATTCTCTCATTGCCTTGCCGATTTCAGTGGCCTGAATTCGAGCCTCAAGCATTCCACCACTGCACTTACTTACAGCTCCATGTCTTATTGTTCTAGAATAACTCACAGTTTCTCATTTGCAGACTGCAGGTATCATTTACATTAGGCCAAAATTTCGACTACATCTCCAGTTGCCCACTTCTTATCCACTGTTGTAATTCCCAACAATGCCTGACCATAGTTACAGACCTTTACTGTAAATGAGCGTACTGAGCATGTTTTACTGCATCCTGTTTGTGTGTTTCTGTGTCGCACTAGGGCTGCATCGTGGTGGAACGGGAGATCCAGCCTGGTCGTACAGCCATCTGGACCGGCACTGGTTTTGCCCATGTGCCTAAAGGCAGCACTCTGGAGTTCTCCATCAGCAACATCCCGTACTCGATGGAGTATGATGTGCTGATACGCTATGAATCACAGGTTAGGGCCGGGACCTTGTAGGTGGGCCCTGTCTGCAACTAAGTTCCGAGCTGGTGGGGGGTGTGGATGACTGAACCTCCTCACGTGTCCATCAGTGATGTGCCTAACTGCTTACTTGCCCATAACAGATGCTACATGACTGGGAGGAGGTTCATGTGAGTTTGGTGCGGCCGGGTCCGATTCCCACCAGCAGTCCGTGTGGGAACACTATCCCCGCGGACGACCTGCTGACCGTGTCCCTGCCCATCGCCTCCAGGTCTGAACTGGGCCCATCGTCCGGCAGTTCCTACATGACACCTGTGTCCAGACCTACAGTGTTAGAAGCTGCCAGCTTACAGATTGATGTGACATCATCATAACACAAGCCCAGACTGCTATTATAGCCATCAGTCCTGCTATATTCACATGGCAGCTTCTGGACGAGGTCGCTCACAAACTGGTGCACATTATTATAACCACTTCATATGCATACTCTTACAGGTTTGTTTTGTTAGGTTACAGATTTGTCTTGCTGTCATGTTTGCAGGTTTGTTTTGCTGTCATGTTACTTGTTTGTCTTGCTGTCATGTTTGCAGGTTTGTCTTTCATGTTACTTGTTTGTCTTGCTATCATGTTTGCAGGTTTGTCTTTCATGTTACTTGTTTGTCTTGCTGTCATGTTACAGGTTTGTTTTGCTGTCGTTTGCAAGTTTGTCTTGCTGTCATGTTACTTGTTTGTCTTGCAGTCATGTTACAGGTTTGTTTTGCTGTCATGTTTGCAAGTTTGTCTTGCTGTCGTGTTACAGGTTTGTTTTGCTATCGTGTTTGCAGGTTTGTAGTACTGCCGAACCCTGTCTGCTTGGAAAGAGGAGTTAGCTACACCTTGCGGCTGGAGTTCCCACACTTCTCTAGACGGAGCACTGTCCCGAACCCCAGTATCCTGATTGACTCTGTAAGTTTAACACAGACTTTTGCCCTCTCTTGCTCTTTCGCTCCTTTGTTCTCTCTGTCAGTGGTGGGCATATCATCCCTCCCCCCCTCCCATTGCAGATCTCCCTGCTCCCTCGATACTCCTCTCTGGAGATGTTCATTGCTGGGGATCCTGCATCCATTGCCCGCAAGCAGACCTTCGAGTTCCACCGCTGCCACGAAACAGGCAAGGCCGTGGCGCGCTCTCCACTCAGCGACACCTGTGCCAAGCTGCTCGCCAGCATGTCCGCCATCATCAACGACGGAGCTCTGCGTGAGTAACTGTGGGCCGCCATGGAGGCCAGGGCTATCAGAGGAGCATTCCGGGCAATTCCTGATAATTAGCATTTTAAAAGTTTTCCAGCAAATTGATCACACTTTTCTTCACTCCTGCTAGCAGCCATCATGATTCTCCAAAAATATCTTAATCTGTACCAGGGGTGGCCAATTTTATCCAGAAAGGGCCATTATGTATGTGGGTTTTCATTGCAACTCCCTAGTTAGATTGGCTGAAGAGTCCTCACACCTGGGTTTGAACAACTGACCTAAAGGTTATCCCAAAAGCCTGCATACACACCGGCCCTTTGTGGATAAGATTGCCCACCCCTGATCTACACGTTACTGTACCAAACCTTAAAATGACTCAGAGTGTCTGTCTTAATTCCTGTTTAAGTGATAAGAGCACTGGGACTGCTGAGTGGCTAATGGCTCAGTAGCTGCTAACCATTCTCCCTGTCCTAATCCCACCGCAGCCTGCCAGTGTGACCCCCAGGGCTCAGTGAGTTCTGAATGTAATGCTCATGGAGGCCAGTGTAGCTGTAAGCCGCATGTGATTGGCCGGCGCTGCGACCAGTGTGCCCCGGGGACGTACGGCTTTGGGTCTGTGGGGTGTAAACGTAAGTGACCCTTTACCATGGAATTGACTGAAGGGGTGCCTAATCCTGGAGGGGAGGGGTCACGTTAATCTGCATTAGTTAGTAACAGAGCAAGTGTGTCACCTTCCTATACATAATACTGTATGACCAATGAAAACTGTGTGCACTTAAGTAAGCTGATCTATTTAAATCAGTTAGTTCTTCCTCTGTAGTAGAGCTCTAACACTGTTTATGTTCTAGTCACCATTTATCTGAACTAGTTAGGCAAAGGTTCTTCACTGAAGCAGCAGAGATGTTGTACCCTTCTGTATACTCTTTGCAATAACACCATCTTCCCCACTTTTGCTTCCTGGCAGCATGCAGCTGCAGTATGGAGGGTTCGCGCACCCCCTTCTGCCATCAGCACACAGGGCAGTGCCCCTGCAATCCTGGGGCCTTCGGGCTGCACTGCGATAGGTGTCAGCATGGGCACTGGGGCTTCCCCAACTGCAAGCCATGCCGCTGCAATGGGCATGCCGAGGAATGTGAGGGGAGGACCGGACGCTGCCTGAACTGCAGGGGGAACACGGCAGGGGACAAGTGTGAGAGGTGGGGCAGAGCGGGGTTGGGGCTGGGGGGGGGCAGGTGGGTTAGGCGGAGTCATGGGCAAAGTCAGGGTGGGGTCTCCTCAAGAAAACCTTGAAATCAAGTTGTTCCTTTGCAGGTGCGCCAATGGTTACTATGGCAGTCCAGAGCTGGAGTCAGGGAGTCAGTGTCGGCCCTGCCCCTGCCCTGACAACCCCACCAGCGGTCGCCACTTTGCAGCCTCCTGCTACCAGGACACCCGCAGCCACCAGGTGGTCTGCAACTGTAACCAGGGCTACACGGGTGAGTGCGTTCCTATCACCCAATTACCGGCTGCTGTTTAACCGCCGCTCTATCCTTTATGTCTTAAATCCAGGGATAGAATGTAGGTCACCCTAGATCATGACTTGTTGGAGACACAGCCCCAGAGGACAGTGCCCTTCAGCTTTTCCCTGTATTGTACCACATCTGTGCTTTGCCTTTATTGTTACTGTTCCCTCGTTTGCTTCTCTCATTGTGACCCCCCCCCCATATTGCTCACTCCTGTTCCTCAAGGAGGTGGGAGGTGTTTGCAGGCTCATTTATGGGTCAGTAACGCCTCTTGTTTCCCTCCCCCGCCACTCACATGGTTCAGGGATGGTTAAACGCTCCGAGGGGATCGTCCAGCGTGAGTAAAAGGGAGAATCACTCCCCCCAACTCTGCCTCAAACCCCCCCCCCACCCAATTCTGATCGCCCGCATGGCTTCAGCCACCCCCTTCACATGATGCCACAGCCTGTCCTCATTGTGATGTAGATAGCTAGTGCCCCTAAGAGCTGATCCAGGACCTGTTTCAGCAGCATGTCCTTGTCTGCGTGGGGTGTGGATCTGGGGTCATTAAGGGTCTCCTCTTGGTAGGGCAGTAGCTGTCTACCAGAACACTTGGGCCAGCACTTTTTACCTCTGCTTGCAAAGGTCACCTACACTGTTCCCATTCACAGATTTGGTGCCTCCGGAGAGAGGAGAGTGGAGGGGAGGAGAGGAGACAGGAGGAGATGAGAGGGGAAGAAACAGGAGGAGAGGGGAGGAAAGGAGAGGGAGGAGATGGAGGAGAGGGGAAGAGACAGGAGAAGAGGGGAGGAAAGGAGAGGGAGGAGAGGGGAAGAGACAGGAGAAGAGGGGAGGAAAGGAGAGGGAGGAGAGGGGAAGAGACAGGAAGAGACAAGAGGGGACAGGAGGAGAGGGAGGGGATGGAGGAGAGGGGAAGAGACAAGAGGAGACAGGATGAGAGGGGAGGATACGGAGCAGAGAGGAAGAGATAGGAAGAGAGGAGAGGGGAGGAAACAGGAGAAGAGGGGAGGCGATGGGGGAGAGAAGACGGGAGGAGAGGAGACAGAAGGAGAGGGGAGGCGATGGGGGGAGAGAAGACAGATGAAGAGGAGATGGGAGGGGACGAGGGGTGTAGACAGGAGGAGAGGAGACGAGAGGAGAGCCTTCGACCTGTTTATATGGAGAGGGCTATGGGGCAAACTGCACCCATACCAACACCAAACATTCGCTTCACATATCACGCCACAGCCACTGAAACCTCAGCAGGGGAATGTCTGACTGCAGTGTTAGATACGACCTGACTACTGTAACATAAGCACACATGCATGTCATTTTGCAGCAAAGGATGTACAAGTGAGTATAAGCTCCATTCAGCACATATATCTGTCCGATTTGTGATGATTAGTGCGCTGACCTAAAAATCCAGCTGTAGAGATCTCCAGATTTCTAAATAATGTGTAAGATATCACTCCCATTTTTGACCACCTTCTGTTTCAAATATGAGTCAAAGCAGTGGACATATAGGCAGTTTATCAATTATCTCTATAAGTACGATCAGTCTTCAGCAGTGGGGAGTGTCTCTGCTCCAGGGGCTCAGACCTTAGCCTCACTTACACATGTCCCGAATGCAGGGAGTGTTTTTCCATTCTGGCTGCGCTTTTTGCTGGACGATGTCATTCTGACAGGAGAAGCTGGGGAGGCCCCGCTGTAGATCCCAGCTTAATCTGAGCACTGCTTCCTAAACAGTGTTTCACTTTATCTGGTGCTGCTACTAATAACACTACCTCCTAATGTGCGAGTCATTTTATGCCCCTATTTAGAACCCAGACTTACCTAATTATTTGCCAAAGAATTTATTTAGTAAAGAATACATGTATACCATCTATGTATATAATGGATATCTAAATTTGCCCTTAGGTTATCTGTACGTGTTCATATTTGTACATTTCAGGTCCTAGTCAGGCATAATGAAGGACAAACTGGGTTGTTCGTTTCCAGGAATAATAAAACCCCCCTTCCTGATCTATTCCTCCGGGCTGCTCTTGAATCTCCGAATGAGGTCACACAGTGTGCCTGCAGGAGCAATCATGCTGCAGGGCCTCTGTTCGCGACCTTCTGGAAAATCATTTGAAGATGTTCTGGAAATTTAAACTCTACAAGGATAATCTCTCGTTTGCCTTTCCGTCCGGTGTTCCCCCATGTGCTACCCGTTTGCCACCTGACCCCCGATCTCCTCCCCCTCGTGTCACCAGGCTCTCGCTGTGATGAGTGTGCCCCTGGTTACTATGGCAACCCCTCGGAGCCGGGCGGCCGCTGCCAGATGTGCCAATGCAGCAACAACATCGATTTGACTGACCCGGAGTCATGTGACCGCCGCACCGGGGAGTGCAGGAAGTGCCTTTACAACACGGAGGGGCCCGACTGTGGAATGTGCAATATAGGATACTACGGGGATGCCAAGCGACGGAACTGCCGGAGTGAGTTGTCTAAGCCTCATTCCCCCAAGCCTGGTTCTTGGTCCCCATGACTGATTAGATGAACATTGTTTTATCGTTGTTTTATTGATTAATGTAAAGTTTTAACTTAATGTATGTATGCATAGATACATTATACACACATGTACATTCTGAGGTGCACATAGAAATTCTGGGCCCCCTGACAAAATGTCACCATCCCCACCCCCCCCCCCCGCTTGGGTTCATAGTAGATTGCTTGACCCAATTAATGCTCGGCCCTCTGAATTTTGCAGGATAGATATGCCCGTCCAATACCCCTGTGCACATTAAGCCTGTTATCATCATGTATTTCACTCTTTTTATGCAGAGTTGGTAACAAACGTCCTACAGTATTTTAGCAAGTAGTCATTTTTTTCATAGTTCTTCTATCGACGGGATTTTTCTTAAATCATATTATCATGTTCTCATGTTGAAAATCTTCCAGAATGCACCTGTAACTTCCTGGGCACCGAGCACAAACAGTGCTCCTCTCCGGACAAGTGTGTGTGCAACCGTGGGACGGGCCAGTGCCAATGCCTGCCCAACATCAGTGGTCAGACCTGCGATCACTGTATCACCAACTACTGGAACATGGCCAGTGGCCGTGGCTGCGAGCCCTGCAACTGTGACCCCATCAATGCTATTTCGGCCCCCTGCAATGAGGTGCATTCCGCCACCAGCCCTACTGTCTCTGCAATAAAGTCTCATCTTTTCTGCAATAATGAGGACCGGAGGCCTGCAGTGTGACACCCAGCCCTGTCCCAACCAGACAAGTAAATGTGTGATCATAAGCACAGTGTTTATTTCGTGTGTTGGACCCTGCCTGTGTGTGACCCCAGTTTACAGGCCAGTGCCACTGCCGTGACGGTTTTGGGGGGAAGACCTGCACAGAATGCCAGGAGAATTTCTGGGGCAATCCCAAAGGCCAGTGCAGAGGTAAGTTGTTACACATGAACTGTACGAGTTCAGCGTATTATAGATCATTATGGGGGAAATCCTGCCTGTTTCAGTCTTACAGTGACTGAATTACTGTACCAGTCAAAAGTTTGGACCTACCCAGAAAAAGGTTTATTTGTACTATTCTCTACATTTTAGAATAAAGACAACAGAACTATAAAATAACCTATAAGGAATTACACTGATCAAAAAAGTATTAAACAAAATAACAATAATTTGTTGGGGAGGTGGGACTCAGTTCAATTCCCTGGGTTGGCAGGGTGATGCCACCACTGGACATTTGAGCAAGGCCTTTAACCCTAACTGCTCCAGGGACTGGCTGACCCTACTTTCTCCTCTACATCAGTTTTAATAAGGTGCCTCCTGGGATGTTTTTCCAGCTGCCTTGAAGGACACATATATGCTGAGCACTAATTGGCCACTTTTCCTTCAGCCATTCTCAAAACCCTTTCTAGTGTGTTTACTTCAGGTGGTCAGGTCATGTGATGCGACGCAATCACTCTCCTTTATAGGTGGCTTGGTGTGTCCAAACTTTTGACTGGTACTGTACATCTGAAATCTTTGTAATGGTACTGGCTGCCAGAGTCGCCCCTGTTTATTGTGACCGTTTTTCAGTGCGTCACTGTTCACATGGTTATTGCCAGTCATGTGACCAGACTATGGCACCTCCCTCTTTCCCCAGCCTGTGACTGTGACCGGCGTGGCATTGAGACGCCACAGTGCAACCGCCTAAATGGGCACTGCGTATGCCGGCCGGGCGTGTCGGGCGTGCGCTGTGACCAGTGCGCCCGCGGCTTCTCCGGGCACTTCCCAGACTGCCAGCCCTGCCACCAGTGCTTTGGCGACTGGGACCGCGTAGTCCAGGACCTAGTGGCCCGTACCAAGACCCTGACTGACCGGGCCCGTGAGATCCAGCTCACTGGCCTAACTGGTGCCTATGAGAAGAGCTTTCGCGAGATGGAGAAGAAGCTGGCCAAGGTCCAGGGCATCGTTAACACTCGCAATGCCACGGCTGAGGCTATCGCCAGCCTCATGACCCTGACTGAGGACCTCAGGTAGTAAAGGGCAGCCTTGAAGACCAGGGAATGCATAAAACACACACACACACACACACACACACACGACTGAATTGGAATGGATGACTTCCCATTCACTCTCACATTAATGCTTTTAATAATTCCTAGCCTCAGTCCAAAATAACCATTTTTGCACTTTTAAATTTTAAAATTATTATAAATGAAAAGGTGTTTTTTGGGAGAGGGAGGGGGTAAGGTCGTTTTGTCAAAATTAGTCCCCACATTAGTGTCAGTGATAGTTTTTCCCTGACAGTCTTCTCCTGTACTGAAAACGCTTCCTCCCAGGGCTCAAATTGGTGAGACTACAGAGAAGCTGGATCGCCTGGAGTCAGAGCTGACCAACGTGCAGGACGGCAACTATGAGGCCAGCAGCCAACTAAGTGCCCTGGAGAGAGAGGCCAGGGAACTCAACCTGACCTCTGACCAGCTCAGCCACCAGCTGGACATTCTCAAGAACTCCAACTTTCTGGGTAAGAGGATTGGGCAGATTCGTCCCCAATTCATCAGCATAAGGCGGATTGGTGGAGGTTTTTGGCAGTCAGCTGTTCACAAAGGTGGGCAGTAATACAGTTTCTTCCATGGAAACTTCCTGAATGTGTGATCTTCTCTGTGAAGTCGTAGGAGGTACAAAACTGTACCGTCTCCGTGTTGTCCACCCACTCTCCTACCAGGTGCCTATGACAGCATCCGCAGTTCCTATAACAAGTCCCGAGAGGCAGAACGCCTTGCCAAGCTGGCCACGACCCACGTGCCGAGCATTGTCAGCCAATCAGCAGACACGCGTCGGAAGACGGAACGTCTGATGGCTGCCAAGAAGGATGATTTTAACCGCAAGAATGCCGCCAACAAGCGTGCCCTGCAGGACCTCACTGCCAAGACATACAATCTAGACCTGAAGAAGATCAACGAGAAGGTCAGAGTGAACGCCATCCTCTTTAAAGATGTCTTCCAACCATAGTTCTGAAGGACTTGCATCTTCTACTCAGTGGGTTTGGGCTTAGTGCCTATGTCCAGGAGGTTGTGAGTTCATATCCCGTAGCCAGTAGAGTAATTAATCAATCAGAGCAAAGCTCTTACCCTCCATGGCTGCAGAGATGCAAGCAGTCCCTACTCTCTGGTCCTCATGTGTATGTTGTTTTGCACAAAAGTGTCTGCAAAATAAATGCAATAAGAGATTTTGAAAGTGCTTGGGAAGTCTGAAATATAAGATGCAGCCAGTGGGTTAGGAATGTGACTACTAAAAATACATAAAGTATACATGTCTTAACATCCTAATCATTCACAATATAACAAAAAAATATCTAAATTCCAATTACATATTGAACCTGACATATATTCCATCTTGACATAGCATTGTATTGTCTTTCTCCTGTCACTGCTATCAGATCAGACTAAGAGCAGCAGGCAATAATGCTAAAGCAATGTATTCTTTATTTTCCACACTGCATCCAAAGGTCTGTGGCATTCCTGGCGATGTGCCGTGCGATGAGAGCCCTTGTGGTGGTGCCGGTTGCCGCGATGATGATGGAAACAGGCACTGCGGGGGTCTGAACTGCAACGGTGCCGTGGCAACTGCAGGCAATGCCCTTGAGAGGGCTAAACATGCTGAGAAGGAGCTGAACAAGGCCATGGCTGAGGTGGAGGAGCTCTTCCAGAAGGTGAGCAGAGGCTGACTCTCCATCACCACAGGTGTAAAAATTAAACATGGATTTTTGCTCTATATATGTGGCGTGTGCATGTTCTCCCCTAGTTAAACAAGTTTCTGGTTTATGATGAATTTACATCTCCAAATTGTGTGTGTGCCTGCCTTGGGCTACTTCCGGGCCCCCATACTGTATAAAGAAGTTAGAAGATGGATGTATGGATTTTAATATTAGTATTTTTTGTTCAGGTGGTATTGTTTTTTATTAATTCCATTTTCCATATACAGATGATCATATAAATAATGTGTAACAGAACAGAAATTTACACTGTAGTGTTTGTTGCATAATTCATGACAGTGTTAGACTTCATGATGAGGATTTGGTGTGCAGGAAAAGGCCTTTTTCCCAGTAATATCTCACCAAGATGCTCCTCAGGTGGCCAAGGCCAAGATGCAGGCGATGGAGGCGAAGGGGAAGGCCCAAGCGGCCCTGGACAAGGCCAACAACACCAAGGCCAAAGTGGAGCGCTCCAACAACAAGCTCCGAGACCTCATCAAGGAGATCCGTGAATTCCTCACACGTGGGTACCGACATGTTTAACACCAACAATCAACATAGACTTGAGGACAAAGCTGAGATTGTCAGAAGCTTGACTGCTGCGGTGAATCACTGGAGGCTAGCTTGAAGATATACTCAGCTGTAGATGACACATTTATATTAAAATCATGGATGAGAAACCTTGTGATCTTCTGATTCACAAAAAATATTAAGTGAAAAAAATCTGATATGAACTGTCAAAGAAATGAAAATTGAACAACGGGCTTAAAGAGTTGTTCTTGTCACTACAGAAGAGGGCGCTGATCCAGACAGCATTGAAGCTGTGGCCACCCGTGTCCTGGAGCTGACCATTCCGGCCTCCCCTCAGCAGATCCGGCACCTGGCCAGCGAGATTAAGGACAAGGTCAACAGTCTATCTAACGTGGACGCCATCTTGGAACAAACGCAGGACGATGTGCGCAAGGCTAGGCAGCTTCTGCAGGACGCCAAGAAAGCCAAGTGGGTGGTAGCATGTAACATAACTGATGTAGTCTGGTGTTTAAGCCAAAATATTGAGCATAAACAGGGGTAAGGGGTGTCTAATGCAGTTTCCAAACCCAATTCCTGGGAATCCCCAGACAGTCTGTGTTTTTGCTCTCTCCCAGGTCCCAGCACACCTGGCACCAGGTATCTGGTGTCCCTGACTGGCTGGGAGTTGGGAGCGAGCAAAAATGTGGACTGTCTGGGGGTTGGGTTGAGGAACACTGGCCTAATGGATATGTTATACATACCTGATCCTCTTGTAGCCACAATTATGAGAACATGAAAAGCTTTATGTTACTGTGAACTTAGAGACTGGGGAGCAGGAAAAAGCAAGAGAAGTAGCGGGTTTTTTTGTTTGGTTACGGAAGGAATCGTGCCGAGAGCGTCAAAACAGTGGCGGAAACAGTGAAACAGGCTCTTGCTGATGCCCATAAGGCACAGGCCGCTGCCGAGAAGGCCATCCAGCGTGCCCAGGACGACATCGGCAGCACCGAGGATCGGATAGCGCAGGTACCTACCCGCTTATTTCACCAGTGGCTCAAGAAGGTCGGTGACTCCAAAGCAGTTCAAATGAGGCCCATTCACACTGCATGGCTTCATGTATAGGTGAATTCCGAGACATCTGCCAGGGAGAAAGACCTGAATGACGCCATGGATCACCTGAGCCACCTTAGCAGGCAGATTGAGGCCCTAAAGACCAAGCATGCCAACAACAGCCTGGTGGCATCACGTGCTGAGGAAACGGCCACCATGGCAAGGGATAAGGCGAATGAGGCCAAGCAGGTGAAAACGTGAACATTCAACTGAATTTTGAACTGTTGTATAAGTTGATTAAGAGAAGCTGCTACGATCCCATAATATAATGATAGCTGATTTCTCTTTTATCATCGAGTGCTGTATTTGTATCGGATGTTCTACACCCTTGATGTAGATGTTCATCTAAGGGCAGATCTCCCAGTTCACCAAACTGTCCTCACAAGGCTCGCTTTTTCTTGTTTGCACCATATAGATGTTAGATGGCGAGCTGACAGATAAGTACCGGATGGCGCAGGACCTAGTGGACCGCAAGGCTAAGATGGTGCAAGATGCAAAGAAGAAAGCGGAACGACTGCGGGATGAAGCCAAGAAGCTGCTGCAGAACGCGCAGAACAAGCTTCAGAAGCTGGCAGGTGTGTGGACTGAGCCACTGAGCTGCGGGTTAGCCAGTAGCTCCCCATATCTCATTGGCTAGCCAGTAGCTCCCCATATCTCATTGGCTAGCCAGTAGCTCCCCTTATCTCATTGGCTAGCCTGTAGCTCCCTTTATTGCATTGGCTGAACCGTACTGTCTGTTCGCTTTCATTGATATTCTCACATGTCCCTTCTAGAACTGGAGAAAAATTATGAGGACAATCAGAAGATGCTAGAGGGAAAAGCTAAGCAGCTTGATGGACTGGAAGACAAAATGAAGGCCATCCTCAATGACATCAACAAGCAAATTCAGATTTATAATACATGCCAGTAACAGCCAGCCTTTGTCCACTCAGTCATGACTGGGCTGCACTTTACTGCAAACAACAAAGAGAGGACTAAAACCACTGCCACAGTATGTCACTGTGCTGAATCTGTAAACCCTGCATCCTAGTGGAGGATGTGGGGTACTGCAACCAAAAAAAACTAGTCTCGAGCTCAAAGCAGAATGGTCTGGTTCTGGTCTTTGAGGCCCGCAGGTAGGCTTTATTGGTAGATTTTGCCATGAAATGCCACCTGAAATGAGGCATCAAACAATGACTTCAAACAAAAACCAGCAGAAGCCCCCAAGGACCAGAATTTTCACAGAAGTTTTGAATTGTATCGTGCCTTTATTGAATTGTTACCTTGCCAGACAAATGCAGCTAAACTGTCCTCTATACAGGTAGTATGACAGAGTTCAAACATTCAAAGATCTGATACAAGGAAGAATACATTAGTACAAAGGATGATAGTATTGTATGGAATAAATACAGTATTTCTTACCTTACCTTAGTTCTGTTGTATATGGAAGTCCCATTTATAAAGGTAAGGCAGTAAGTAAAATTTATTTTAAAAGTTTGGATTTTGTTTTTAGCACAACATACTTATAAAATGCCACATATTTAATATTTTATATATTTTTAAAAAGTGTAACAATAAAAAAAATATGTACAACATGTAAGTAATGATCACCCATCACATTTAAAATTGCAGCAATGTACCCCATATTATTTAAGGTTATCTTTAAGTAACAGGTAATTTTTAAACCATAGTCATTAAAAGACCAAAGAGAATACATGCAACTTCATATGCCAGATATTAAATACAATCAGTTTTGGATGAGAGACATTACTAAGCATCCTGGGAAATATGAGGCAAAAAACCATTCAGATAACAATTACAGAAATAATGATGCGTAGGAAAAACTGGATGAGTTCTGACGACCAACCATTGTTTGACAGTGTGTCTGACAGGAAGGTTCATCTGAAAAAGAGCAGTTTGTGTGTATTTGTACATATTTGGGAGTTTATGAGCAAGTCAGCAAAAGAGAACACCATGCACATCCTGCATCATCACTCTTCTAAGCAATAAAATCTTTGATACTGTGCCACAGTTATATGTCGTTTTAATTTTACACATAGTAGCAGCTACTTTAAACAGGTATGTCCTATAGAGCATCTGTTTTAGCTCCAGGTAAATTCAGTCTAAGACACCTGCAATAATATGAAAATATTATGTACTTTAAACCATTACAGCACAAACCTCCGTTGCTTTTTATCAATATTCAGTGGCATATTTGAGTGTAATTGTTAGTTGTTCTGTAAAGCAAATAAATGTGGGAAAAACTCAGTTTTTGATAATATAATTTATCTATTCATCCCCCACCTGATCCCTATTCCTGCCACACACCCCAACCTCTACAATTTTTTTTATTATTGGATGGATCAACTGGAAATGAATAGATGTGTCAATAAATGTGTTTTTACCTGAATGCTCTGAAGGCCTAGTCCTGACACATAACTCTGAAACCACCTATTTGTTTATTGCATGTTCCACTTACATGGTAAACTGCATAATCTTTCCATGCCAATTAGTTGGTTAACTATTTCTTAATGTCCATGTCATAAGATGTCATTTCTATTATTTGCACAGTCTGTATGTCTAAATATCCAAATACTTATATTCTATTCATTTCTCATTGCACTATTACCAACATTTTCTGTGACATAACAGTAAGAATTGTAACAGATACACCAGTGGTGTGTGTGTGTACGTATGTGTGTGTGTGTGTGTATATGTGTGTGTGTGTGTATATATATATATATATATACACACACACATTATACATATACCTATATATATTTGTGCGCACTATCTACTAAATCGTTCACACAATTTTGTTTAACGTGTCCAGGGAATACTAAATCGAACTCATAAAATCCCTAAAATGTGCGAGCGATTTAATTCTTTCGTGCTCTCAATTTGCTATTTTGAGCTCCCGAATTAATTATGTTGTGCTCATGCTTTGGTTATCTATGGTCTTGCCTACAGAAAACGCGGCCGCAAAGCCAGAAGTTAGCGTGAGGTGCGCGAATACTACGAGTTTTACGGCAGTAAATATATTCGTCAAATCTTTGTAATAATGCATAATACGTTTCCGAGTGTAACTAGCTCTTATTCTGCTAGACCTACCACTGGTTCAAAAAGAAAGTTTTGACCAGTTCTATGGTGGAAATTAGGTGTTATGGTCATCTAATTCTTACTACTGCGCATCGTAATAATCAATTTATGTATACATCTCCGAGCCCAACACAAAATGCATATCTCCAATTCCAAATTCCTGTACCTTTTTTTATGGACATAAACTACACTTTGTGGTTATTTACTTAACATTTACATGATTAGTAGGTAGTTTTTATGAATTTTCCCTTTGTTTTAATTTAGTAACAATTAATTAACGACTAGACATTCATGCACTTGAAAACTATGTGCGGATGGCTTCACCACAGTTACAAGACTCCAGCTTCTCGCATTGCGGGCACGTTTGCTTTAGACAAAACCACAAATAATATGTAATATCGTTATATTGATAAGTTTCCATTTTCGGTTCAATAGCTTCATCTATCTATCTATCTATCTGTCTATCATCTATCTATCTATTCATTCATTTACTTACTAAATTAATTTGTGCCTCTAAGAAAGCAATGCCAATCTTCACGAGCTCCAGCAAAGTGCGGATCTGCAGGCCCTGACAGTTTTCCCCATGCATTACGGCAAACGGGCAGGGTTCCTGAATCACGTGACTCCCTGACTTCAGGAAGCGGCCATCGCTTGCTGTCTGTGTATGTATGTATCTGTCCGTGTCCGGGGGGGGGCATCAGGTTTTCATTTTCATTCTGTCTGCTGGGTTTTTTTTGGGAGTCTCTACAGAATCCGCCGCTCGCCGCACAAAATCCGAGAAGTTGAGGACCCGAGTACCCTGCTGTTAAATTCTTCTTGGCTGATTTTTTAACATGTACGAGATGGGTCCTGGTTAGAATCTTCTAGAAAGACCGGAGTGCGGAGTTTCCTGTCTTTCCGGACAGGGGCGAACTGCGGCCCGCTCCCGGCTTGCTGAGCCTCGGGCTGGAGTTGCCGGGTGCACCGAATCAGTGGGCCAAGGGAGGGACACAGTCGCAGCCGTATCTTGCCTTAAACTCTGTGAGTACGACTTGTCATAGACACTTAAATTAAGTTGCCGTTCTCCCGAACGGTCTCTGGTTAGTTTATCGTGACACCCGCCTCTGTTTTAGCTTGCTAAGGTTGCACAAGTAGCTGAACGTTATCGCTTAGCCTGCTAACGCTAAGCGCTGTATTGTAGACGGCTAGCTAGCTAGCTAGCTTTATTAGCAAGTGTGCTAGGTAGCTAGCTATAATCCAGATGTCTCGCCAATGTCACTCAGTGGCCTGTGGCACACACATTGGAGTAGGGACCCGAAGAAAGAAGATGAAGATCAAATGAAGCAGGCATGTCGCCTACTGTAGATAACTAGGCAGACTTAAGCCGGTTGTCTGAGAGACTGCATATCGCTGCTGGTTAACCCGGGCTCACTATAAGCTGCCGGTTAGGTGGTTAGCTAGCTGTCTGTCCCTGGGTAAGAGTACGATACCAAAGGTACACTCCACTGTGTCATGTTAAGTAAACCGTACGATTTCCCCGAGTTTCTCAGAAAGAGTCTGAAATGTTTGATCTTTTTTAAGTAAGACGCGTTTTGCCCGTCATTGTCGGTAATGGAAACCTTCCAAGTTGTGGAGAAAGTAGGTATACTGTATGCCGTTTCAGTGCACGGATGGCATGATGCGAGCAAGGACGCGGTTATTGTCATGAAAACTGAAAAACACGCACGGTGCCGGTGCTTCCTCAAAAGGTGTAAGAGAATAAATGTGTAAAATTAAAAACAAAAATGTTTATAAAAATCGCATGCTTCAGGCCAAGTTATAAATGCAAACGCACACAACCAGCAAACAGTTTGGATAAACTTTGCATATTTTAATAACAAAGAAATGTTTACAAGCAGGGCACTGCTTACATCGTCATGTGCGTTTATATGCTGTCACTCAAGTTTAATATATGTCTGAGAAGTTTATCAAAAACATACGCCAAAATGAATGAAAGTTGTTGCATCTGTCTCATTAAGTTTATCTTTTGTGGTTTTACTCAAAGGTTCTCATTGTTGATGATGGGCATGGTGGATTATGCTTTTTTCCCGGATGAACTATTAATGAACTAGTTAATTATATCCTGACCATGATTTAGCTTGAATCATTAAACCCGTTATTACTGTGAGAACGTTACAGAAACACTAGTAAAGTTTGAGAGACTTTAGTTTTTCCCCGATAGTTTGGTAAGTGTTCAGCAGCTTTCCAAGTAACTAAGTGACATCATAATTAAATCTAAATGGATTTATGCACGATGTGAGGTAATGTACCATCAATGCAAAGAAATTTATTAAATTGGTTTATGCTCAGTTTTGTTTTTAAATAATTGTATCGTTATTTCCGTCCACTTCAAATATATACAGTGATAATAACCTGTAACTTGTATTGATCAAAATACATTTTTCTTAATTTTTAGTCTAAGAATGAAGCTTTACTCAATCATAAGTTTTAAATTACATTGACACTTGTAATGTATTTATTGAACAATTAGTTGTGTAGTAATGTGCCACTTTTAATTCCATTGTAGTCACAAAACAATTGGTGTTTAATCTTGATCACAATGAATCATATAGATTTACATTCTTCTGATGAATGCGCTAACTTCTGCTTTAATTGCCAACCGTGTTCCAGGCCCCTTAATTTAGTTTTGGGAGGGTACTGTCCTATAAAGTCGCCAAGATAGCTGGACCAGGCAGAAAGCGCCACGCCCCAGAACCAGACCCCAGCAGCGACACCGCCGCCGGACAGCCGGTGAGCAGCAAGTGGCTGAAGATGGCCAGTAGTTCCGAGGTGTCGGGCCGACGGAGAGCCCCACGCGGGACTGAGGACAGTGCCAGCAAGAAGAAGCAGAAGGACAAAGCTAACCAGGAGAGCAAGGAAGCCAAGCGCACTACCAGTGATGAGACGAAGAAAGGTATGGGCCCCGCTGAGCCAGCCGGATGCCTCATCTACCGGAGACTGAGGCTGTCCTGATAATGTGGCTTTTTACATTAGTCCCATGTAACGTTTAGCCTTAGCTAAGGTTTCATCACAGGCCAGTAGATTTCTCTGCATATTCTTTCTGCACCTGCACCTCAGCACCTCTGAGTCCCAGCACTGTTAAGTGACACTCTTGTGGAATTTTTATGTCCTTATTCACCTGACTGTAGTCATGCTGGTTTGACGCTAATCATCCTCTTCACAGTTTTTGCTCGTGTGCGTCATACATCATGCCCTCATTTTGAACTTCTCTGTCACAGTCATACTGCAAAAATAATGTGAAATTAAACATTTAAGCTATGCTGTGGATTGATTTAGTAAAGGAGTCAACAATGATATTTCTAACAGTTGAATCTTAATCAGGTATATATTGTAAAGAGTTTACATGAAAGTTTTCTGTTTGCTGAATTATAAAATTAACAAGTGCGATTTCTCAAAGTGCATATTTTAGGTTTTTCTATTGAATGTGTAAAAATGGTTCTGTCGTGGCAGATGTTACTGTATTTAAGTTGGCATTGAAGTAAATCACAGTATAATATTTTAGAGTTTCTCTTTTACAAATGGAGTGCTTGATAATTACAGTGAATTTAGCGTAACATTCCTAATCATAGGTAGTGGTACTGACTCTTAGCTAAGTACCTGAAACAAAGGCGTCCTCAGTCCCAACACCTTTCCACATGGTGATGTTATTACTGCGCACCCACACCTGTTTTTACCACGTAATTTGAGATGCTAAGTCCAATGATGGTTTTTGCTGGTTATGCCTTTTGAACTTCACCGAATCATGCTTTTAAATCAGTCATAAAACTTCCTCTTTGTCCCCTGTGTTGATTTAAATGCCATCTTTATTGTTACAAGATTCATGACTCATCTTGTAAAGTTTGTGTCAACAGTAGTGGGAGTCTGCTCCATACAAGTAAGTGTTGGCATTTCCTGGTTTGGCCATTGCATACAATTCCCAGGAAGCATTTCACCATTGCTCAGTCTGCTCTTTCACTTTTTATGATCCTGAGGGTTAATGGGAAACTGAGTATTAGAAACCGAAAGGGTTTAGGGGAGCAATATTTGAAATTGTAATATCAAGAGCACAGGAATGTAGTTTTCTGAAATTCAGTGCATCAGTAGACAAACTAAAATCAGGATGCTTTGGGTATTAATGTTGTGATGAAATGCTGATTAGCATAAATTTTCCTCTCCATGTACAGTGGAAATGAAAACAATGTCAGCATGCAACCCGTTAATGCAAGCTCTGTGATTCTTTGAATCTATGGCACTTATTCCAACACCCAGAATTGATATAATGTCACTTTTTGATTTTAGTCCCCCAAAGCTGAGCCTGAACTAGTTTGTAGCCTCACAAACAAGAGCATGTGAATCTGTAAGCATGTAGGTACAGGAGCCTGCCATTTGTATTTATTGACAGCAGAGGTAATTCCTTCATTTTTAAGATAAATGAGGTACATGTTAAGAAGTCTTTTTAAAAGGCTATCTGTTCCATATCCTGCTCATTAGCTATGTGCCCAAAGCCACATGCTTGCGGTTAGCTATGTGGTTACAAACACAGGAGTGTTTCGTCCTGTAGGTCCACGACTTGTGGTGTAGCAGTGTGTTAAGTGATGTGGGGTGGATGGGGGGCTGCGGAGAACCATGGGGCAGGTGTTCTGCTTGAGTTGTGAACAGAAGCAACCTGATGTTATGCTTTAATGACCTCCTCTGCTATCATGCTTCGGGTTGCATGGCCTGTGTGAATGGGGTTTTGAATTTTGTGGGAAAGAGTATTACACAGGTTTAAGAGGCATTCATGTTGCCCAAAGCAGGATTTATCTCTACAGTTAAAACATTTCATTGGTAACGCATTTAAACTGTCTTACAGTTTTGCCAGAGGCAAATGTCTCTATACTGCCATGATATGAGACTATCACTTTTTTTTTTTAACTGCCGACTCTTCACAGCATTTTAACACTAAATAATTTACAAATCTTAGCTTCCTTCCTACTCATTTTACTTTACATTTTCTTCTGCCAGTGAATGGAGTGATTGTTTTTACAGAATCTCGGGAAGTCTTGGTTGACCTGTTGCTAGGCAGTGGACCATACCTGAAAAATAATCACCAATCATCAGCTTTTGAACCTATGAGCGCATCATTATTTAGGGAACTTCCTGTTTGGAAAAACTGCAGTAATTAATTCTGGTAGCATGAAATCTTGGGAATATGGGAAACTGCATTTCACATTCTGATTAAGCTGTTTGTAAGCCTTTTATAAAGCCATGAATTTAAGGCATTTAAAAATAATGGTATATGTCAGATTTCCTTTAGTGGTGTTTATTGTTTAGTAGTGTATATTGTTTTATAAAGGCGGTCAGTGGCTCAGTGCTATAATTCGTGCTCTTCCACCATTATTGCCCTCAATTTGAAGGAAAAATAAAGATGGTTAAATGTACCTGTCTGCCTGCTAGATCCTTACTGTATCAAGACAGGTGTTTGTGAAGATGGAAGGATCACTTATCTCCGTTTCAGTGTGACTACTGAGGGAAATGCTCCCATCGCCATGCTTTGAAAACATACTCGAAAAGGCCTTTCCTTTGCTGCTGACAGACGTGGATCTGAGGGTGACACGCGTTGGTATGCAGTTGGATGACAGTCAGGTTCTTTTCTTAGGCTCGGAGTAACAATGGGAATCTGTTGCCTGGACAATAGTCCTTGTAATCATTAAAATGGTAGCTGCTGACTGCTGTAACACACAGACACATATACACACACACACACACACATTCTCTTATAAAACTAGCGCAAGGAGGAAATTAAATTTGAATCCAAGACTGAAAACCTCAGAATTCTGAAAGCGGAATAGTGCTTATAGGTGTTAAAAAATTGATGTTTTAAAATGCTGTTGTTTGGCAGGAAATGTTTTTATAATTAATAGGGGAAACATTTTCCCAGATGAATTTATTATGGGAAAAGCTAAATTGGACTCGCACAAAATAAAGGTGGAATGAAATTATATTTTGTGGCATTATTCAGTATTTGGTGATACTTAAACATCTGTAAATGAAGCACATCAATTGTCATTTTACTGTCTGAATACCAGATAAATGTTAAAACCGTAATTAAAATCATATGTCTCTTAACACACGTGCTGTAAATATATACCGGTATTGCTTTAAATTGGCCTTCCTCTAGATGAGGAGTATTGTTAGAATCTCTAATGGAGAGGGAAATGGGATTGAAGGAGCTCTTTAAATGGGGGAGGGGTTTACTGAAATGCTGCCCCCTATGTGCTGTATGAGTATGTACAGGGCCTTGCGTGCGTGCGTGCGTGCATGTTTATGGCCCCATGTACACTTGGTTTTAAAATTGGTGATCGCAAGACACTTTGTGATCCGATCACTCAAACTAATTGCTGAGGTCGTCTGGGACGCACTTGCCCATGTAACTTTTGTAGTTTAAATACTAAGGCGTCCGGATGTGTCCCTGACAAGGACGTCACAATAACTGTGTGCCAGGCAATAATGAAATCTGAACACAGGTGGTCAGCTCGACACCTTTTGAGATGCATGATAGACATAGGTGCGTATGATTCAGCTGTCTACTTGTGATTCAATCACCAAAACACATTTTAAAACCAAGAGTAAACGGTCTGTGTCTGTTTAAGATAAACCCGCATTAACGGACACCAATTACAGATCCCATGGGATTACTGGAAGGGTGCCTCCTAATTAAAGTCAGCAAGAGCTCGGAAAGCCATATTTTCTCTTGAACATATGTTCTTATGTTCGGCGGTGCGCCCTAAATAGCCCCACCACCGTCATACGCTCTTTATAACAATTTCTTTTTAACCATTTTTATTTTCAGAAAATGAATATATTATGAATTTGTATGTGTTAAATTTATCCATTGTTTTTCCCATTGATCTGTTTATATCACTCCACCACTCACAGGTGCACATTCTCTGGCGTAATCAATGATGAGGAAATGATAATCTGTGGGAAAAGTCTGTTATAGTTCTTATTTGTGAAGAGTTTCTGGGAGCTGGTGAAGGCATACGTGGTACTCTGTTTTTCTGTCATTTGGTAAGGAATAATTGATGCTAATGAACATGCGCTCCAGTCACTCTAAAGGTGATTGAACTCGAAGCCCTTGAGTGATACAGATGAGAGTAATTCTGCTGAAATATGTACTTTAGATGAAATGTTTAGATGTTTAAGGGAGGTTTTATCCAGAGCTTGTTTCCCTGCTGTGGATTTATGCTGTGTAAAATTTTAAAGCATCATGCTGTTTAACCTGGGTGAGGGATTAAATGACTGGGCAGGGTGGGGGGGGGGGGTAGGGACAGGGACAGGGATAGGTTTCCCTACAGTGTGGTTAAAAACCTGTGACTTTTTACCTTGTGGGGACATTTTTCAGTCCCCAGAAGGATAACCTCAATTTAATAAAAATCTATCAATGCAGTTAAAAAAAATTAAATGCCAGAAGTCTTGTATTTTGTTCGGGTACTTATGGTTAAGGTTGTTATTGTTGGGATTAGGGTTAAGACCACAGAAATCAATGGAGAGTCCCCATAAATATGTGAATATGTGGAATGTGCGTGTGTGTGCGCACGCTCGTGTGGACTGTCTTGCTCCAGTTACCGCCTTGCTGAATGCTGAAGTGTTGAAATACAAGCCGGAGCAAAACGGGGCCCCAGTGACATTGGTTGTGTGAAGGTCACGCAAAGAGCTGCCTCTCTTTTCCTGACCAGTTTGACTGAGGCTCGCTGGGGCGGCCAGCACCGTTTCTGGACTGTTTGATATGGAGGAACCTTAGCTCGTCTGTGTGGTTTTAGTCTTAGCATTGCGGTATGTGTGGCTATGGCACTTACGCGGCCTGAGTGGGACTGTGTGCTGAGGGCACCGGATGCCCTCTGTTTTCTTTTTCTTCTGACCTTTAGATGACTGTGCATTTGGAATCATGTGTGTGTGGCTCAGCCGGACATAGCTGTAAAGGTGAGAAGGATTATAGACAGGACAGAGTTCTGTAGCCTAAACTGGAAGCCCCCTTGCTCCACTGATCACTCCATGGGAATAAGACAACATGTGATTGTATGGAAGTGAAGCCTCCATTGCTGGTATGAACGAAGGTACCACAGGTGCGTAACAGTTTATATTTTTTAATTGCCGTCATTTTTGAACCTAGGCATTTTTCTCTTCTGCCTTTTAGAATTAGTTATGCTTATAAATTCAGTTTTTTGATCAACGGTAATTTTTGTGATACAGTAGACCTTGTTAAACTATAGTGCTTTTACAAGCACAATTTATTTTTTTCATACAGCTGGACAGCGTGAAATAATTTGGTTCACACTGGTCTTGGGAATTGAAATAGCCATGTAGTATATAGGTTTAATCCAGCATTAGTAGACAATTACTTCTCTCATGCCTCTGTTTGAAAGTCTTTCCTCATACTTTAATAGCAGGTGTTTGAGGCAGTGCAAGACAGTCTGTGTTTCCATATTATGTAATTGAATAGCTCCTTGGCCTACTTTTTGTAATAGTCATCTTTGAAAACACTTCATGTTCACATATTTTTAGTTTGTTGAACCTAAGCAACATAAAGATTGATTAAAATGTGATGCGTGTGATCTAAATCTCAGTTTGAGAGTTTATATTATTCTGTTCGAACGTGATGTGTGTGTGTGTGAACAGCATTACTTTGGTGTCTCATGTCGCTCCTTATCCATCTGCCAGATGCTTCCTCCATCTGTCATTTGCACAGGTATCTGTAGGGGTGTCTTTGCCCTCTTAAGATAAGGTCCCATTGCACTTTGTGTGATGATTCGCGAAGAAAGTCGCTATCCCAGGGTGCGTCAGTCTGCACTCTGAGTTGTGCTCTGTCTCTGTCCTAGACATGTTGCTTGACTGGAAGCAGAATGCCAACGAGGTGATCGTGAAGCTGCGCCTGGGTGACGGGATCTCGAAAGTGGAGGATGTCAGCACTGACTTCTCAGACACCGCCTGTCAGGTTAACTTCCCAGGTAATCCCCTCCTGTCTCACTCAGATTGGTTCAATGTCTACACCTTGATGAGCAAAATAGCAGGATTTTCTCATGCCCTTTACGTTTGTTTATTTCAAGACATTAAAATCAGTGACGAGCCACTAGTAGCGGTGGGTAACTGAAATGTCCCCTGGGCTTAATCCTGTCAGCACTTGGCTCCCATTCTTAAGCCCAAAGTCTCTGTCCCAAGGACTTGCGGTCCCACATACCCATTGTCTCACCGCAGACGGGCGTCAGTGGAGTTGCCACCTGCATGCAGAGATTGAGAGCTCCTGCAGCAAGGTGCAGTACAAGGAGAAGGGCAGTTACCTGCAGCTGGTCATGCAGAAGAAGATCCCCTTTAACTCGTGGCCTTCGCTCACGGTAAGGCGCTCTGCATGCCCCCATGCGCCATCCCATGGGTCAGAACCCACTTACGGTTAATTACTGCCTGACCTCAGGGTGAACCTACTTTTGCATGTTCGCCCCATTTAAGCAAAACAAAAAGGACAACGAGCCCGTGAACATCAAGTCGGGCAACAGCAAAGAGCAGGAACTGAGGAAGCCCACTCCAGTGGAGGAGGCCACTCAGTCAGACAAAGGCCCTGGGCAGTCGTCAGCGGTGCCCGGGCCCAAACGGGGCAAGCTGGACCGCAACCTGAAGCGCACCAAGAACAAGCCGACTGAGAAGACCGAACCCGGGATGAAGGGCGCCGGGTTGACCGTCTCCCAGGGCAAGGTGGACATCCCCATCGAACCCAGTGCCAAGCGGACAAGCCGGGTTACCAGGAGCTCCAAGGATGCTGGACTTAGTCTGCCTAGGGAGGCTGTGACAAAGACCTCTGCCAGTACCAGTCCTGACGTCTTGCCAGACCCAGGCACTCCTCAAGGCCGTGACCGGCGGCCAAGGAAGACTAGCGGAAGCCAGAGGTGTCCATCCCCGCAGGTGGTAGCGCTGGAGGATCGAAAGTCAGGCAGCAAAACTCAGGTGAGTGAACCTGCACCTCGAGCTAAGGGCACATAAATTCCTCTGCTGTTTTTGCTGGATTTGCAGGCGAGCAAGGTTTCGGATTCTTCTCCTTGCATTTGGTTTTCTGACTGTCAGGCTGTTTTGCCCATCTCCTCCCTGTGAAGGTCACTTTGCCTTAGTCAGATGTCTTTTTCAAGGTTCTGCTGGTGTTTTCCAGGTGGCGGTTATGGAGGAGCCAGGCAGACAGGTTCCCCAGACACAGGCTAGCCCCGAGGTCCTAGATCATGACAAGGCGAACCTTCCACCCTCAGTGGAGAATGGGCACCAGAGGGAGCCCTCTCAAGGGATGCTGAAGCCAAGCACACATGGGGAGCAGCCTCCAGACACTGTACCCCCTGAGGTGGAGATGGCTTCATCATCCAACGGTCTTGAAGAAGAGCCTCCCCTGGCAGCGCAGCCTGAGGTGACCACCTGCAAGGAGGACAAGGACTCTTGCCCGACAGACATGGAGGAGAAGACAGACCTATCCAAAGAAGAATCCCTGGACAGGGAGCAAGATTATGGTCAGTCTAGAGAAGCCTTTCTTTGACAAAATGTAGGACACGGTGGGCGATTGAACTGGGAGTAGAAAGCTGTGTCCCAGACTCAGTCAACATGTCAGTCCAAGTAATTAACATTACTTCTGCATCATACTGATGGATGCAAGGATTTACTCTGTGCTAAACAGTGAACATGGACTGAAGGATACAGACAGAACAACCACTCTTATTAACAATTGTTTTTCACGTTGCATTCCATAAGTGCAGTTGCAGTGAATGATTTTAAAGAACAGCAGTTTTGCTGTTGAAGTCCATTATAGACCTTCTAATATTTATTAAAGCCTGAAGATGTCAGGGTTGTGGATAACCCCTATCATAGTCTGTTCTTCTGAATACATTTCTAAATCTGAATACATTTCTAAATCTAAAATATTTTTCCCTGCAGCTCCAGAGCCCATGGTAAACTTGACATTTGTGAAGAGTGATTCCTACGAGAAGGGGAACGACCTCATGGTGGTGAATGTGTACTTGAAGGCCATTTGCAGAGAGACAGCCAAGGTGCTATTCCGAGAGCAGGACTTCACGCTCATCTTCCAGACCAGGTGCCTGCTTTCTTCCTTCTGCAGCTAAAACACTGTTGATTCTCGGATCAATGGGGGTAAATTGGTCTCTTGACACTTCACGCTGGGTGCTTACCAAGGCTAACGTTCCACTCATTTTTTTCGGGCTTATAAATCAAGAATGTGTGGAATCTTTATGTTTGTCTCAGTTTTTAATCTTTTTTTGACAGTGATGCAAACTTTTTGCGCCTTCACTCGGACTGTGGATCAAACACTGTCTTTAAGTGGCAGGTGAAACTCAGGAACCTCATCAACCCTGACCAGTCTACCTATGCCTTTACGCCATTGCGCATCGACATCACGCTGAAGAAGAGGCACAGCCAGCGCTGGGGGGGCCTGGAGGCCCCAGCCCCACAAGGTCTGCCGCCCAGCTTCTGCCCGGTCCCCCGCCGGCCGCACAACGGCCTTATTTAGCATCTAACCACAAGCTCTTTCCTCCCCTGTTTAAGGTGCAGTGGGTGGCGCCAAGGTCGCCGTGCCCTCTGGGCCCGCTTCTCTTGATAAGAGCCAGCCTGGGGGCAGCCAGCACCCCCTCCCCGCCAAGGAGGAGCCCCGGGCCGTGGAGAGTGACAAGCCCGTCCGCACCGAGGATGGGGGACTGGACGCCGTGGCCGCTCGCACGGTCGTTGAGCATGTCCCCATCAAGCAGGAGCCCCTAGTGGCCGCGGTGAGTGGGGAGACGTCTCCGGAGACTGGTAGAGCTGCCTGCTCCGGCTCCTGGAATTACATCAGACAGCTGGGATTGCCACAAATAACTGCGGAGGCATGTCAGCCGCACAGCGTCTAATTGCTAATTTTACACCAAGAGTGAGTCCTGGGTGCCAATATGGAGAAATCGGGGAGTTTGCCACGGCAAGGTTGGAAAATTGCAGCTTTTTCCCGCAGCCGAAACCGATGTGCATGGTGCCGCCCATGACGCACGCACCGCCCGTGAACAGCGAGCGTGTGGAGGAGGAGGAGGAGAAGAAGGTGTGCCTGCCGGGTTTCACGGGCCTGGTCAACCTTGGCAACACATGCTTCATGAACAGCGTCATCCAGTCACTGTCCAACACGCGGGAGCTGCGAGACTATTTCCACGGTGAGCCGGGCTTCTGGAGGCAGCATCTCATTCTCAGGTGGAGAGGCAGAGGGACAAGCGTCTTTCACTGAGCGACCGTGGTTTCCCAAAACTTCTGTGGCACCAGGATTCCTTTTTAAAATGGGCTTTTTATTTCTCATGGTTTCTGGATGAGGGGCGTTTGTGTGAACTCGTCTTCTTCCATTTTATCCATCACGGCTCAGATCGTGCCTTCGAAGCAGAGATCAACTGCGGCAACCCGCTGGGTACGGGCGGCCGACTGGCCATCGGTTTCGCCGTCCTGCTGCGAGCTCTCTGGAAGGGCACCCACCATGCCTTCCAGCCCTCCAAGCTCAAGGTGCGCCATCAGCCCTCCTCAGCCCCCTGCCCTCCACTCCGCTTTGCTCCTCTCTGCCCACCTCCAGAATGACACCACCACACTCAGACCCTACACTTTGACGACATTTCTCCATGTTATCAGGGATTCCCCTAGTGCAGGGTTTCAACACAGTCCTCGCGGACCCCCAGACGGTCCACGTTTTTATACTCTCCCAATTTCCTGGCCATTGGGACAGAGCAAAATTGTGGACCATCTGGGGGTCCATAAGAACTGGGTTGAGAAACACTGTCTTGTGCTTTTATCTGCGCCCACTTAATTAGCCCAGGCTTTCAGTCCTGTTCAGTCCCGCTCTGTCTCACCTGCAATAATCAGTTGGCTTTGATTGAGTGTGCTAATGAATCAGACATTTGAAATCACTTTAGAGAACATTCATTAGGCCACTGATTGACTGACATCATTAGCACGGTTGTTTGTCAGAGTTCGAAGCCTTTTTTCACTTTTACTGTTGAATTTCAGTTGTGATTTGATTATAATGTAATGCTGAACTTTTGGTTTGTTAACAGCTGAGCTGTGCAGTTCATTTGATCAAGGAGATTGAGTCGAACTGGAATGAAAATCCATGAAATGTGAAATTTCAAACTCCGTCATGTCACACCACATTTGTGGCTAGAATAGAAAAGGCCCCCTATCAGCTATATTGCCATGACCAGTCATGCCAAGGATGGCCCCATTAGACTTTTACAGGATACTTTATACTCTGAGACTAGACGTGGAATTGTGTGTTAGGAAGCCATACAGCCATCAGCATGAACACCAGAGATATCAGAGGTGCTTCAAATTTGTTTGGTTCAGCCACTCATTCTCTGTGACGGCTAGACACTCCTTTGGTTGCCATTGGCAGCCGTTGCCACCCTAACGCTTGCACTGATTGCTCTTTTCTCGCCCTCAGGCCATCGTGGCCAGCAAGGCCAGCCAGTTCACTGGGTACGCCCAGCATGACGCTCAGGAGTTCATGGCATTCCTGCTGGATGGGCTTCACGAGGACCTTAACCGCATCCAGAACAAGCCTTACACTGAGACCGTGGACTCGGATGGGCGGCAGGACGAGGTGCGGTGACCGCGGCGGGCTTGTGCCAGGGAAGCGGGTGTGATAGCGACCCGGGCTCAGGGCATGAGGCGAGCAGAGGCGTGCCGTGTCTTGCATGTGACCCGGGGCTCCTTCCCCCTCCCTGTCCAACACACAGGTCGTGGCTGAGGAGGCCTGGCAGAGGCATAAGCTGAGGAACGACTCCTTCATTGTGGACCTTTTCCAAGGCCAGTACAAGTCCAAACTGGTCTGTCCCATCTGCTCCAAGGTACATATTACCTGCAGGTTAGAGTGGCTGCTGAAGCCGTCCACCAGCTGCACATCATAGCAGGCAGCCTCACAAACTGGGGCTGCATCCATGGATGGGTGGCCTGTCCGTCGCAGGGTGCAAATATTTTATTCTTTATGGCTCAATTTTTCACAACTCAAACTCTGATTTGGTTGAAAATAAGCAAAATTGTTATTCCTCAGATTGAAGATAAGCAGCTTTCACTAGTCAAACTGCTTAGCTCCCACTGTGTTATTTACTTATTTTAACTCTGACGCTTTGCTTCGTGGTGCAAATGATCAAGCATTTTGAAAGATTAGCCGTAAGCACCTCCCTGCTGGAATGAATGCTTTTTAATTGAATTAGGTCAGGGAAATTCATGGATCAAATTTGGATAATGTGATTAAGCTGATCAAATACGGTTTCCGATCTGACGTTTAGGCTGTGATGGGCAGTACAGCGGCTCAGCAGACAGCATTGTCACCTCATACCCCCAAGACTGGGCATTCAGTCACTGCACCCTGTCCAAGAGAGGCTAACGCGCGCGCCCTGTGCCATCTGTGACCTTTTACTAGATGAGCAGTCAGAAGATGGATGCATGGAAAGATTTAGGTTGTCTTTTTGGAATGGCACAGTCTTTATTCCCTTATTTTTAAACCTTTCAGGTGTCCATAACATTTGACCCCTTCCTGTACCTGCCAGTCCCCCTACCTCAAAAGCAGAAAGTTCTCACGGTCTTTTACTTCGCAAAGGAGCCTCACAAGACACCCATCAAGGTAGAACACCCCCTTAACATTGTTCTCAGGTGGTATTTCGCAAATGTTGTGTTAGGCATATATTTTTCTATGTGCCAGTTCTAATAGAATATCTTTTGGCTGTTACTTTAGTTCCAGTTTGTCGTCTCTGCATTTTAATCCCTTCTGTGTTTGTGTGCCAGTTCTTGGTGAGCGTCAGCAAAGAGAATTCCAGCACAGCGGAGGTGTTGGAGTCCATCTCCAGAAGCGTGCGGGTCAAGCAGGAGAACCTGCGGTTGGCGGAGGTACGGCACTCATCCACCCAGCTCTTACGCTCCTCCCGCACTCGCAAGATTATTTCTTTGCAGTATATTTGGAAGCCTTGTTTGTAGTTTTGGTGGATTTGGTGAGGATTTTATGGTAGACAAACCTCAAAGAGGTGTAACATACAATCATCCAATACTGTTATGTGTCACATGTTCAGAAGGTCCATACCCACGGAGTGAGCTCTTAGTGGCCTACACAGGGAGGAGACGTTCGACATTGTGAAGAGTTTCAGTTTCCCTGGGTGCATGCCAGTTTGTAGCTAGCTGAGGTTTCCTAATCTGAAGGGAGGGTTATTGTCTGGGTTGCAGGTCTGCAAGAATCGTTTCAATCGCATCTTCCACCCGTCCTTTTCCCTGGACACGGTCTCTCCCTCAGACACACTCCTGTGCTTTGAGGTGCTGGCCAAAGAGCTGGCCAAGGAGCGGGTTGTTATCCTGCGGGTTCAGCAGGTAAACCATGCTTCAACAGCACAAAGCCGATTGGCTGCTGCAAGTGGAACTGATGTCACTGATGATAAACCCACCCATGTGTGTCAAGTGACGCTATGCCGTGATCTCCCGCACAGAGGCCGCAGGTACCCAGCCTCCCCATCAGCAAATGTGCCGCCTGCCAGAAGCCCCCCCAGGTTGAGGATGAGAAGCTGCGCCGCTGCACGCGATGCTACCGCGTGGGCTACTGCAACCAGTGAGTCATTAGCAGTGGCCGGTGCTCTGTGGGGCCTGTGCGTTGGTGCGTACAGCCAGGTTGCCAAAAGGGGGCAGTAATGATGTGGCTATTCCTATGGGGCCTCTGGTTAACCTCTGATTGGAGCAGCTTATCTGAGTTTCTTCCACTTTTTGCTTAGAATTTGTCAGAAGAATCACTGGCCTGCGCATAAGACCCTCTGTCGCCCAAACGTGGAGAATGTGGGCCTCCCCTTCCTAGTCAGCGTCCCCAAGTCCCGGCTGACCTACTCCCGGCTCAGCCAGCTGCTGCAGGGCTATTCCAGGTATGAGGGACCCGCACACGGCCTGCATGCATTAGGTTAGCGACCTAAAGGATGACCTTCTTCATCTCACACCTTCCCCTGCCCAGGTACTCTGTGGATGTGTTCCAGCCTCCATACCAGTCCGGCCGAGTGTCCCCAGAGACCAGCCAGTACCGCGTGGATCTGCCTTCTGCGGCGTCCGAGGTCTTGGACGGTGTGGTCCAGGAGGCGGACACTGGGGCTAGCGGCACCAAGGACTCAGGGGAGCCGGAGAACCCCGGCCTGTCTTCCAGCACGGCCGCTGAGACACAGCAGGCTGCAGGACAGTCTGCAGGAGGTCTGCACTCTTCCTCCTCATCTCATACTGCAGACTCGGGCTTCTCAGAGAGCGTGCTGGACTCCCACGATTCTCTGACAGAGAAGGAAACGTCGTGCGAGAAGGCTGTCAAACCAGAAGGTGTGGAATGTTGGCAGGTCTAAGACATTTCAGTGACTTTCACTTGCTGATCTTGTCGCTCATGGCATCCCTGTATTGGGCATGTGGGATGGGTGGGTGATTTTGTGGCTAACTTTGCTTTTAATGTCTAAACTCTTTTGGTGATCTTGATGATATGTATCTGGGTGACTCTTCCTCCAGCTGTGGTGACAGGGTACCAGCAGCCCAGCCCTGAGTCCATATCTGGCCCCACCTCCCAGTTCTACATCTCCCTTCTGGACACCTCCAACAAGGAGCACAAGCTGGAGGACAGGGGTGAGGCAGGCACTGGGCATCGCAGCACTCACGGGCAGGGGCTTGGCTTGGCAGGCATAGGGTTAGGCGACTGGGAATGAGGGAAGGCCAAGATGCTTTCCCGTGCATGTTTTTGTTATAGAGTATAATGGTGAACCTGCTCTATGTTTCATCATAATTATTATTCTTAGATGCCGGGTGTCGAAAATCAACCAAAACCGACGCCCCTTGTTTCCTGCCTTTTGTGTGATGGTAAAATGGTGTTAAGATGGTAGCTAGTAAGTAGCCCTACGGCCCCCAGGTGACACGGCCCTGGATATCCTGGAGGACTCCACCCTGGAGCTGGTGTGGAAGAACAACGAGCGGCTGAAGGAGTACGTGCTGGTGAAATCCAAGGAACTGGAGTACGTGGAAGACCCTGGGTCGGCCAGCGAGACGGCCCGCGCCGGCCACTTCACACTGGAGCAGTGCCTGAACCTCTTCACCAAGCCGGAGGTGCTCGCCCCGGAGGAGGCATGGTACGCCGGCACCTCCGCCTGGGAAGGAGGCCTGCAATACTTTGGTTTGGTTAACTATTCTCGGGGTTTAAACTAATACTGTTTTAGTCTTTAGCCATTTTCTATTGTATGCTATGTGTACAGTACTGCATTTCTGCTCATTTTTAGTTAAATCTGTGTTTGCATCACTGGGACTGCAGTTATTTGTGTGTGTGTGTGTCTGTATATATATAAAATTTCCAGTTTTAGAATAAAATAAAACGTAACTCTGCACAGCTCACAGATTTATTTGGTTAGGCTTAGATGCTCTGAAGCTGTAACATAAGATGCTTCCTTCATTATTATTATCATCATTATCCCTTGATTTCTCATGATATTGTCTGGCACAGTCTCTGGTTATGGTGCCCCTGATCGCTCTGGCAGACCTGGTGCCATGTCATGATTCATGTGCGGTGACCCAACCTCAGCATGTGCCCCTCTCTCTGTGCAGGTACTGTCCCAAGTGCCAGCAACACAGGGAGGCTTCCAAGCAGCTGATGCTGTGGCGCCTACCCAACGTGCTCATCATCCAGCTGAAGCGCTTCTCCTTCCGCAGCTTTATCTGGAGGGACAAGATCAACGACATGGTGGACTTCCCTGTCAGGTAATGCTGCCCCCTATGGACAATGCGTCAAGTCGCACTTTAAATTGCTCATCGTTTAAGTATTTTAAATTGCTAATTATGTTTGATTTCTGCTTTTCTTCAGGAACTTGGACCTCAGCAAGTTCTGCATTGGGCAGAAGGATGACAGGCAGCACCCACCCATCTATGACCTGTATGCCGTCATCAATCATTACGGGGGCATGATTGGTGGGCATTATACTGCCTATGCCCGGCTACCCAGCGACAAGAACAGCCAGCGCAGTGATGTGGGTGAGTGTCTGTCTGTCTGTGTGCTGGAGTGTGGTGGAACGTTCCTCTGGAGTCTGATGTTGTGGAACATCTGCAGTGCTGACATCCACAGTGTCTTTCATGGTCCCTCCCATCTCTCCCAGGTTGGCGGCTCTTTGATGACAGTACAGTCACCACGGTGGAAGAGAGCCAGGTGGTGACGCGCTACGCTTATGTGCTCTTCTACCGCCGGCGCAACTCTCCTGTGGAGCGGCCCGCGCGCCTAGCCAGCCCCCGGGGGGCAGAGTCACCCATAGCTGCAGGAGCGGCAGCCAGCCAGGTCGGTGTGCCATGCCCCGTCCACCCGCACCGATATCCAGCCTCTCTCCACAGGGCTGTGCATGGATCTGTGCTCTCTGTCTGTCGGTTTTTAAAATTTTGTTTATTAGAGAATTTAAGATCAAAGCCTGAGGGATTCCACTCATGGTACATTGATGGATGGACTAGCCAAAGTGCTCTATGTAAGCAAAACCTGTAACTGAGCCCTAGGGAATACCATCCATGCCACCACCCATATCCAGGTGCTCCTCACAAACAACATGCAAGCTGATCTTGCTGGGCTAATTTGAACTCCGGGGCTGTTCCAGGCAGAGTACAGATGAACAAATCTTGTTCCTGACCTCCCCGCCCCCCCCAAAAAAAAATGTTTGCATTCTAAGCCACACTGCTTTCAACCTGCCACGTTCATTTTTAGCCTACTCAGGACCATATAAGCCAGATGAAGGTAGGGATGGAATGAAAGCATTCTGGCCGGGGGGGGGGGGTGCCTGGAACAGATTGAGAACCACTGAATTAGGCAAAGAAGCATCACTGCTTTCTGACATTTGATTTACCTCAAATACACTAAATTTTACTTTGGTAAACAGGTAACTTCATCCCTTTGTTAATATTGGATGCTCATGGTGGCTTTTGTCCACTTTGAAGCCTGTTTGTGTAAGGAGTGTGAACACTACCTGAAAGTCAGGCCGCGCGATATCACATCATGATGTACTCGCTATTATACGGTGTATGCGCAATAATCAGAATGTTTTAGATAGTGGGTGAAACATTTGTCTGGACGCCGGCTTTTTGGGAACCATATGGATGTTTACTTACGCCCACAATTTGGTAAGCAGATTAGTAGTGCACCTAAAATATTAGTAATCTGTATAAATTCTCGCATATACTTATGTTTAATAAATGTATGGGACTTCAAACTGCAAAAAGTACCGGCACACCGCATTTTTAGTACTGAAAAGTTGCCATTCAGACAAATGTTTCGCCTGTCATCTAAAGCTCTGGTGGTTATTGCGATTGCGCCACATAACCGTGAATACATCGCGATGTGATATCGTGCAGCTCTAGCTGAAAGCCTTGTGAAATGTTGATCAGGTACCCTTTAAGCATAGTTCACTTTTACGGGTGCCATTACAGTCGTGCGCATAGACTTCTGCGCACGCTGCACCCGTATAGCAATGATATTCCACCAGACCAGCGGACTATCAGTTCCTTGCACATGCGCAGTCGATGCATACTGATGTCCAAAATGTCACCTAGACCCAAAATCTGGGCTGCACACGCACAGTTTGCATAGACACTCCTGATGGCGAGATTTACGTTTACGCGCACTGCGCGCAGACCATACTGGCACACGGGAGTGAAGCATGACCATCGTACTTCAGGGTGCAGCCCTGACCAGGGGTGACTGCTGGCATGTTGTGGGATGTGGTTTTTCTTTCACTGTTCCTCAGACTGCACATATTATCTGGAGGCTTTTTATGTGCTTGTGAAGGAATCCCTTACAGGATTGAATCTCCTGAAAAGGAAATACTGTCTCTCACTGACAAGCGGCTTTCATGTTATGAAGAAATGGAATAAATGGAGCCGGGGTGTGTCTTCTGTCAATAATATATACCCATAATGTTTGCTTTACTTTCCCTGTACGATCAGTCGTTTCTGCATGATAACAACTGCATGGGTGCATGGATTATGACGGTATACATGTACATCATAGATGTGAAATCTGTTGCCAGGGTACTGTCCATCTATGTGTGAAGTACTTTTGGTCAACCCAGAGGAGGTTTCTTCGCCATCCTTTGCTGCTCGTATTGATGACAAAATGAAACTTCATTCAGTGTGTATGAATCGTTAGGAGCTTGCAGGCTTACTTGCACATGCATTTTTTTTTTTAAGTGATTCCCTTGCGGGGGGTTATGTTCTGTAACAGCTGCCCTGACATTCATGAAGCCATTCCTGCTGTTTTCCACATGCGTGTACAGAAGCACCTTTCAAATTAGCCTTTTTCCATGAATTTTAGTGGATGGATGACTGCAGAGACAGTCAGCTGCTCAGGTCACTTCTCTAAGTTGAATCATTCCCTTGTCACACCATCCTGCTAAAGGTGCACCTTTAGTGCTCTTCCAAAAGATTTGCTAAATATTAAAATGAGAAAACATTGTAAATTATTATTAATAAAAGGTGTTACTGACTGGTTGCTTTCACTGGGTGAAAGCAGGCTGGTGAATACTTTTGGCAGGGTTTCTGAATCTGTGTGTATGGGGCGGGGGGGTGTATTGAAAGCTCCTTTTGGTGTTACGTGGTCTTGAGAGCCACCTGGGGTGCCTTTCTCATGTAGCCACACCTACCTGTTTCAGCAGGTGAGACAATGAGCCCCCGTTCATCCCGTCCCCCGCTGCATATATGACCTGTTGAAGGGTTCTTGCTCTCCTCTCAGGTGATGGTTTGAAAGGTTGTGTGTACCATGAGCTTCAAATACTTCTTGATTTTTGTCAAATTCCTGAGCAAGTGTCACCAGTCCTGCTTTTAATGGTGAGCAAAGAGCCCCTGCGGTGAACGGTGTCGCTCTCTTCGGTGCTGCTGAGGGAGCTTTCCATCTTCAAGGCTGCTAGTGGAGTTAAACGCACACTTTGCCAGAAGCTGACACAGGTTTCCGCCAATCGCAGGCCTCTCTAATATGGCAGGAACTGGAAGAGGACGCAGAAGGAGAAGAGGCGGCGTGGCCAAGCCTGTCACGTCACAGGCTCCGTAGAAGAAGGGCAGAGGGACAGCGGCTGTACCAGGAGCGCCTCTCAGATTTCTCCGACGACGACTGCGTCAGATATTTTGTCCTGGGCACACTGGCCGCGCTGCTGGCCGCGGTCCTGAACGTTATCTACCCTTTGGTAGTCAGGGGCAGCTGGGGCCTGTGACACTCGTGAAGACCGCCTGTCCCCTTTCTCAAAGCCACTGCTTTGCACACGTAGTGCGCATTCCCTTTAATTTCCTTCATAGTGTCCTCCGCTCTTTGGAAGTTCCCGGCCCGGATAGTGAAGATTCACCAAAGGCTGCTGCATCCCAGCGTGTCCAGGGTTGTTAAGTTCTGTGGTTTCTCTCTGACAGATTGTACCTTTCAGGAATTATGCAATACATTTTGGAAGATTGATGAGCACACTAACACACTCCACACAACTTCAGTCTGACATTTTAATGGGGAACCACTGGTGTGTGTGCATGTGTATAAACGTGTGGCCGTCCATACGCGTAGCTGCTCTGGTTCATTCATAGTAGGAGCCGTGCCTGCGAGGTACTTATTACATGTTGCAATTGCCCCATGAAATTTCCCTCACATATTGTATGGTCTAACAATCCCCAGGGCCAAATCATGTGTATTTGTTTATTTTTTTAATAAGTTAAAAATGCAGAACAATCCATAGGCACGTTCTTCATGTTAAGATCATTAAATGTATAATTTTATGGGTACTTTTTTGTTTAATTGTTTTTAGAGAGGATATCAAACTGAAGAGAATGTGTAACTGATTATGAATGGCAGGTAGGAGTATGTAATTTACCCCTAGGGTAAACATGTTGTTGGCACTTTGTTACGTCAGGTTCTCTGATAAAAGCCTCAACCTGCAGTAGTTACTGTTGCTGCTGTTCCCCCCCCGCCCCATTTGCTGCCTTAACCTACTGTAGGCTCTTTGGCAAGACAGTTTCTATAAAGCAAGCTATATAAATATGTATGTGGTCCATCTGTACTAGGAAGCTGTATGAATATGTATGAGTTCTGTACAGGCGGCATGGCATGGAGAGATGGTTTGGAAGCTAGACCCAGCCGGGTGTTCCATTGGTTCTCGCTGCACTTTGGTAAACGAAGAGAGTACCTGCAGAAAGTAAACAGAAAGAGAATCTGTACTGAAAGCTTGTCGGGGGGGGAGTCTGTAAACCTAGAGCAAGGTGGCAGAGTCTCGCGTTACCCTTAAAGGTTAAGGTTCCAGCCCTGGTGGTACTCAGAGTTGGAGGTGTCCAGTTGCATTCTGAGTGTCCTGCTGACATGCTGTAAAGAGGCTGAAATGCCAAGCTGCCGTCGCCCTACTCTCATCCTCGTGTTAGTGGGCCAGGACCGAAATGGTTTAATCTCTTCCTGCTGTTTTTCAGCAGCAGTTTCTTCCAGTTTAATGTATTAAACACTAATAAGGGCTTCATAATCAGTTCAGTGCCCTGACCGAAATGCCTTACATGCTCACTTGAATCTCCTCCTGTAACTTCGGCTTATGAATAAAACCTCCAGCATGGAATCACCGTGGGTTAAGTATTTTCAGTAATAAGTCTTGTTTTTCAAATGTATCTTTGTCCTGATTTAAACTGATAGTTGTGATTGCTGACCTCTATAATGGGGGGAAAAAAAATCCTAAATTAATTTTAAAGTTAACTTTTATTGCAGTTGTAGTAATATAGGCTTGTGTATATATAAAACATTTTAAGCTGTTAATGCAAAAAATAAACCAATGTATTTTATTCTGACTTTTAGAATTGAATGTTATTTAATTCTTTTAAATTGTCCTCGGAGCAATAATTTGTACGGGTTCTTCCTAGAAACTTGGTTGCTGGCCCAAAAAGATTTGCCTGTATTACATTTTTTTTTAATAAAATGTCAAGTATATTTTGCGTAAATCTTTGTTTTCACATACATCATGAATAGTGTGATCTTTTGCAGTTTTAGAAATGCGTAAGTGTGGCATTTAGACATCACTGTTCATTGTCAGTGCAATGAAACATTTTTTAAATGCTTAAAAACTGACTAATATTTGGTATGAAGCTATCAAAAATGTATTGTAACCCTGGTTTATTTTACAGGCTTCTGATCAGGCAATGTATGGAACAGACCTGGACTCTGAAGGACCCCCGCAGCTGACTCCAGAAGTGACCACTGAGTTGTTTGCCCACTCTGGGGACTGTGCCGCCCCTTCATACAGTAACATGGAAGAAGTGGATTAGAGCATTATCTTTGGAACTGGACAAAGGTTGACAGGTCAACATTTACCTAGGAAATTACATCAGCAAAAGACACTTCAGTGCTTACTAATTGAGTGTATTAATGAAGCAGCATTTGTAAAATGTTCATGATGGAAATTAGTGGGGTAATATTGTATGCACAATAAAAATGCAAACAGGTACACACATACAGTGTACATAGGTAAACCTGCATACTGAGTTCGATCCTCTGTTGCTTTTGTTGCTTGCAAATAGTGGCCTTGCAATTAACACTGATTAAAGCCCAGAAGAGAGTTACTAGGCAAAATGGGGTAAGGGACCCCATCAGCCTCTGAGCTCATTTCATTATCAGTGTAAGCTCTTACTTTTCTTCTCGGAAGCCCCTTTCCACAAACATGCACAGACATACACAGAGTTCAGAAAGGGATGTCAGTTCTTGATTTATGCACTCAGATTCAGTTAATTTTTGAGACGACTTGGTGGAAGGGATTTTTTATTACCTTTGCTTTGCCTTTTGAAATATAAATTGTTAATGACCTGCTGAAAATGTCAAGGTTATTGATTGAATATTGTGTTTTTACGGAGGAAGGAACAGAAAAGATTCTACTTGATACCCCTGATAATTCCCCCCAATCTGAGAAGTTGTCATCCTAAATTATTAGCAAAAACCCTGTGGATGTGCTCTGTGACAGACAAAACAAGTTTTAAGCTTGATAACACACTAAAATATGCATGTGGACACCGTACCCT
The DNA here is from genome assembly GCA_011763525.2 of Mormyrus iriodes. Taxonomy (NCBI): domain Eukaryota; kingdom Metazoa; phylum Chordata; class Actinopteri; order Osteoglossiformes; family Mormyridae; genus Mormyrus; species Mormyrus iriodes. The sequence continues at coordinate 15,201,598 of JAAGVU020000103.1, read as the reverse complement.
TCTAGTGCGATGTTGTTTCTCCCCACATTGTGTTTTCATTGTGTTTTAAGTGGACTGTCTTTGTATTTTTGTTAACCTCTCCTCTGCCTTTGTTTTCATTTTTCTATTGGACTGCATAAATAGAACTTTTGGGATTATGACTATGAGAATGCTGCTGTGAATAAAGTATAAATGGGTAATATAAATAAATCTTTTTTGAAAAACTTACAAAGGAAGGATTAATAATGTGTACTATGCTTGAATTCATTTTAAATGAGGACGGTTCACTTTTTGCTCCCTCTCAAATCCCAACTGTAGGACTGGCTTGAAAAACAAGGGTGGCCGTGTGTGCGGGTTTTCGCTGCCACTTAATAATTAGAAGACTGATTGGCTGAAGAGTTCTTACACCTGGGTTTGAACAACTGACCTAAAGGTTATCCCAAAAACCTGCATACACAGTGGACCAGATAAGATTGGCCGCCTCTGGACTAGAGGAACTACAGGCACAATCGTCCCTGTCATACTAATTTTGTCAGTTAGATGGCGCTGCTCACCGCTCTTGTACTGCCAAACTTTGGTGGTGGCTTTCTATGTTTTTTAATTCTCGATTACGTCATATCCGTAAGGAAGAAAATACTCTTTACATTCCTGCATCATGCGACAGTGATTGAAAGAAAAGCCGGCGTAATAGGAACCTCTTGGTGGCAATGAAGGATTGCATCTTTTTATATACGTATATATATAGCTGAGTTGAGCGGGCCTTTTGAGATGACATCTAAGTTGTCTGGTTGATATACTAGCAAGTTTCGTGCAGTAAACCTGGTGAACTTATTTGTTAATGGGACGGTTAGTGCGTCGCCAGACAGCTTGTTCTGTTTGTAATTAAGGAAGTAAGTGAAAAAAAATCTCCGTCATTCGGGAAACACGTGTATCTATCGCTAGCTATATTTCTGTGGTGAAAATTTGCTTAATTTGTAACCGATTCCAAGTTACTTTTCCCAAACATGAAGGACACGTGAGTGTAGCTGATTGACTTACGGGTCAGACGTGCGCTCATTAATTACATTTACTGTTATTACAGTTCTGTGACTTATCCCTAGTTTTTTACTTACAAACACATTATTTAATAAATGAGTCTGACTATTAATCGCCCTGCAACTTATTTTAACGTTTGCTAATATAAGATGCAGACCTTTTAAGCTTATGTTTCTTTATACGCTAAATCTAATCTTCAAACACCGTTGTGTATCGGCTGACAGTCATGTTTAATGGTGAGAAAACAAGTGGAAATGCAGGATCTCTGGAAGGAGTTAAAACACATGACGACCTCAGCTCCACAAATGAACGCACTTCGTCCAGGCAAAGTGAAAGTTTTAATGATCATGATTTTCCAGTGTTAAATCATGAGGAAGGAATCACACCCGGCTCCCCTTCTTCAGGAATCCTGCGCCAGAGAAAACTTATTCTTCATATCGATCTCAACAACACGATCCTGGTGTCCGATACTGTCACCAGACAAGGGACTGTTGCAGCTTTGGACTACTTTCTGTCTACCGTTACTTGGGGACGAATGACCAAACAAGGTATTGTTTTAAATTCTATTTAGTATTTTATCAGGTGATCAGAGAAATTAAGCTTAAAAAGCGGCAGTTCTAGGGTCAGAGGATACCCGGAGTGCCAATAAACAGTATATAACTACAGCTTTCACTTTTGTTGATGAACGTGTATTTAGAGCTCGGGGTTGTGTAGATTTCTCCGGCCGTTCCAGATGAAATGTCCGACTAGGAACTCGGAATTTCCGAGTTGCGAGTTAAAATGGAACACAGCATGTGATCGCAATGCCTCCACTTTGCTTCGTAATATCATCATCGGGCTCAGCGCGACCCCTTTCGGTTGCGTGTGACTGCCTGAGCACAATAAGTATCGCTTCTGCCTCCATAGGTTTCATTTCATTGAAAGCCGTGGGACCCAATCTAGAAGGATTAGACGGTAAAATAAAAATCCATTAATCAAATCCCAGTAACACTTCTTTATGCGACATCATCGCACCTTGTGTGTAAAACCCTGTCCAGTCTCAGTTTGAGGTAGTTGAGGTAGTTGTACTGGCTGGGTTTGATTATTGTGCGCATTACAATCCCCCCAATTAACGCCCATGGTTCACACTTTCTCTGTGACAATTCATAATCTGTATATTTGTAAAACTACAGCATGTGCTCCTTCAGTCCGTTATGCCTCCTGTGGATCCCAGGACACAGGCGGATCCCCTGCTGTTGATTCTGAGATGCATTAAGTGATTCAGGATACTTCCACACGGCCCCAATCTCTGTCTATAACTTTTGGCAAGAGTCGGATTCAACCATTGGGATCAGAAGGTTTATGTCATTGCTCTCTGTACTTCATGCACTTTATACAGGTAAATGGGAGTGGATAAGTGATTCACCCTCCCTCCTCCCACCTTGTGAGGGTGCTGTGAGCTACTACTCCCACTTTGGTCGGGTGGCAGGCTTCACCAGCACTGCCGCTGGGCGACGCTTCAGGAGCGTCCTGGAAGAGCACCTGGACATGCTGCTTTGGCCTGCGGGACAGGAGGAGGACCGGGAGCTCTCTGTGAGAGGCGAGGATGGCCGGCTGTACCACTGGATCCTGCCCTCCTTTTTCCAGCTGCTGCAGGACCTGGCCACCAGGGGCAGGGAGTTCACTGTTGTCTTCCGCACGTTCGGAACAGACCTGCCACGTCTGCTCTGCACCCTGCAGCGCGTGCTGACCCAGGGCTCTCACCCGCTCTTCCCTGATCTTCCGGCACTCAGGGTGAGCTGCTGCTGCGGTCCCAGTTTCTATACCCCCCCCCGCCCCCCATGTGATTCCATTTCAATTCAGTAAAAACAAAAACTTGTCCCCCGTCATGCCCTTTTGAGGCTAAAAAGTAGCATTAAAAAATTTAGCAGTGCTTATCTCACGAAGGGGAACAAGTAATAGGTCAATGTTTTATATACAAGTAGTACACATGCACATGTATTCCATTATAAACATTGACCCTTAACTTTTTGTATGACAAAATGTAATAAAACTGCAGTTTGCAAAATGAACTTTGACAATGCAAAAGTTTAAGAAAATTTATTACCATGAAAAAGAACTTTCCAGCAAGCTATAGCTCAGCCATATAGCTCTAACCATAAAACAAAGTTACATCTCACAAGAAAACGCTCTGAATGAACATTTTTTGCTATCTGCAGTATAGAAAACGCAGTAGACTCAGTGGTGGACTCGGACTGTTTGAAGGACCTACTGCATGACGTGCATTGCCCCCAGCCCCCCAGTAAAATCGTATACTATGTACGGGGAAGAGGTCTTCATCCCTGATTAAGATTATTCAGCGCATGTTTTGTTGTCTACAGAGGTAACCAAGATAGCCTTTTTTTACTCAAAGGAGCACCTATAGGGTACATTATTTCATCTACTTTTCGTGCATGTACAGGAAACTGCATCTCACAGTGCGGCACTGGATCTCACTTTCTGCACTGCAAGGGCAGCCATCAGAGATATTTCTCTCTCCATTACAAGGGCATTTCATCAGGTTTCCTCACTCTGAAGTGCACCCTAGAGGACAATTCATTAGAACAACTCATCACGTTTTCACACATGGATGGACACCTTTTATAGCACTGCATCACATTTTATCCCGCTGAAGGGCACCTTTTTGGGCACTTCATGTTTTCTCACTGCTTAAGAGTTCCCTTTTCAGCAGTCAATCCCATTTTCTCTTCTGAAAAGGGCACCCTTTGGGACGCTTAATTATGTAGAGGTGACATAGAGGGCACTTTATGACTGCACCCTTTTCCTTTGGAAGGATGCCCATGGGGATCACTTTGACCATTATACGGGCCCCGCATCACATTTTCTTCAGTGGAAGGGCACTCATTAAGACACTTTGTCACATTTCCTTACTCTATGGGGCACATCATCTCACATGAAGGGGGCACCCAAGACAGCGCTAAATCATGTGAATGGCAGCCAGAAGTGGTGTTTTCACTTTAATGACAGATTTTCAGCCATGGGGTTCCCGAGGGGCAGTTGCACACTACGTTTCAGAGAGATTTTAAAAAATAATAAATTCAGAGCTCTGAAAGGTACAATTCACAAGTCAAAATTGAAAATGGTGATGCGAAGGTCATTTGTTGAATTAAAATGTAATGCCCCCCCCTTGCTGCTGCTGTGAACTGTAGAGGCTACCCAGTTCTTGTCAGTTATTGTAGCATCACAAAATGTTTGTCTTAATTTTATGTCTCTCTCCTTTCTATTATTGTATGGTCCATATTTATCAAGGAATTAGCCATTCTCGTAATGGAATGATGTCTGTGTTTTGGACGGGGATGAAATTGGGCAGGAACCTGCTCTCCTTTGTGGTCAGCCTGTGCTCGGCCAGATTAGCTTCCTGAAGGACAGTACAAATTACTTATTCAGACCATCTCCTGCCAGACAAATATAGTTATTTTTTTCCCTGTGGAATTATGAAGTCTTTGTCCAGAGAATTCATTTTAAGTCGATGTCTGGCGTTAACCTCTGAGGTTCTCTAAATCACAGGGCTGATTAAGAAGTAAGATGTGTAGCTAGATCTGTAACTATGATAAAGGTATTTGGTTGAGGTGATTTACTAAGTATCCATCAAGTCAAAGGTAACTCTGCATAAGATGTTTTGGAGTAAAGCGTGAACAGATTTGGTAAATGTCTGAGAAATATGCTTATATTATCATTTATGAAGGCCTGGACCATGACTATAATAATACAGTAGAAAATGTTTGCGATTGATGGAGAGGAAGGCAATTAGTAATGAAGGAATATATGTGATTCTCCAGTTCCAGTAAATGTTGTTCTGAGAATTAAGCAGTGCTGATAAGCTCTTTTCTTCAATCTTCCAGTTGACCGTTAACACAATCCCAGGGCGCATCCGCTGCAGCCGAAAAGGCGCCAGCTTGAGCCGGGCCGATGAGCGGGTGCCATACCAGGACGGGGAGCGGCGTCTCTACCAGTTCCTTAGCTCAGTCCAGGGCCTGGGGGGCTTCCAGGACCACTATGACTGGTGCGTGTGTTGGCTGTTTGAAGGATGGAGCTGGACTGTGTATGTGTGCTGGTCCTCAGCTTCTCTGAGCTAGCTAGGTGGCTCGGGGCGTTTCACTAGATGTTTAATGACCCAAATGACGACAACATGGAACGTTGATGGGTTGGGGGTGAACAATATTTATGCAGTTGAGTTGGTCCATCCACTCTGAGGATTTAGCCATTTTTTTATTATTATTGATATTCAGGTGTGTATTTATGGCTGGCGTGCTTCTCCACAGGTGGGCTCGCAACACCTACTCCATCCTGGGTGGAAAGCCACTGCTGTTGGACCCCTTTGATCCCATGGTGCAGCACATCTTCATAGACGACAACATCCGCCAGGATGACAAGGACACCATCGTCCAGCCAAAGGTGCATCTCCTCAGTCTCCTTTTCCTTCTCATTTTGTAGGTTTTTTGTAGTATTTTATATTTTTCACTTTTTTTTTTTTCTTTTAAACCTTAAAATTAGTCTGTACGTTGTATGGAATTGTAACGGAGAGGGGAAGAAGCAAGACTATTATTCTTTTTTTATTTATTTATATACCGCTGTGAAATTGCCGGTCTTTTTCTTATTATGTTGTATAGTGTAACAATGTGGAACAGAAAACATTGTGGGAGTTTTTCTCGGGTCATGTGGCAGGAGGTTACAGCTTTTTTGGGGAAAGTGACATCAGGACAAAACAAAGATCTAGCTTTTTTGTGTGTGTTTTTGTGCAGGTGTTTTTGGAGCCTGAGGGTACGCTGACCCGTATGGCCTCCACCTCTGAACTGTATGACATCTGCCTGGTGCAAAATGACCTGCTACAGGCCATCTCTAATCGCAGCTACTTCACCCAGCGTATCCAGATCTGCTTGGAGAACTACGAGAGGAACCTAATGCAGGGGGCCAGCTAGACAGTAGCATCACGGAGGGTGGGCATCAGGTTTGTGTAGGAGTTTTTTGGGAAGAAAATGGTGCATTAGGATTTCACAGGTTTCCTCTGTTGCTGGAAGGACACTTAGTTACTGAGGTGCTGCATTAGTGGAATAGGTGAGCTGTCATTAGGTTAATTATGTGTGTATCTGAAGTTGGCTCACAGCAGGAAATGCATTCAGGCCATTCAGCTGGAATAAATTCTCCAGAGTGTGTCCGGGATGTGACTTCACTGCGTGATGTTTGTCCTCCAGGAATGATGAGTCGCCTCTCGTGTCTCTGCTTATTAGCCTACAGCAGGACCTCCCAGCATGCCATCGTGTTCTGGGTAGTGGGCGGGAGGCACAAGAGGCTATTTCCTGAAGCTAATTTCAAAAACAGAAATGTCTTTCATTTGAATGCACGTGTATCAAATACACTGATGTCTTTTATTAGCAGCATATAATGCAGAATATAATGCAAACTGTTCTTTATCGAAGAAGTTATTTAATACTTAATATTAGTATTTAATAACCTCAGGTGGTTGCAGGGTAAAGCACACTGAAATGCAAGGCAAAGAAAGTAACACCAAAATAGCAATTAGAACAGAAGTTTTATAGCTATGTTTTGTCCACATTGTCAGGTAAGCATGGATTGGTAATACTTGAGGTGATAGTTGCACTGGGTCAGAAGACTCTAGAACTGAACCTGTGAGTCTCCATGAGGGCTGTATTGTGTGCATGTACACTGGAGTCTGCATTGCACTGTGATGTCTTGATGTTTCCTAATACCAAATGACAAAATGAAGTAGGGAATGCTTCTCATATTGGGTGAAATGTGGGAAGGCAATTCAGCTCTCGCTGGGAGGTGAAATGCATTGATTTTAAAGACCAATTTCAGTTAAATCGTTTGCTTTCCTCAGTCTGCCAAGATGTCGACATGGGTCTGCCACTGAACACGAGCTGGAATCCGTCTTGAATCGATGTGACAGCTTTAACTAGTTTTACCTTAGTGCTTCTGTTGCGTGATATAGAGCATTTTGTTCTGTTCAGAGCACTATATTGACATAAGTATTTAATCTAAGTTCCATTGCACTTAGTGTATATTGGTGTGTGTGTGTCAAAGTTGTATTGCACTGTTAAACGTTGTATTGACTGTCCTTTGGTTACTTTTTTGCAGTGAATGTACATTCTGAGTTTTCAGTTACACAAACTCTCAAATAATTTCGGACCAGATCATATATAGGTTAGTAGGACTATAAGTAGTTAATTTTTTTTTTTTTGATTCAATCACATTGTTTTCTGTGACTAATCATGATTAATAACGCCTAACACTAAAACCTGCAATCCTAAATATTTACGCATTGAATCCCCAAATTAACTTAGAATTTACACATCCTGAATTTCCCTCCAGGGATTAATAAAGTATCTATCCATCCATCCGTCCATCCATCCATCCATCCAGGAGACTTTGGGTCATTGTCACAAACTCATTACTGTAACGTATCAATTTACTCATTTTATAATTAGTGTAGGAGATTCAAATTATATAACTTAATTTTTGATTTTGCTACTGGGGTAGTCAATTTCTTTTTATTACTTTGTCTTTATGTGATAAATATTTAATCAAATCCAGAGCAGGAGTTAACCGATGAGAAGAAAACAAATGGCAAAACATATTGAGCAATAAGTATACATCTCAACATAGAAATTGTTTGTTGTGGTTTACATGCAATAAAGTTGAAAGATTTAAAAACATTTTGTCTAGTTTTGTGTTTGATGTACAGATTATTAATTTCGAACAAAAATACTACACGCAAGCAAGTACAAGTTGAATTTAAAATCTTTTAAAAAGGCTAGATGAACAGATGGCAATAAGTAATTGCATTATATGTACAGTTGATAACTATTTTTTTAATTTCACACCTTGGCATTTAATGGCATATATCATATGTACATATCACTTGTACGCAGCAGGCAGATCAAAACACTATTCCCGACCACATGGCGGATCTAAAACCTGTTTGGCAAATGACTCTAAATTCAGAAAGATTTTAAGGTGTAAACCTTCAATAAAATATTTTATTAATATTTTAACAAATATTGCAAATTACAATATTACTGTCCTATGTGTGCTACCAGTTAACTAACTAGTTATCAGCTACGCCATGAGACGACAATTGAATGTTTTGATTTTAGCTGCCAAATCTGGGATTCCGTGCCGGGTCACAACCAAAACTCTCGTATTGTAGGAAGGAATATTATAGATCTCTATTAAACATCCCTGCTCAAGCTATTGTCCCATTTGGATTTCATAATACTGCATGCATTAAAGTGATCAAAGAAATAATAATGTGTTAAGACTTCGAAATTCCCCAGCCCAGTCTATTAGTCATCACTGTAAATACTGTAGTGAGTGTGAGGGTCATTTGAATAAACGGAGAGGACAGCTCTTTAAAATGAAAAATCGATTTTTTTAATGACAACTCGCCACTAGTCTGAGACTACCAGCAGCACATGCACATGCAAGCTGACAATTTACAACACAAATACAAAAATACATATATCAATTTATTCTATACAGAAATTCATGGTGTGCTGCAAAGCATGCCAGTAACTGTATAATCAGTCCTACTGATCAAAACCTGCAGTGTCACACTGCCCCTAACCTAAGGAGTCAATCATCCCCAGCAACCCGCAAGCTCTCCACAAAGTCCTGCAGACACTGCAGAGGCCTGCATTGTTGCTGTGACTGGTGTATCACAGTCCCCGGGGTCATTAATGTTTTAATAAATGATATTTTCATATACAAAACTAGGGTGGCACTTGGGGTGGCACGAGATCATTTATTTTGGCATGTGTCAACCCATGCCACAACCTTAGATCCCCCCTTGTCCGTGGCACAAGTGGCTGCAGCAGGACCGGAAGTGCCATAGAACCAGACTATGTCTGAAAAAATGCCCTCTAAAAAGGCAAAAGGCCATTATTGGCTGCTCTTCATGCGGAAAAAATGGGTGCCCCCTTCATGTGAGATATTATGACGATGTGCCTTAAAATGTGTCTTAAAGAAAAAGTGCCTTAATGAGTGCCCTTCTAGTGGAGAAAACGTGTTGCGCTGCCCTATAAGGTGCCCTTACAATGCTCTAAGCAGTCTCTATGGTTACCCTTCCAATGGAAAATAGGTACCATTATGAAATGCCTTCTATGTCCCCCCTGCATTATTAAGAGCTCCAAAGGGTTCCCTTAAAATGGTCTAAATTGCCCCTCTGGGTACCCATCTAGTGGAAAAGGGTGTCATTTTGAAGTGCTCTCTATGCCACCCCTACATAATCAGGGGGTGGGAGCTGCTCGCAGACTAATTGGCAATTTCACTGTTTCTGTTTTTTCAAATCCAAACCGAATGCACAAATGTGAGGGTTCACAAAAAATTGAAAATATATAGTTTATTTTTGGAAATTTATCAACCCCTCTACAAAGCCCACACCGTTCCACTGCCTGCTGCAATACATGGACCGGTACCGGTCTGCAGACTGGAGGTTGGGAACCCCTATTGTAATGGGTATTCCTGTTCCTAAACAGCAAGAAAACATGATTAGGTGCCCAAATAGGTGCCCCTCCAGTGCAGAAATTGTGATGTAGAGCCATATAAGGTGCCTTTAAAGCTTGGTAAACCCCAGGTGTCCACTGGGTGCCTATCTGGTGGAAATAATTCATGAAGTGCCCTTTAGGGTACCCTACCAAGTGAGGAAACATGATCAAGGATTCTTGTGATGGAGAGAGAAATATCTCTGATGGGTCGCATTCCAATGAAGAAAATTAGATATAGTGTCCCACTATGAGGTGCAGTTACCTGTAAATGAGAAAAGACTGCTGTACTACCCTGTACCATTCAGCTACAAGGATGCAGGGGGGCGGAGGGGAAAATATCATGCAATAGGTGTCCCTCAAACAGCTTGAGTCTGCCACTGTCAGTTGAATCTCTGGGTATATAACATGTACCATTTACATTTACATACACCACTTAACATCATCTTTGCTTAGACAGTTACGGTTGGAGGTCAATGAAATGTTGCATTTACTGAAGGAACTGATGTGGAAATATGATCATTTATTTAACTCGTGCCCAGCAAAATGACGTTCCGGGTCATTTTAAAAGTCTTTTCGTGTCTAGGAATAAGCCAAAATGGGACGTATGCAAAATTAAGAAACAACATCAATTATGCATTTTTCCCTACCAGACAACATGGAATGTATGTCTAACAAAATGTCAGTTGCAAAGGGAGCACAGTATATTTCATTTAAAGTCCCTTATAACTCCGTATACATATATATGCACTAGCGTCATCACTGTTTGCTCTTTTACAACGTCGTAAATCGTCGTGTAGCCACGTGAAGTTGTGCGTAATATGTTGTACGAACAGTGTTTCGTAGCGGACGAGGGCGACGTCCACATTGCATTTTCCCTTTTGAATTCCACTAGGGGGCAGTCTTAATTTAAGAGCGTCATATCAGTTTCGCGGTGGATTAAGCTGTAATGCTTCACTACCACTGCCTTTGACACGCTGTAGTTTACCTAGTCCTGCTGTACATATTAAGCGTTATGATCTAATTTCCTTACTGAATGTGCAGGCTGTTTATAATGGCACAATATCTACAGGAGTATACAGAATATACAAGCCGTTCCACATAATTGCTTTTATTTACTCAAAATTTGAGTAGATAATCCTGGGGGAACCGATTGCTAGCTAAAATCCCATTATTTCCATTCTCTTTGCTTTATAATAAACAGTGTTTCAGGTTAATGTGTGTGTTAAAAAAAACCCTTTGACATATCAGCCGCCTTATGCCTGTACTAAACTATGTTGTCAATTTTGTTTTTCACAACGGCACGCTCTCGTGGAAGTAATTTTTCTTGTAGAATTTGACAAGAACTTGAGGTCTGGACTTAAAATTTACATCAATGTCAAGATTTTCTTTCCTTAGTTTTTATAAACTAACGCCAATAATATATTGGTAATATATTTCTAAGTAGAATTGTCAAAGATTCATCTGCCCTTTGACTTTACAATCGTTCAAGTTCAAAACGTTCTATTCAAACAAATTATTACATTGCCTGCAGCTCTCCGAGCTACTGCGTCCAGTTATGATCGCTGGAAAGTCATTTAGTTGTATCTAAAATACAGAATGACTATTTAAAATGCATACATATAAAATTGCAGTATACATTCCAGGCCAAATTGAATTTATGAAAATGCCAGTGACATTGATTTTAATATATATTTGCAAGGAAGTGTTGTAAAATTAATTGTGTTGATAGAGCTATTGCTCCAACGATAGGCTATACAGGCTACTAGAAGTTTCAGTGTTACAAAATGATGGTTTCCATTTACTCGGGTTCTGCAAATCCCCATAAATGACATTTAATGTAAATAAAGAAAAAAGCGGAGTAATATTTACATTCCTTGTCTAATTCCGAATTGTCTCATACATAGGCCTATTAGGCCCTATGTCAGAATAATTGAAAAAACTGGGCTGGCGTATGAAATGCAGCTGAACCGAAATAGAAAAAAAAAGTTTTGCGTTTTAATACTGCATAACACGTCCAAGATTAAACAAGGCATAAACTACGGACGCAGGAGGAGGAGTCAGAGCTTCAAGCCTCACATCAGTCCAAGAGATCGGCAAGAAGGAAGCGGAGAGCTGGAGGGACGAGTGCAGAGGAGGGAGGAAAGATGGTTACAGGCTAATGACAGCTTCGTAAACTGCGATTATCCGCGCAGCTTCTGCAAACCCGATCCATGACCGCCGCCGGGGGCGAGTTAAGACCTAAAAACTTGAATCGTTGAAGACATCTGGAGATGGTTCTTTAGAAGGTAACACAGGTTGCTATCGTTGCCATATTAACAAAGAACTGTGTAATTGCGACAGTGACTCTAAGAGAAACTTTTAAAGGCTGTCCATTCGTCACGTTAAACTTTCGAGAGCTGTGGTAATTGTGCGACTTTCGTAAAATGTTGTAAATATTCCCTCGTGGTATAAAATATGTAGTCAAAGTGTAAAATGCAAAAGGAATGACCGGAACAGTATATTATTCCAAGTTCCCCGCTGTTACCAACGTACTATTGGGTTATATGATTTTGATTTACTTAACGGCAGATATGTAAATGTCATGTTCAATAAGTAAAATATAGAGATCGATATACATTTAAACGAGGCCGCTTACAGTAGTTTACCTTCAGCATTTTAAGCACACACACACACTGATTTTGCAGTCGGGCAAAATCGGATTTCTCTTGCACAGATGTGCACAACAAACGCCCTTTGCATTTCTCGTATAATTATAGTACACGCTGGGGATTGAACAACCTCTGTTTTTGGAAAAGACACGTGGGGAGCCGAAGCGAGCAGCTTTTCATGTCATACACACTGTTGCATTTGGGATTGCGCTCCGTATTCGCTCGGGATGCGTTTTACGGTTCAATGCGACACCTTGTTTTTCCTTGTTGTTTTCACCGGGTGGATGAACTGACGATCTTGTGCTGTTTTCTGTTGTTTTTGAATCGGAAGACGATGATTTATGGGTAATTTTTATATGCTGGATAAGAGGTAATTTAGTCTTTATTTCTCCACTTTTGTTGAATTTGTAATCTATTGATTCCTCTGCCTCGGTGTACTCTTAACGTGGTTTCTGAATCAATGCTGACTGAATATCTTCCCTATAAGAATATAGTATTATATCTTGTATGTTCATTGTCGTTTAACGTGTGCGGTACAGAACTTATTGTCCGAGCTTTTCCCGTCCGCCTCTTAGCCAAATCTCAGCTCCGTAATGGACCACTGCGATGGTCCATCTCAGCACTTCGGTGCTGTTACTGTCTACTTGCGGTAACCGTGAATGTTTTATAGGGTCCGGCCCCTGACTGAATGCTCCCTTCTTATGTTTTATTTTGAAAATCATGGACAAAAGACATGCGTAAAGAGACATTTTCAGGTTTTTTGGACGATCGACTTGTATTTTAAATGCACACCATTTATACGCCTTTTCTTTCTTACGAGGATCGGTGCTTGTAATTGCTGGATCCTGGACAGCCAGTCCGAGAGGCAGACGGGCTGCATGCAGCAGAAAGGGAGCCTGGATTCATAAGCAGTGTCGTTTTCTCACCTAGTGGGGAAACCGAGTTTTCCGCCTCTTCATAGTGCCTGAGACTCGAACCGTTTTTGGTTGCGATGAGCGTCTGCAGGGAGATACTTACTGTTTGATTCTCATCCGCAGATTGATTTCACTATTAAATTCAGATATCTCTCTATTTTATAGCTATCCATCAGCTCTGTCAGGGTTCATGAAATGTGATCTTTAGCCGAGTTCGTGTATCGCAGACTGCGTTGCATGTCAAGTGAGTAAATTATGTGTCCTGGACTTGTTATCGTTTGTAGGAAGTGTTTGTCTGAATGTTGAAGTAATACACTGCCCCGCTCAGTTTTTGACAAGGTCTGTACTGCAGTATAAGTTTTACATAAAATTCTCAAGTGTCCTGCTCTTTAAATAGCTCCACTTTGGTGCTGTATTTCCCTCTGAGGATCGGGATCGCCTGGTTAAGGGAGTCTGGCTTTCTGCCTTGTCATCTGTATTTAATGCAAAGTTTGGCCAGTAAACTTGATCCATTTTCTCTCCTTAGTGGCTCTCAGTTTAGAACTCCTTACCAAATGTGTACAGTTGCAACTTTTATTTGCATATATTTCTCTTTATATTAAGTTTTGAACGTTAACTATCTAACTCTTTTTCTAAGCCATGGCAATGATCGGTCTTATCTTATGGAAATGCCTCTATTACACTTGCAATTCCCCTTCATAAATTGCATTGCTTTGCTCATGCATATATTTACATATTTCATCATTTTGTTTGCACCTTAATTTACATATTTCGCAAATCAAACTGCCAAAAACATTCTCGCAGTACTGTCACATTCGTGTACACTGCCACCACACCCTGTTACCATGCTAGTTATCACTAGTTATTAATGCTAGCAGTTTGTGTTTTAGAAATGGACCAGACTAGTTGTAAGGTGGCCTTTCTGGTGGTCTTCTCTTTAAATGTTTTTGCTATAGAGCCCTTTATAACACTGCCCACATCATTTGATAACGTTCTGTCTTTAAAGCAGAGAAAAGACAGCTATAGAAACTGAACAGAAAACTTATTAAATACACAGTAATGGTAACACTCTTACAGATAGTTACAAAGTTTCACAGGTTATTAGTTGAGTTAGTTCCTCACTAAGATATCCTTTCAATGACCAAGTTCCAGTGTCCTGTGTGCCAAGTAACGGATCGCCTCACACTGAGCTCATTTAATGAACTGCCATCTCCCAAGTTTGTCCTGCTAATTAGAAAATTGTAATGAGTGAAAGCATGTGTGTACATTTTATTTAGGTCTTGTCTGGAGCACAGAGGTATAAATGCCAGCTGTTCATCATGCTGCCCATGTTCCAATGAGCCACACCCATCGTTTTACTGCCATTAACAGAGCAGTGAAGTCAGTGCGTTCTTAGACACGCCTGAATAATTGATGAGAGGGAGAGACAGTCCTCCTTTTGCTCCTGTAGGGTCACGTATCATCTGGCAGCCTTGGGATTACCATACCAACGCAGAACGTGCCCTCTTCAACACTGAGTGGAACATGCATGATTGTGTCAATTTATGAAGGTGATAGCCTCTCTTAGTTGTCTAACCACGTTCTTCCCTCAGTCGTCATTATGAAAGACATCCATCCATCTTCCGAATGATTATCCAATGATTATCACGGGATTGTAACCAATGTAGGCCTAGATGAAAGTGTGTTCTTTCTCCTCTATAATGGACTTCTATTCCTTCCCTTATCTGATGCATGCAATTAAAAGGACCATTTCTGTCTCATCTTGCTTGGAAATGATCCATCCTTAAAATGATGGCTGCTCTTTTTTTGATCAATATAGTTACATTAAAATGCATCCCAGCTCTGCATTACTTTGAAGGTAATGGAAGGTTAATTGATGCCCAGGAAGCAGAAGATTCTGGTGTTGAAAAGCAATTTAGTACTGCATTTTTGCTTTTAGATTTTCTTTATTTAATAACGTTCTTCCAGAATTTTAACATTGCAAAAATGCTCACATCATCAGTTTATGCATCCCCCCCCCAATAGTTACTGGAGATAGAGAGAGCTGTTGCTGTAGAAGCTTTTACTGTGAGCAGTGGAGTTCTATTAGGATGCCCTGGAGACAGGAAAGTGTGAGAGAAACCTGGAGTGTGACAGGACTAAAGTGCTTCTTCCCCATGTTACTCTACGCCAGGCAAAGCCAAAAAAAGCCAGGAAGCGCTGCTGTTATGGTGTCTGAGACGGGAGGTTTGAAAAGGCATGTCCGGTGTGCAGTAACCTGTGAGTGCCGCTCCCTTCAGGGCTACAGGGTTTATAATTGAAGCATGTCTCTCCTGTGCACCTGTGTGTCACCCAGAGACAGAAGAAGCTCTGCTGTGCCTGATTCTTACTTTCGCTTCTTGGCAGCACGCGCCTGTCTCTCAGCGCCGATGATAATTTGTCTGAAAGTTGAGGAAGTCCCACGGGAGGAAGCTGCAACTCAAGCAGATTATCCTGGAAGTTTGTACACTTAGAAGGTCGAAGGTGGTGCTCACTGTCATTTCCTTTCCTTAGATGTCATGTACATATAGCAGGACTCCATTAATAATGTTATTTAAAGGCTCTCCCATGAGCCACGACCCACGTCTGACTGGTCATGTGCTGAAGACCTCTTTGGCGAATCAGCATGAAAGCTTAATGGCAGCCGTTTGGAAAGACAACAGATTACGGTTTTAGTCAGCGTTTTTTTTTTTGATTGTACAAAAATATTTCAGTAAGGTATAAACTGAAATAGATGGGACACTTAAACTGCATTGCAGATGGTGCTCTGGTGCCCAATAGGTTAATGTTGAAATTTCCGGAAGGGGCTTGTAAAAAAACGTCTTTCTGAAGCTCATCTGTTTCTGCTGGCTGGTGGTCATCTTCTGTATCTCCTCACGATAAGGACCTTAGCGTCATGATTCACCGTAGATACTGCTCCCACCAAGTAGTGATATTTTTAAATGCATCAGAAAATGCAGCTAAGTTTGGCGACTTGTGTAAAGAGCTGCGTTTTTCTTCCTCTTTCCTTTCTAGGTGGATTATAATAATAATGCTACTGTACTATTTCAGGCAGCCCCTAGGTTAAGAATGTCTGCTTTACAGAAAACTCGCACTTACAAACGGACTATCATAAAGCCTACTGTATAAAAAACCCGGGTTATATACAGGGGTACGTAATAATGAACACACGCTACTTTGTGACACTCATGAAAATATTGTGTGGCTTCCCAGCATTCATTGGCTCGAGGTACAGTACAGTACTGTTTGTAGTTAATTTTTAATAATTTTTAATTTGTATTATTATCGTATGATTATTATTTTTGTGAATGTACTGTATTATAATTTTTTCGGCTTATGGTCTCATTCATACCCTAGGGACTGCCTGTATATCAAACTGAACTATTATAATTGTGTGGGAACGTGTGTGTGTGTGTGTGTGTGTGTGTGTGTGCCCGCCAACGGACTGGCATCCCATCCAAGGTGTGCCCTCTGCTGCCTGGGATCAGCTGCAGGCCCCCCCATGACCATGACCATGACCAGGACAGGCAGTTGGAAGATGGATGGATGCATTAATGTTTTCAGAATACATGTAATTAAACTAATATGAGAATTGGCCGCAAGGAATTAACCTTTAACTGGCGTTGAATTTCAGCAATAGGCCACAGATTTGTCCTGACCTCCCTACTACAGTCTTTCTGATGATCTTTGCTGACAGCCAGGCCTTTATATTACTTTGCTTTCGTCGGCTTCTTCTGCAGAGCTTCTCCTCAATTAGGCTTAACCCTTTTTCGGACCTGAGAGGGTAATGGTCCAGAATTTGGCCGTAGGTCGGGTGCTGTGAGGTGGGCAGGGAGCTAAAACGGGGCAGGACAGTTGCATATTGGGGAAATGAATTATAGATACAGCAGCATCGAAATTTTGATTGAATTTTTAATAAAAGCGTATCCACGAGTAAGTGGAGCTTCCTGCCCTTTGCGAGGTGGGAGTTTCACTGCTACTGTGTTTCAGGCGTCAGAAAGGTGTTTAATGAGACCTTTCATCACCCGGCTGGTGGAGCCACTCTGAAGTGAGCAAATTCTCTTCAAAATTAATGTGGGGGCGCAGCAGCTATGTGGAATTCTCAGAGAGGGCCCCGCCGGATAGACGCAAGTCCCCAAAGCCAAGGTTGGCGGGAAAACAGCTCGTAAGCAAAGGGAAACTGAATTATCATAAATCCTCTTCAACGCGTTCAGTAGATGGAATGATAGATCAGGCCTGATACACTCAACAGAAGGATTGATACTGTCTTTGACACATGTTGCCCTGCCTGAGGGAATGAGGTAATGTCCTTCTCGTTGTGGATGAAGGATACAAAGTTATTTAAGCTCCTGTTTTTGTCTGTTGTGGGCGTGATCAATGAAATGGATCGTTTTGTAGTTTCAAACAAAACAAAGTCCATTTTTCTACAGTAAATCAAACACCCTGTTTTTCCACTGATAGACTAAAGTCTATCTTGTTGCCAAAAAGAAGTACAGAATACAGCAAATTTGAAAGAGGCTGTTCCTCATGGTTGGAGCAGCTAAATTAGCTGCACTCGCCGTGGCTCTGTTTATCGCATCCCGCAGTGAGACTCCAGGGATCCACATCTGCTGCAGCCTTATGGAGGACGTTAGGAATGATTAGTGTGGGATTTTAAGCCTTAAAAATTCTGGAGGTTGGGAGTCTCCTTTGATCTTGCATTTTATAACTCCAACTCCCTTTACACATTTTTAAATGTTAAGACAGGAGAACAAGTGCATTTGAACCCATCCAATTTCAAATCTCAGACGGGTAATTCCAAAGATGGAAGGGTGATATGAGTAACAGGAACATGGTACACAGGGTGTAGAGGGGGTGGAGCTTATCCCAGGCAGCGCAATGCAGAGTAACACCCTGGACAGGATGCGCATTATTACAGGGCCACACACATATATACTATGGACATGGTCAGCCGAGTATTTCATGCTCCCCCAAATGACGCACTTCCTGCACTTTCAGGCAGCACTGTGCAACTGGCTGAAGTGGAGTTTTTGATGAACAGGGGAGTGAGCCTCCAGATTCTTCTTCTTCCACCAGCTGCAATTTGGTTAGATTCATTTCCCTCTTATTGTTTAGGATATATTATCTCTGACTCGTGACTGTCACAGCACATGATTCTCTGCCAAGGATGCATATGACACAATATTAAAAAATGTGTCTGGGGTCCTTTGATATATTTCAGAAATGCTCATTTTTGTTACAACTCGTGTAAGCCTACTTTCTGTTGCCGTTTAGATACACAGCTGAATTGTGATGTTGCTGTTTGTTTAATATTCTTCAGCTAAATGAGGCTTCATGTGGTTAAAATGAAGATGGTGGCATTTTGTAACCGGATCACTGACTGTTGTTTTTGTCATGCAACGCGACTAATGTTTTGTTTTTTCAGGTCATGTGGATCATTGCTCCTGCATCTCGCTGCACCTCACCTGTTGCCACACTTTATGCCCTGTGACCTGGCACTGATTTGCCTGTGGAGGTTTTTGCCTGCTTAAAGAAGCTTTTTTAAACCCAGAAACCTTTGTAAAAACAGAGGTATGCATTTGCTCTGTGTTAGCTAAGGGAGTTCTGGCTGCCTTATATGGAAGAAGGACTTACATTTGATCGATGATACACTTCTGCACCTTCTCATGTGCTCTTCTGAGAAGCACCCAGGTCCCAGTAGAGTAGATGATGAGGATGAGTGCTGTACCACGTTACCTTTGACCCTCCTTCTCTACCTCAGTATTAAAGGGAAGTGTTTTATCCAGCTTAGATTCCTGCACCTGAGGAACTATAATCTGATTTTGTTTCTGCACAGACAGCTTCTCGAGCTCAAGAGTAAAATTCTGTGAGACTTATTCATATTAATATTAGCTACAGTGTGGATATTTGATTTTGGATGATTTTACTCCAGAAAACAATCTGCCATTTGGATTACGCACTCAGACTTCCACAAATGTACGAAAATTAGACTTTAAATTGCTTGCAAATGTTTATGTTCCTAGTGCAAGAGGTACAACATCCAGCACTTCTGGGCTTTGCTTCTGAGCCCATAGTTATGACCATGACCTTATGACTGAGGCAGCATCCATCGATCTGTGCTTCGGAAAGAAGAAATTCCCTCTGACGCAGTCCTTCACAGCAACAGGAGGCTGGTAGTAATTATGGTCCTTTCTGGCTCCCAGAGGCTTTTCATGGATCTCTGCACCCTCCCCATGGCAACCATCAGTTAGCCAGGCACAAGCCTGGTTCGGGGTGGGCCTTGGTGATGTCATCAGGAGTATTGACCTTTGCAGCTCACCGCCCTGCTGCTCTCTGACTAGGCTTGACTGTTGCATTACAAAGCGGAGATCAGACTTCCCCACCTGTCTGCAGCAGGGCCTGAGCCTTAACCCTTCATGTAGTGGCTTCTGCCATGGGGGCTTTGGGGACTTATTTTTTGTTTTTTCCCTGACTTTGTGGGTCCAAGGTGAAGCTTTCTGGCTGCTGTTTTTTTATGGCGGGAATCGTGTGGATTGAAAGACTTAAACACTTCAAGGGAGATCTTTGTCTTTGGCTGCTGGCGTCTTTACTGGTCTCCTTGGAGAAAAATGTACAGGAAGCAGGAAACTTTGGATTAACGTAAATGCGCTGGGACATTGTAGCATGGTTTCAGTTTCGGTTGGCCAAGCAAAGACCAAGTGGAGATCACTTGTTGATTTTATTATTCTTTTTGTTAATTCGGCACTACCTTGACAGAATGTCACCTCTCCATGAAATGTAAGAGCTGCAGGTGGTTTATAACCTGAAAGAAGGAATTGTATGACGCTGTATTTTCGTGGCATGCTAAGAAGCGAAGATATTGTTGCTGTCCTCATCCTGGCTGGGAAATCTTAAAGGGTGTAGCGGTCTTTTGTGAAAATGCAACAACCGTATGAATAAGCCATTCACAGAGAAGTCGGAGCACACCATTTGCCTCTGAGGTAGATCTGCTCTGTCCAGCACTGACCGGCGCTGCTGCAGAGAGACTAAGCGGCCGCAGCATCCTCACCTAGCAGCTGCAACCCGCACCTGTAGGATCAGCCTTGTTATGGTCCGTGCTCGCTGCTGCCTCCTGGAGCCATGCCCATGCCTTTGCCCAACATGGCAGTGAGCCCACCCAAGTCCTACTTCTGGGAGGTATTCCCCCCCATGCCCACTCGCAGGGTGTACTGCACGCCCATCTTCCAGGATGGCCGGCTCACCGTGCTGGGCGGCTGCAGCGAGACGGGCCTACCGCTGGACAGCGTCGAATTGCTGGACATCGCCTCGCAGGCCTGGGTCCAGCTGCCGCCACTGCCCACGGCCCGGGCGGGCGCTGCCGCCGTGGCGCTGGGGACTCGGCTCTTGGTGATGGGGGGCATGGATGCCCAGCAGAACCCGTTGTCCTCTGTGGAGATCTATAACCCGGATGAGGGCAAGTGGGAGAGAAAGGCCAGCCTGGGCCAGCCCTCGATGGGCATCAGCACTGTGGAGAAAGGTAAGACGGGCCACTGGCTGAGCCGTTGGCGTGTAACATACTCCTAAGTGTGAAGCACACGCTGGCTGGTCAGTCACACTCATCGCAGATCTCACACCACCATGGTGTCTCCTTCCCTGAGCATCACTCTTCATGAAGTAAACTTGCACGACTGGAAAATTGGCCATTGTATGGCCTAATCTGTGCATGCGCTCCCTCCACAGGAGACGGAAGGGCAGCACAAAGGAGATTATTTATAGCTGCTGATGTTTATGTTCCTAAGTGCCCAGTGGGGCAGAAAACGCATCACTGCAGCAGTGCATCCATCACTCAGTTAATGCCCCAGTCAGCTCTGCCAGTATGTTGAATTTACACTGAATTGATTTAAGAAAGCCCTACAGTGTCTGCTTTACATCTGTCGCGCAAAATTGGGATGTAGACAGAGTTGCCTAGAAAAAACCAGAAGTGGTGAATAAGGCTGCCGGATTACGAGGCAGGGGATCGGATCTGATTGGCGTCGTCGTGTTTTGTCGGGGTGTCATGGGAGACGACCTTGTTCAGCATCTCGCAGGAGCAGCAGCTACAGCTTTGGATTGGGGTGGGCAATCGATGTCACCGCCTCCCGTCCTACTGTCTACCAGCTCATGTGGGAGCTGATGGCAGTTATTTAGAAGCGCGGGCAGATAATCTGACTCCCTCAAAGCGGCTCCACTGACAGGTTATTTCAAGAAGGCAGGGAAAATTGTCGCTTAACCTACTTTGTGTTCCCCATTTAAGCTGCTCCAGTTCTGTGGGAATAAATGATCATCTGCCAACATGCTAAGCAAATCCATCGTGGGGGAAGAATTTCTGGGCAGCTAATGTGGGACGCTGGTTAATTAATAAAATGTCCTGTATTCTGCGCTGTCTTTGGTCGTTTCCTGCGCCACAGTGAGACTGGTCAGCAGCCCTCACATCCTGTTGGCCTTTAGCGTGAAATCTGCATGCCCATGTCATGTCTGCCTTGATTGAGCCGCACGATCTGTCCCATAGAAACCTGATCAATCGCAAAACATCAGACTTCCTAAAGATGTTTTGTTTCGTCATTTATATTCCACTAGATTAGATGCAACTTTAGCATTATTGCACAAAGTACGGGTGCTCAGACGGTGAAATGCAGTTTGGCATCTAATTTGAAAGTGCAAAAATAGTGCAAAATGCCAGAGGCAGCTGTACGATATATACATGCATAATAAATAAATAGAAAAATATACATATGTACAGAGGTATACATGGTATACATTGTGTGGTGTGAATCAGTATATGTAGCAGTGCAAAAATTCTGTGCAGTGTATATGTTCGGTATGAATAATTATGAAGTGTGGGGGGGGGGCACTCCATGTTATAGCCGGGAGTGGGTGCATATTATCGCGATGTTGCGAGCTTCCTGTTGGGAAGATGCTGCTCCTCAGCCTGCTGCTGCAGGAGCTCCTGTAGCTCCTTCCAGACGGGAGTAGGGTTCCCAGGGTATGGTTTGGGTGAGAGGAGACTCCAATGATGTTCTGTGCCCTTTTCAAGTGCCATTTACTCTGGGGGTCCTTAATTAATACTGCAGAGCGTGTGAATATTCATTCATTCATCACGATTAGGCTTCTGATGGTTCTGCAATTCTCAGAGCCCTCCTGCTTACACTGATTTCAACCACAGGGTCCCTTAGGAACTTCCATTCACTGTTTCTAGTTTTAACCGGTTGTGCACTAGTACTGTCATTTTGGAACAAATATCTACCCCATGGCTAGAGATGCTACCTGGCGTAGAGATGCTCCTCTCGTCTTCTAGACAAGGCCTCCAAGGTAGCATAAGGCACGGCATACTGGGTAGGCTATTTTCGTGGCCATGACTGGAGATTATGCATGGCTAGAACAATGCCCTCACTGGAATCGCAGTCTGTTCACATGGATAAGTTGTCAGCAGGCACATGTTTTGAGGGCCTTAGCTTCTGACGTGGATAATGTAGCGCATTTGCAAAGGTAAACATGTCAATATAGTGCATTACAGCCAGGATCCGAGACAGATGACGAGTAACGGGTCCGAGTTCTCTCCCCCCGCCTCTCGATACCTTTTATCCTTGCATGTTTCGTGGTGTCTCTGTCTTTGTCAGAGGAACCTCACAGGGTGATCATTGCTGTTGCCTGGAAACAGGTGTTTGTGTGTGTATGCATGTGTGTGTGTGTGTGTAAAACTAGGGGTGTGCAAACTCAGTGAATGGGCGCAGAGGCCTGCTGCTTGAGCTCCCCGTGTCCGTGGCCTGTTTGCCAGTGAGGTGAGGCTTCAGCTGTGTAACACACTGGATTGGTCCGCTCTGTGGAACAGGACACGGAGCACCTAGAAGCCACAGGCGTGGATTTGCGAGTGGTTTTTATCAGGTGTGTGTTTATCTGCTGATGTTGTTTCCTTTTTGCTCCTTTTAATTTACTCACTTATCAGTCTGTATAAGTAATTAAGAGATATATCTTGTCAGTGCCTACATTGCTGGAAGCCTAGACAATAAGTAAAGGGGCCTCGCAGCAGATTTTCTGTGGTGTCCCAATCCATTTCTGCTGGCTGGTAACGCGGAGCACTGCACCTTGCTCGTTCTGATCTGAAAGTTTCCTTCCATCCTTCTCTCCTATCCTGATCTTATCTGGAACAAATCTGATCAAGGTCATGGGGGGTCACATGGGGGGGGGCAGGTGGTGTTGTAAAATCTTTTTGTTTTAGGGTGGATGTCTTTTATTCAAATATGGTATTAAAATATAATCGAAGACGCACCCCCCCTCCACATAACACCAGTTGTGGTGTTTTGCCTTTCTGGCTGGCTAGTGTGTGTAGGGAGCGGCTCTCGGAGGGTCACTCGGACGTCCTGCTGGTGTGTGTCGGTACTGCCGGCGTTCTGCATGGGTTCCACGCTCCCCTCATCATGTGATTCTTTTCCCTGAATTTACGGCTGCTGTGGCAGAGAGCGGCATCATAAAGGGCATGCCGTGGCTGTGGGCCACTGAGTGGGAGCGTGGGTTCTGACCCAGCGCTGCATTTATGGCGGGTGTCATGTGGGAGGGGTACGCCTCTCAGCAGCAGTACGCCGCGCTCTCCCACACGGTGCTGATGATGTGTCACCTCCATCACCCCCCACTAGCACTGCTGGGCACCATGCTCTCAGACACTTTATCGTATTGTCAGCGAATTATGGGCTTCGTTATCACCTTGGGAGGGGGACATAGTACTGCGTTCTTTAACCAAATACACGTTCCTTGCCCTGGAATCCTAGCAGATTACGCGAGGACCCCCGCCCCCCACCTCCTGCCCTTGCTGTCTTGCTGTTTTTCATATCATGCTTATTGAGAAACTGGACATTCTCGAGCGGGGCCCATATGCTGTTTGAATAGCAATCGCCTCCCCAGCGCAACAGATGCCCCCCGTAGCCACATAAGGCAGAGGAACGATTTATTTGTAATTACTCCATGTTGACGCCACTTGGCACTCGCTAGTCATGCTAACGAATGTAAAAATTATATGACGACAGATAGACGCAAGATAGGGCCAGCATGGAAATGCAGGCTGGCAGGAAGCTGATGCATGCCGGCGGAGTCAAGTCAAGGTCTTTACTCGTCATATGCTCAGTATGGCAGAGACATCCGTACAATGAAATTCTTGTGGTGAGGCTCAAATAATCGCACATACAATCACGTGTAACACTGAAATATAAATACAGAGGAGGCAGAGAAGGTAAACAAGTAAAATATAATAGGATAAATAAGGAAATAAATCATAAATAAATAAAACAGATCAATAAAACAGAAAAAAAATTAGAAAGACCAAGGAGCAGCAGGGTTGTAAAGAGGCTGTAGCCGGAAGTCTTACCTGGGGACGTAATGTAACGGAAGCAATTACCTACAACGTCCGTAATTTGAATCCGGTCTGAATCTGCAGTGTCTGTAATTATTACAAGCCTCCACAGTAAAAATTCAGGTGCGACTTACCTTCTGTATTTCGGCGATCGTGGCCCTTTTTCAGTAATTATAGTCCAATTCAAATTATCGTCTCGGTAATAAAGTCTTATCTATTAAGGCACCCCGCTTTTTTGTACGTTGGAAATAGAATTTACCGCCCAAAGACAGAGCTTGAATGGGGACTGAATTTTCCACGTAATCATCTGACACAATGCACACAATCTCCTGTGTCTAGTGCAGAGCATTACAATACTAGCACACAGGTTTGTGAGCTACTGAATGACTGGGAGGGAAAAGAGTTCTGTTCTGTGTTTGATTAGTTTGTCAGGGATAGGTAACTCAAAAATGAAAATTCTGATGTCATTTCCTTTTTTGATGTGCTAGCAGACGTTAACATCTGGACAGGATTAGTTTTATCTTCGTTATATCTGTGAATTTGGGGGATTACGTAAGTTTCTTATCCCATCTGAATCAGCCGGTCAAATCATTTTACAAACGACATAGCAAACCTTTAAGTAAAGCTAATCCTGTCCAAACAAGACTTATCAATGTGGTAAAATGACAAGTGCAAACCAAGACGAGGACGCCATGTCCCGGCAACATCCACCAGAGGGCCTCTTGTGGGTTGCCCACCAGGGGCATTTTTTATAGATCAGAGGTCCACAGCAGCCAACCTGCCAGCTTTGCAGGCACTTTAAACCGGGAGTGGCTTGTCCTGGTCACAGGGCTCCTTACCCACGGTCCCAGAGGCCCAGTGCTGGCCTGCTTTGGATTCCCACCAGCCTTTCAGCAGTCAAGGTTTGGTTGGGCTGTACTAACAAGAAGGTCTTGCATGCTTACAGTTTGTACCACGAAATATTCGAGATTCATTCAAGCTAGAATAAATATGTTAACCGTTTTATACTTATTTAAAACAAAACAGATGTGATGATTTTAGGAACCACATAATTACTCAACCAGTCAAGAAATTATTAGCGGTAGTGTGACACTCAAGGGAGTTCAGTATTAGGCGTCACAGAAGAGATCGTCTTACGTATTCATCTTTTTATCAGGATGAACAGACCTCCTGCGGCTCCCTCACAGAGATCCAAAAAGTGCCGGGATGGGGAACAAAACCCAATTAAGAGCTCAGCTGGCAGAAAAACTAGCAAACATGGCAGGTCCCCAGGACGGCCCACCTTGGGGAATTTTCTAGAAGTGAAAACCCTCACTGTGGATCGCTGTTTGCCTTTGTGTCGCCAAACAAAACGAGAACCTCTTGCTGAGTGTTTTTTGAAAGGATCAGCCTACACCCCTAAAAACACACACACACACACACACACACACACACACACACACACACACACACACACACACGCCAGAGGAGCGACTGGGGCTGTCAGCTCAGAGGGTTTATTTTTGAAGGCTTTGCACTGAAACTGCCTTTTATCTGTATGCCTTATGGACTCTGGAGCAGGTGCGTGGAGCACAGCCAGGGTGGAGCAGCACAGCATAGGCTGCAGTACCGCTCCAGGTCACATGTCTCCATGAACAGGTCAACAGTGGTAGTCGGGGCATCTGTCACTGTGGCATTTTGCTGAGGGTAGGCTGAGGGTTGTCTACCACCTGCCTGCTTGTATCTTGTCTGTCCACATCCGCCTGATCCTCTCCTTTCCTCTCGTGTTTACCTCTGTCTGCAAGCTCGCCTTCCCGTGTTCCAGTCCGCCTCCCCATCTGGCAGCGGTGGGAGTGTGGGGAAGTGTGAGCAGTGTGTGTGTGCAGGCTGCGGCTGCGGGGTCTCCTGTCTCCGTGATGATACAGTCCAGCACTCTGCTCCGCAGGGCTGGACGGCAGCCAGGTATACCAACATCCCCGGGGCTGTTTCGAAGAGCCTGACCTACTAGGGGGTGAAGCTCGCAGTATTTGCTCCTCAGCAGTACGATTTAAAGGCGCCACTCACACAATATACCACCGTAAGACACAGAAAAATCCACAAATGTGAAGAACACCTATGCACTTGTCTGCGCCTGATCTCTCTCCGGTACTCTTCGTTTTAGTCGCTGTGTTATTTTTGGCGGTACACAGCCCATCCGCAGACCTGTGTAAAAGCATGGCGACCATTCTCCGCCAGAACAGCTGTACATCTGATATGGTAGATAATAGGCAATGCCTGACACACTTCTCATACATCCAACCAATCATACTGACGTCCAGCCCTAAACCATGCAGGCGTCGACTAATCTCCGATGACAACATTGAGGCAGACATCTGCTGTACAGATGTGCTACACTCCTAGCGCACAAGATTGCGGACAGATTTCTTTTTCCAGTTTGATTAATTAAAAATAATTTACTATAATTATTTTTGGTTATACACATGTGTGCATCTCGGCCCAATATTAATTTGGCTGTGCAAGTGTCCGTGAGTGTGCACAGCCAGGCACTGGCATAGCTATGGGAGGGCGTGCACATCTGTATGTGAGCAGGCGTCCTGGTGCTTGCCCGTAACTGTATGCACGTTTATCTGTGAGCAGGCATGTGAATAGTGTCCCTTTCATGCAGAAACAGCCCTCAGGATCATTCGTATTCTGTGACTCAGACAATCCCCACTCACTTTCTATTTGCTGGCTGAATTGATTTTCCTTTTCTTGCTTGTAATAATATATAATAATAATAATAATGATACTTTACTCATCCATGTCGGGAAACTGGGACTTTTCATATCCCATCTTGCTCTCCATGATTCAGACATATATACAGGTTTTGGGGTCAAAGAGCACAGAGCCAGCCAGTGTCCAGCGCCCCTAGGGCAATTGGGGTTAACCCTTATATCCTAGTGGGGTTTTTTAGCACCTCACTAGGGGTATATGGGGTGCAGAACCCCAGATGGGTCAGTTTTCGTTTTGGGCTTGTGGTAAAGATGGTGTGAAAAAGAATATTCATTGTTAGGAGTCCAC
>JAAGVU020000103.1:15155902-15173963 GCA_011763525.2 Mormyrus iriodes | reverse complement strand
AAAACGAAACGTTAGTCTGTCAGCATTTTTTGATAGCTTGTTTTTTCACATTTCTGCACCCCATTTTACCCCATTGGTTAAAGGCCTTGTCCGAAGCTCCAGCAGTGGCATCACTTCCCAGGATATTGGATTAGAACCCTCTAATCAGAGGCATGAATCCTACCCCATAAACCGTACCTGGCCCCTTCTGAAGGCTAGCTTACTGCAACAGCCTCTGCTGAACTGGGAAACTGAAGGGGCGCTCCAAGTTCAATAGCTTAGTCGCCCCCTGGTTAACTTCAGGGATGACATCCTGCCATCAAGTACACTTTTCCCAGGCACAGTTGATCCCTGGTCATAAATTATATGTGATATTATATCACATTAAGTTACATATACACGCTCACCTGATACTGTAACAGAGAAGAATCTTAGCGTGATTACGGTAAAGTCCTGAGATCGTTGAGGCAGGGCTCGAACCACTGCCATTTATGTTATAAGGTCATAATGTCTGTAAGGAACATAGTCCAGTCCCACAGCTAATGTCTGACACAGTAGCAGCCCAAGCCTAGAATCAGTAAGCCAAGGTGTGGATAAAGCCAGCTGTGTCAGGGTACAGGTGGTGCCAGTTATATCAAGGTACGGGTGGTACCGACTGTTTCAGGGTCTGGGTAGTGCGAGCTGTATCAGGGTACGGGTAAAGCCAGTTGTGCCAAGGTACAGGTGGTGTCAGCTGTTCCAGGATGTTCGTAAGGCCAGCTGTGTCAGAATGTGGGTAAAGCTAGCTGTGTCAGGGTATGGGTGGGGTGCCAGCTGTGTGAGGGTACAGGTAATACCAGCTGTGTCAGGGTGTGGGTAATGCCAGCTGTGTCAGGATTTGGGTAGTGTTAACTGTACCAAGGTGTGGGTGAAGCCAGCTGTGTCAAGGTACAGGTGGTGCCAGCGATGTCAGATTGTGAGTAGTGCCAGCTGTTCCAGGGTAATAATCAGTAATCCTTTATTGGCCATTTGCACAAGTTTGAGCAAAGGTACATAGAAATTAATCTCTTCACCTATCCCATCTTGTTCTTTATAGTTCGGGGGTACAGGGGTCAGCCAACGTGCAGCACCCCTGGAGCTGGGGGAGAAGGGCCTTGCTCAAGGGCCTACAAACACGTGACTGTTCTGTTGAGGCTCAAAGCGGCAACCATCTGATCATGGGCACTGAGACTTAGCCCGCTTGAGCCATTTGG
This sequence comes from Mormyrus iriodes, assembly GCA_011763525.2. Lineage (NCBI taxonomy): Eukaryota > Metazoa > Chordata > Actinopteri > Osteoglossiformes > Mormyridae > Mormyrus > Mormyrus iriodes. The sequence continues at coordinate 15,172,752 of JAAGVU020000103.1, read as the reverse complement.
GTGTGGGTAGTGCCAGCTGTGCTAGGGTGTGGGTTTTGTCAGTCCACATGGCTTGAGTTCTTACTGTTTATCTACATCTAATTTGGGCTCAGCAGCCAGACAAGATCAGACCCAGCTGTTCTGCAGATCCTCACACTCCAAAACTAAGGCGATTTCAATTACAGTAGGAGGGTTTTGAGTTGTGCAACCCTCGTCACTCTGCGTGGCACAGATGATGATCAGCTCAATGTCTGCTTTTATGTCTGCTGAAGTGCGGAGACTTAGAGGGACGAACCTCTGTGTCACAATAAGTACTTCCTGAAGCCATTCTGAGGTGTGAGCATTTTGGTACTGTGGTATATTCTGGGATGTCTGACTACCTCAATGGTTGAAACACAGTGTCCCAAACAAAATTCACACCCAAAGCCCTGGGAACCAGAGGTCCCTCCCTAGTCATTACAAGAGGCGTGACACCGTTATGGTATCCAGCCATAATATCAGTAATTCGTTAGGCGAAATGAGCCAATGAATCGGTCTCCAGGGACACTTTTCCTCTTCCTCGGTGCTGGGCATTCTTCCCTGTCTAGGCTCAGTCTGAAGCTGAGTTTCTAGCCTGGTGTGATCTGCAGAGCGGTTTGCTTCTGTTTTTAACTGAAAGGCTCTCTGTGGGAGAGGGGTGAGCATTGGGGCTAGTAGGGGGCACTGAGTGCCACAGCCATAGCACCCTCGCATCCACCCGCGTTCACTTCGCTGACGGTGTGTTCAGACCTATCCTGTGCTGTCTTTACAGCCACAGGTCATAATTCTCAGGTTGCTGTGACGGCACACCTGAGCGGGTCTGACCTGGTCCCTCCTTTTAGGAATGGCCCACCTGTCCTAGTGGATTTTAACCCCCCAGAGGCCTTCTACTTACTACGGAGACATTTCACTCCTTTTTCTGAAAATCAGAGGATTCTATTAAGACATTTTTATTTTGGCTTAAAGAGATCTTTAGAAGATCCTTTCCATTGTGCTTTCGGAGTTTGACAGGGCCCCCCATCGTCTCTCCAACTGGCCCCCAAAACGCTGTGATTTGATCAATCAGATAACCATTTTTCAGAGTTATTGACCAGTAAAAGAAGGGAGGTTTTTTTGGGAAGATGGGGACAAATGTTTTTTTTTTTCTTTTTTCAACATTTGGACATGATTTGATGTTCTGGGCTTTGGTTAATTCAGAAACTGGACTGAATGAAAAGTGTTACTTGCTGCCGATTGACCTCTACAATTTTAACCAACTGTAATTTACACATGTTTGAAGCTTGCTGTGTACAGACAACCGTTATCAAAAGAAAGGGTTTTTTTAACTTTGGTTTCTATGGTGATGGCTGTTTCTAAGGAAAGCGGTTGCTATGTGTAGGTAATTAACCCTTTAGAAATACCCTCTTTTCTTAACTGGATCTGTCAGCAACTAATTCTGTCCAGTATCTCCTTGTAAGTATTGTCTGGGAAGGGGCTCTAACGTGCCTTCCAGAGACACTGTCTTGAAAACACACTAACTTGAAAGCAAACTGGCACTTTGTTAATTTAAAGCTGGTCCCTGGTCTCTGTAAAGGACATGGATCTGAGCTGCTCTTTTTGCATCCCCCAGTGCTTCCTCAGAGGTCTCTCTGCACATTCTCCAACTCATGTCCAGTGATGAAACCCTCATCGTCCTTAGGTCTTGTCCATGGAGGCCCATAGTTACCTTCTGCGCATGACCCAGAGCAGCTCTTGTGAAAATTTCAATAGGAAAAATTTATGCAAATACAGAACTTATCACCCATCCTCAGAAACACAACTATTCAAACACATTTTTGCATCTGAGATACACTGTAAATTAACACTAAAAACTAACACATATAAATATAACTGAGCAGAGAGCAGATGAAACGCATTGGCCACGGTGGTGGATTTTCAGATGTTTTGTCCCCCAGTAGCCCCATATGGAGGGTTTGTGACCATGAATGAAGAGCGCTGCACAAAGCCGATTATCCGGGCTGAGAGACGGTCACATTTCCGTGCTGTTGCTTCCTGACTTGGTGTCGATCGTTCCAAACATGTTAGAATAAGCTTCACTTCATTTTCATTCCCATTTTTGCATTCTTAAGAGCAGCTGTCATTGCTGATACCTGTAGATCAACTCTGTGGGGACAGTCGCTTTCCTCAAGTGCACAGTGGTTGTGTTTTCCAGATTGGAATGGTTCAGTGTTGAGGCTGAAAGAGTCTGACATATATTCAGTTGTGGCTGTGGCAGGAATGGCCTTAAACACTCCTGCAAGTTCTTGAGAGCCCAGAACTTAGTAAGGTCTGCGGAGTCCAGGGCTGGATTGACCATCTGGCATGGCATACTAGGCATTTTCTTGGTTGGCCGATGGGTTTATGGGCAAGAAAAATTTATCGTGGGGCACCCCCCAGCCCCACCACTTGACAAAATTTATGGTGGGGGACCCCAAAGTCCAGGGCCAATTTTTAACCCCAGTCCTGCCCCGGGGGAGTCTTTGGATATCCGCAATATCCACTCACTTTCTTCCTGTACATATTACACTCTGAACCTTTGGTTGTGCCTGAAGATAAAAGGTTTTTACCTTGCAATTGAGAGCAATTAAATCAGTAATTAAGCATCAAATACATGCCCTGTCAACCAGCAGAAAAAACCTTTTGCTGTCACAATTCAGTGCTAAATGACAGATAAAACAAGTTAATTAGATGAACAGATGATAAGCATTTTGGTTTATTTATGAAAATGCACCACAATGAAAAAAGCATGTACATGTGACAGAACATTGTTTTTTTTTACATTTTATAAATACACAGAAGTGTAAGCCCTGAGGCACATCATTAACACCTGTTAATGGAATATGTTTATTATTATTCAATGAACCATGAAAAAGACCTCTGGAAAAAGACATTATTGGGCAATTGTGAATGGATGTGCTGTTAGTCCTGGCAAATGAATATGTGTAGACTGTGTGTAACAGCATCTCATCGGCCTTCCAGAAGCAGAGTGGACAGAATGAGGGGAGCCAGAATGGAGCTGGGTGGAGCAGGGAATGCTTTTGGATCCAGTCCTTAACTAGCTTTTTGGCCGAGCTGGTTTCCACAGTTATGTTTTAGGGGCGGTTCTTTGGTAAATTAAGTTACATATGGCATCTATCTTTGGAAATTAGCTGGCCTGCCATTACCTTGTTTCATTATTGCATAAAGTCCAAGATCCCAATGCCATTTGTACTGGGACTGCAAGCACTCCAGTTTGTCTGTCTTGTGAGTTGTCTTAGGGCCGATTTGTACTCGATGCTCACAATGTGCATGCATCATGGCCGACACGCAACTTCTGCTCTGATTTCACGTGTCTCCTGTGCACCTACGCGAGGAACGCGATGCGTGCATGAGATGCAGTACCACCAAATACTGGGGTGGCAGTGCGGTCACCTTTTGTCACGGTCCATGTGTTTATTTATGATACGGTAAGTATTAAAGTAACATCTGATTTTGATAAGAATGAGTGGCCGGATGAACTGTATATTTTCAGACGCAAGAGAGGAAATATTCCGAGCACTACTGTGTCTCACTGTGTCCAGACTCTTCAAAATGTAATAGCAGCTTAAGTTTCTAAAGTAGTATCATGAGTACAAAGTACAATGAATCTCTTACTTGAAATGCTGACTTGCCTACTTTCATAAGCAGCGTTATTTTTCAATGGAGCTCCGGTATTTATAAGTCTTAGTGATAAAATTCACCAAGAGCATGCGGTTCACATTTCTCTAGAACATTTATATTGTTATAGGAAACAAAACTTAGCAAGCTGTGCAATTTTATTGACTGCTCCTTTTCAGGATTATCTAGTATACGTTTAACATCAGTTTAAAGTTCACTGCTGCTACTTTTTGCTTGAGCTCTGCTTGCACTCTCCGAGCCAATCCTAATCACTTTCATCCTTGAACTTTAAATAACTCATGAATAGACGTTTGAAAAATTGATTTATTTTGAGCTAATTTTAAAAAAATGCTAATTACTGAGAGGGAGTAAAGTGATATGTGGCAAAGCGAAGTACCAATGCGATGAGGAGCAGGGGTTAGAATACAGAGAATGCTGCAGTAGTATTACGAAATTAGCAACTCGCAGTGGAACAAGCGACTGTACAACATTTCATGGCACAGCCTCATACAAACGAGACCGGAATTGAAGGCTCAAGATGGCTCGCACTGCCCCCTGGTGGACATGACCATGCGCTCAAGTATAGGGAGTACACTGCTAGCCTTTCGTATGCATTGTATTGCATTGCGTGAAGCATATCCCAGCTGTATTGGGATCAGGGGACATCGTGGTTAGAAAAAATGTCCTATTTGAAACAGGTGTGTCCTTATGGGCAAAAGCCCTTTGAGGTGTAGAGTGTTTGATTTCCACCCTTCATCCTCCATTCTGTAGCCTGCTCCTGATGTTATCGTGTATTCCTTTAAATGAAATGTGTAAAACAATATGTAAATGCACTGTATACGTGCCTTCGCTGTGATATACACTGGCAACAGTCTGACGTTTCATCTCAGAGCATGAAAGGCTTGCTGTTGGCAGTGGCGATGCATGGCCAGGGCAGGCAGCGTCTGTGCAGTTCGCTAAGGGCTGCGTGATGGGTCTGCATTTTCCCGTCCAGTTTAGTCTCACATAATGTGTGCTGCCCCCTGGACACCCCCCAGCCCTCCCTATTAGCCTGTCCCTGTGGAGGTGCCTTCAGTGTGCCTCCTTTTTGCTTTTCCTTACTCATCCCATGGTGGGAGTTAATATGAGGGGGAGTGACTCAGTGGCACCGCCATGCAGGTAGAGTTCTGGAGAAAGCTCCTCCCCCTCCTCTTCCTCCTCCTGCTCCATCATCCCTGGCTCTATATATAGTCTGTCTTTTAATTGATGTGTGGAGGTCGGTGCATTATTTAATGTGAGTGAATGGGAGCGCGCTGGAGACTCAGCCAGCAATACATGCAGTGTGACACAGGCAATCTCCACCTGCGTGAGGGGGCGATGGTGACACCAGAGGATCGAAAAAGCTTCCACTCAGTTTGACTTCTTTCTTTACCGTGGTCCCCTACGGGGAGACAAAAGATAGAAATGTTTTAGAATTAAAAAAAGGCCTGATAGAGGGTGATTGATAAGTTTGATTACAACCTCAGCTGGAAGGTACAGAGCAGGGTGTGAGGAGCTGTGAAAGTTCTGGTGTCTCCTGGGTTTGGAGGTGCCAACGTGGTTCAGGATGGGATCACAGCTGTGAAACAGTGTCACGGTGTTGCTTGTGATTGCAGGTTTCCCAGCTGGTGAGTTGGGCATCAAGGTCTGGTAGAACGACTGCCCGGGTCACTGGGCTCATTTGCAGACGTTGAGTAAATTTGTCAGTGAATCATCGAATTGTATAGCTGCATTGACCGTACGTTCTCTCTCTGTTTACATGATTTTCCTCTGTTTATGTGAATTTCTCTGACTTACCCAAAGTGTGTGATGGTGTGTGTGAGTGTCCGCGGTGATGGACTGGTGTCCCTTCCAGCATGTTCCCAGGATCATGCCATATCCTTCAGGCTCCTTAGTTAGCCAGCATGGGATACATGGTTTTTGGAAAGTGCATAGAGTTGATGGATGGAATTGAACACATAAAGCATGATTCAGTGCGAGTTATACACACATCAGTACCATCTTTCCAGGACTTGAAAGAGACTGGTAAACATAAAGTTTTTCAGGCTGCAGTGTTTGTACGTTGCTTGGACTGACTCACTTGTGGAATCCCAGTTCCCTCGCAGTCATATGTAATGGTGTTGGGACTCGACACCAGTTTTCTTACCACTTTTCCTTGTGGCGCACAAATTTTGGTAGATCTCCCTTGCAGAGCCTACCTGAAGAGGTCGTCACATTCAAGACACGCCAGGAAGACTGCACAAATATGGCCTGCCTGAGAACCCTCTGTTCCACTTATAGACCAATTTTTTTCCTCTCTAACAAGGGACCTCTGGCCACCTGCTGACAGTTTTATCTGAGCTTTGTGGGAGCCTTCCTGTGCCTGCAGGGCTTCATCGACCCTTTTCCTCCAAGTGAGGGAAACTCTGTTAGAATCATATCTGAGAAGCCATCCAATGTGATGTAGCATAGTTACACTGTTTTTCTAACCTGTTACAACTTCTTATTCATTTGGATACCTCTGTAGAACTTGCACTTGGTGGCATATAGAAAAGGTTGTCCATAATATTTTCCCTATTTGTTCTGTAATTTGTTACTGAATCATAGCTGTTTTCGTACTGGTTGTGATGTGCTTTGTTTTTTTTTTTATTTGTTGCCAGTCAGTGCGTGGAGGTCCAGCACTGACATGGAGACATGCTCAATGTGAAATTATTATACACTCCATGCCGTTAGCATCTGTTATTATCAAAATGGATATTGGTGAAATGCCATTATCACTTGGATCACAAACTGACTCACAAACTAACCAGCAGTAACAGAAAACAGTCATTCAATAACATTGCTCTTATGTAATGGTTTAGTTTTTTTAAAGCCACTCCAATAGCAAGTATTAACATTGATTAATCATATAAGAGTTAGGGAAACCTCAAGGAACTTGTATTCATTAAATAATAAAACTCTCTGATCTGGTTTTGAATTGGATCACTCGGAGATGGAAAAAAATACGCCTGAAGTGTGTCTATTTTTGGCTTTTTTCTAGTCTTTTTTGTACTTTCTTCTTAACCTTTGTGATTTCCATTATGGTTCAGTTGCACACATAATACGGCACCCTTCAAGTTGTAAACAGCACTTGAGGATACAAAAGGCGTGGAGCCAGCTGGTTGCGTCAAGTCCGGCCGGTGCCTCATTTACTTGCAAGCTGTGCTATCAACGCAGCTGCCGTGAGGAGAGGCTGTAAAATGCGTGAGTGCGAATGAGCACCATTTGTTTTGCATGCCATTAAAGGAGAATGCCGACAGCGTTCCGAATGCATGCTACCTTTTTTTAAATTCATGACCAAGGAAATCAAAGGCGCTTCAGACATGTTTTCATCGCCTGATGCAGACCTGACACCTCCCCCATGTTGCTAACCTCGCCGTTCCATCTCTTGTGGGAGGAAATGACATTTCACCATTCCAGGTGTGCCCTAATGTTTGTCAGAAGCAGAAAAAGGGGGGGGCAGTGTCTCTCACAGTCCTCTCCTGGGATCCATATTTGTGGATTGATCACACACAGAATTGCTAGGTTATACTCCGGTTTTTAATCCTGGTGTCCGTAAAGCTCGTCATACAGCAGACTGATCGGTGCTGTACATTCATCCGAGTTGTTTTGCCTGATATCTCCAGGTTATCCCAAAGGCTGATTCTGCAGTTCTGTTTCTAGCTCCTCCTGCATGCTGATAATCTGTGCAGCTCGAGGGCCGAGCGGCATGCCGTATAGTTTATGCTCCGCCCTTCCGATATGTCACAGGGCAACCGCGCCGTAATTGGCTCTTTAAAGATGGCAACCTTGCTGCTCCGGGCTGTCTGCAGGCCGACGTGAGGTCACTCATATGGAGACTCATGGTATTTATAGAATAATGCACCTTTGCCGATCGCTCTCACAGGTTAACTCCTATGAGTGGAGCTGCTGCCTCTTCAGATCTGGACGACCTGGCAACGTGGGCTGAGGAGGCAGAGGTGTTTGTTTGCGTTCATCCTCTGCGCTAACAATGGAGTGGCATCATGTGCCACTTCTGATAGCAGGCAGAGCCGAAAATGAAAAAAAGGGCTCTGATATACAGCTCGCCAGCTGTGCATTTTATTTGGTCTACCTTATGTCACCCCTCAAAGAGGATGGTAGTATAGCCAAATGGCTAGTTAAGTCTGACCAGAATGATGCTGGCTCTCAGTTGACACAGGAGCATGCGGATTAATGAGTTAACGAAGCTGATGATTAGCGTGAACCTCAAAATAAACATCCGCCCACAAGCGTGGCTTTTATTAGCGTCTGTCAGGGACAGGACTGGAGAGTGAATCATCAAACTCTATGTCTACACACACACACACACACACACACACACACACACACACATCACACACACACACACACACACATCACACACACACATCACACACCACACACACATCACACACACACACACATCACACACACATCACACACACACACACACACACACATCACACACAGAATCAGCAGTGAGTCTTTCTCTAGACCCTCCACCAAGGATTTAACAGGGGGCTGAAGAACCACTGATACAGGCAAAACACTGGGAGACTGGAGGTCTGGAGGCATCATTCTGTATCCATGCAGTAATCTTGATATATATTTATATGTGTGCTGGAGTCAGAGTCAGTCCGTGGGAGGATGGAACCAGACTAAGGTTCTCAGAAGGTCAAATCCACCAATAACATATCGACTGTCCACACCACCGCTGGAGATTGGGAAAGGGGAGCAATGCCTGATTTGTTATCTAGCCACTCATTTGCTTTTAATGCTTCTGGGAAGAAGTTGCTTTGGCAGATACGGTATAGAGGCATATTGCTCTTTTTGTTGTTTTATTGAAAAATATACATATACATTAATGCTAGATGGTTCTGTCTGATTTTTACATCAAGGGTGGAATTTCATGTGCTGAAAGTCGTCCATGAAGCAAAGAGTTTATAAAAAGCATGTCATGGTAACAGGGAGATACGTAGGTGCCATGCTCAGGATTGATGTTGCTTTATTAGTGCCTGTGTGCCCACTCCACTTTGGCTGCCTATGTGGTGAAAGGTCTGTCTGTGCCCTTGTGTTTGACAAACAAGCCCACACATTTTCAGAGCCTCTCCAGCTTTGCACTGGCCTCTCCCCCACTCCAGCCCCTCATCACCTGCTCCTGTCCCCCCCAAAGCCTACAGTTTGTTTATGTCACTGTATTTTGAGCATTTTATCTCAGAGCGGCACTTGTCAGTGGCCCAGGTAGGCCTGTTGAAAGTGAGACCACTAGATCACTGAAAACAGCTGCGCAAACGAAACACAAAACACGAGCAGGTCCTTTCCAGTCAAACCATGAGGTTTGCCCATTCTCACAGTTTTTAAACTGACAATGTTTGTTTACAGTATAACCACTACTTATAACCACTCAGTTAGCAACCATTCGCAAATACAATGGTAATAAAAAATTCATTTTCTGACCAATGTTCTCATTTATGACCAAATTTTGTGTGCCTGACAACAAAGCATGCCAGAAGGGGAGAGATCTTTGAAGGTGAAAGTACAAAATGTTATTAAAAATGTCCGCTACATGAAAGGTAAAAGAAGCTGACTATGAATGGCTGAAGTCTCAAGAACAGTTGCAGTCACAACTACGCTACCATGATTTAAATTTTTGACCATTTTACTTAACAACCTGGTTGTTAATACAGAACTCTGTCGCTAAACGAGGAGTGGCTGTATTTGAAAGGTAATTTTAAATATGGTTGCCCATGACACTGTTTTGTCTGCCATGAGCTTGTTTTGTCTGCCATCACAGTATTTCCTTTGCCATGACAGTGTTTTGTTTGCAATGACCTTGTTTCGTCTGCCAAAAGAAAAAAAAAATTGCATTTGTGTTCTTGACCCACACTGTGCCAGATGACTGCTCTGATGTCACAGAGGCTCTGCACAGGAGCTGCTCGTAGCTGTGAGTGGGCAGATGTATGCGCTTTGCTATGCCAGCACATCTGAAGGACAGCCGCAGGAGCATTTGGAAGAGGCGGACGTGCCTGCAGACTGAACCGCATTGCATTAAACCTCAGAGTAAAGTCTGTATGATTTAGTGCTGGCCCCACTTAATTCATTTTTCAATTCATTCTGGTGTATTTGGTTTTATTAGGAAATTTGTTCCAGATCATACATTAGTTAATTAGATTCTTCATGGTGAAATATCGTCTGCATTTTAATGGGCTGTGATTAAATTTCAGCAAATTTCAGTTTCAAACACATACTGTACCTTGCCACTGGTTGATATGGATAGTTAGAGTAATGCAGTAATACTGAAATTAATATAAAAGAGTATTTGACATTCACTGAGTTTTTATATAGTACTATTCAAGCCAGAAAACTCAAGTACATGTTAAAGTTACGTGTTGTTTTTTTTAGAGAATCTCCAAAACTAAAAGGAGAAAGGGAGGTTTTATTTCATCATTTCAGTTTCTTTTTTTGCTTTATGGAATTATGGCAGCTGGGGAAAAAAACAGACGTAATTAGATTTGAGGTGACATGATTTGATCTCCGACAGGTCACAGGATTGTCTACAACTAAAAAGTATCTTCCTAATATAGGCAACCCTGAGGCCTTTGCTTAGCTTTAACTCCTTCCAGAAGCTCAGTTTAAAATTTTATCAGAACGGTTTTACATCGCCTGAAATGGAGTAACTCCATCAATATACTGGACCATAGCATTTGCTCCCATAGGTTATGAGTGGGAAGGTGCTTCTTATTGGTCCACTAAAATGCTAGTTAACAGAAGCATCTTTGAAGGAGAATGCTTTATTGCAGGTCCCTGCCTAGTGTGAGTCGCAAAAGCCCGAAGACACGCTAGAGCCTGTCAGATTTCTCCACCTATGGTTAGTCACCATCTCCTTTGTTGTCTCTTAGCTTTGTCCTGAAATATGTTAAGATTTCAAGAGGTTAAAAGGGAACTGCTCTGAACTAAATCCCCTTTTTCCTGGCCACCTTCCCTTGACAGTGAATAATCCACTTCCTATGCATTCTAAATAAAAGGCATTTCTACTCTTTTTTTTCTCTTTGTAACCGTTTGTCTTTAGAGCCACAGATGAGGTTTAAGGTCATCCTTTCCCCGTTGTTTTCCTTTAAGCGGTGCGTGTAAATATGAGCGCGGAATGATTACATTATGCAAGCAGGAACGGCAGGGTTTAGAAAAGGTCAATGAGAACCTGAAATTTATGCCTGCACTTCCGTCTCCGCTTTGCTGCACTTTTGACAAAAGATGTCTGGAACGAAAATACTCCGACATATCATTTTCAGCGAGTGTGAGTTTGCTTGTGATTATTTGCTACATGTGGAGACTGTATGTAGCGCTGCACCGCAGGTAAAACAGTAAAATAAATTGTGACACCAGACCCAAAACACAAACTACCTCCGAGACTTTTTACTGTATTCGGATATAATGAATGCTATTTTTTGTTGTTACTTATACATGAAGTTCTAAAGAGGATGCACCCCTCGTTTATCTCATTTTATTGCATTTTCCCACATTTTATTGCATTGCGCTATGCTGCATCCAGCAGCTGTCTGATCAGTAGGAGTTCTTCGTCTGTCTGTGTCCGTAACGAACATTCAAAGTTATACTTTCTTTTTATATTTGGAGCTTTAATGAGGTTCGTTAAAAACTTTACTGCAGACTACAGCTAGAATAACTTAGTAAATGCCACAATACTTAACGATTCCTAGAGGATGATACATGATGTTTTCGGATGACCTGGCTATTAATTTAAGCACTTATGCATGTATTGTTCCTGTGGCTATAAAGATATGGTCGGTGAGTGTTTAGTATCCGAAGTTACGATAATTGTGTACTTATAACTACTGACATGATTAGACACGGCTTGTTGGCCGTGTTTTTCCCTGCTCCTCCAGTTAAGTAACTCCCTCTGTTGTTTTATCCCTGAACTCGCCGTGTCCCCAAAGTGAGACTGACTACCCCAGGCGTCATTAGCCCCGGCACGCTGTGTTGTTCTTTGTTTTTATAACAGTGGAACTGAATAATAAACGATTTACTGTGGGGGAAAGCTCAGAGCCTCTCTGTGGCTGCCGAGGCGTTAAGCAGCAGGCGGGCAGCCTACGGAGGCGCCGACGGTCTGCGGGCACCGCGGGTTCAGGCGCAGCCATGCCGCATGTGCGCATTTGTCCGCGCGCCAGTGCCGGATGCGCGCGTCCGTTTCCCTGTTTAACTTCTTTCGCTGCGTTTCCGTTGCTATGGAGTCTCCAGTGGAAACGACCAGAGATCAGAGCGGAGTTACCCTAATTAGAAGCGATTCTTCCAAATTTGGCTTCGGGGCCCCTGGAGTTTGGGTTGTCATGGGAGGATGTGGCTGTAGTTCCCCCGACGCATCCGAGTCCTCCAGGCGATTCCACCTCTTCTCTTCGTTTCACCTGCCCCACCGCCCCCTGCCTGCTTGGCCACCTTTCCACAGCAGATTGCTGATCAGTGAAGACATCGACAGATGTCCAGATGTTATGCAACCATGCAGCTTCGCAGCCCCTGCGGCGTTTGCCGAGTGCAGCCTCTACTAGGAGCTTCGGCTGAATTACGGCGCGCCAATAAATTGTGCCGCAATGTTTCGTGCTTAGCTGACTGTGCTTATGGAATCGCCTGATTAAGCGGAACGGGTGCAGTGCCGTTATCAGGATGACTCCTCAGCAGTGGTGTTACTAATAGCGTGCCATTTATCAGCTGGCGTGTCCTGTAGCTTGTGGGAATAAAGACAAAACAGTGTATTTGAATCTGACATATACATTTAAAGAAACTCATTCAGATCATGCACTTGGAGGAAGCTTCGTACATGTCATAATACACATTATAACCCTTGTCTATTTTACTTATTCCGTTATAAGTTCTGGAATCTATAGAATTTAACCGCATTTTGAAAATGGACTGGGGTAACTTCAACCCCAAAAATAACACGGGATAAGCAGCGTTGCGAACTCTCAAGCATCTGGCCTGACACGCTGTCAGACTCACGCAAGAAATCTTACGGCAAATCTATATTGTTTCATTATAAACTTAAAATTAGCTACGTCAAAAACCTGGGGTTGTTTGCAAACCCTACAGACTATTTACAAGGTAATAAAACTGGCACATACATGTAAATGCGTGTGCATGTGTGTGCAGACTGGTCTCGAATTGAAAATGTCACTCCAGCCAGCTGACCGAAGTTGGAAACTCTACTGTAGGACACTGCCATGACGATATTTACACATGGTGACACGTGGTATTAGTACTCAGTGCCTTTTCAGTATCATGTCAGAGTCTTTTTTTGGCCCTTTTATTGAGTGATTCTGTGATTCAGTACTGTGAGGGTCCAAATTTATGTATTAACAGATGAGGTGATTATGCACTGTGACCATAGCAGTTTATGTGCTAAGTTGTGCTGTACTGGGAATAAGTAGTGAGGGTAGTGTGCCCCCAATTAGGTTTTTGCCAGGATGACCAAATTTTTATTAAAGAAACTCAAGTTTGCTGTTGAACATTGGAATGGCAGTTGGGTGTTTGTCAGGGTGTTACATGGAGGTATTCTTTAAAACACTGCTCTTAAAATAAGCCGAGTGTGGTCATGCTGACAGTTTATTTATGTCTGCTTTTTGCAGAAAAAAATTGAACATTGTTATTTTTGTGTCATTTTTAAACCACAGGGAAAATGTCTTTGTCTCAGTGGGTATTCACTGAAAGAGATATCTACCCTACAGCTCCCAGATTTACTGAATACCATTTTAAAAGTCTATATTCAAGAAAATATGCAGTACCTCAGTGTGGACATTACAGTTAATGCGTTTCAGAAATAAAGTGGTCATATCTCTATAAAGCATAGACAGCTTAAATACCCACTGAATGGACTTTAAAATGTGCCAGTTAAAAGCTGTCACTGTAGACCGAATGCACAGTAGGGATTTAACCTTATGGTCTTCCTGCAGTTTCTTGGCAATTTCCTTCTGGTCTACGGGCACCTTAAATATAGTTTAATATCCTCCCGAGAATACATCGCACATGCATGGATCAAAGCTTGTCTGTGAAGATAATTGTTCAGCTGGATTTAATTAAAATATAAATTTGAACAGAAATGTTTAATTTTTATGCCATGTAATATAATATATATTATATATAATATTATCAATGACATCCAATTTATCTGAACTCCAAACCTTGGTCTTGGTGCCACTACGCGAAGGCGGGGGGTGACAGGCATAGTGCACCGCAGTTTTTCCAGGGGGGAAGGAAGAGGCAGATGGTCAGATTTAAGGCTTGCTGTGTGCAGGTTAAATAACACTTGGCTTCTACTGATGATGATCTTAGTATTCAGCTGGATTTAATTCAAATATATATTTTAACAGAAATGTTTCATTTTTATGCCTTGTAATATAGTATTTTAATTTCATTATTATAACTTGAAATTAGAACATCGTTTCCTGATGGGGCAGCATGATGGCTCAGGCGATGAGGCTGTTACTTCACACCTCAATGGTGATGTGTTTGAAACCCACCTTCCTCTGTTTGCTTGCATGCTTTTGGCTCGGAGTTTTATGTGGCATTCCATTTACCTCGGAGGTCAGTACTCGAACCGGGAATGACGTCACACATGACTTAACAGTGTTCCAGTACAGCAAGTCGGAATGTCATTTAGCAATACTAGGCACCTGTTTCAAAAAGCAGCATTTCTTGCTTAGCTGGATAACTTATCGGATTTAATTTATCTCAGATTAAATGGCCTTTATCGCCATTCTCTTACGTTTAGCCCACACTACTTTACATCCGACAAGTTGTCCGGCTAAGCAAGAAATCTTGCTTTCTGAAACAGACTCCAGTTCTACCTCGGTTAATTGTTAGCCATCGTTAGCAGTATCAGTTCATAACGACGCATTCCGCAGTATTTTACAGATAAAAACAATGTAGTATCAATTCCACAGATAGCAGTTTGACAGTACTGTGTGTACGGCCAATTTTATGAGCCACAAATAAGACGCAAGTGCTAATAAATAGTATTATAGTATAAATAGTATTAATAGTATAAATAGTACAGCTTTAACTTCTGTTGCTAAGGGCCCAGTCATCTTGAATTCTGAGGTCGGGTTATGTAGATTCCTCCAACTTCACAAGTCGGAATTCTGACTTCACGGAGCATTAACTCGCTTATCCAAGGTGTTCCTCTGCTTTGTACCCTGTGCTATCTGAAATTAGCTCTTTGACACTCTCTATCAAATAAGTGTTTGGATGGTAGATGAATGTACACCCGTTCTCCAAAAGGATGAGCTTCTTTGAGAGTTCTGACTAATCAGTGACATCCAATTTATCTGAACTCCAAACCTTGGTCTTGGTGCCACTACGCGAAGGGGGGAGGGGGTGACAGGCATAGTGCACCGCAGTTTTTCCAGGGGGTAAGGCAGAGGCAGATGGTCACATTTAAGGCTTGCTGTCTGCAGGTTAAATAACACTTGGCTTCTACTGATGATGATCTTAGTATCAAGTTAGTGTCCCAAACCAAACTGAATTCCCAAATCCACTGCTTTGTAGTTATAGCTCAGATGCTCTGGAAATAGTATTTGTACTGTGCAGTTACTGATATTATTTTTCCATGTACTGTGATTAATCACTGTTTTGTAAAGTAATAAATAAGCAGTAATTACTGTCCCTGTAATAAATAATAATAAATCCATTATTAATTTATTTTATAGGTTTTTTTTTTATTATTATTCTACGAGCAGCAAAAATAAATGCAAACTTTTTTGCCCATGTCACAAGATGCGAGATGAAGAACTAAGGCAGGCATTTGGTGAACAAAAAGGGGTTTATTGAACTGAAAGGGACCAGGGAAACAAACGAGACCCTAAGAGGTCGAAACAAGAGTGTGAGTACGGGGAAGGACATGGGCAGACACAAGGAGCAACGTCAATGACCGGACTGGGGCTGATGAGACAAACGGGTACTTAAATGCAAAGACTAAGGAGAGTTAACAAGCAGCAGGCGTGGCTCATCAGGGCCACGATAGGGAGGAGACGCGAAGGTCAGGCGAACATGACGGGCAAGATGTAACAGTCCGAAAATATATGGGAGGCAAATACTGACATATGCAGAAATATGTGAAGTTCCTAATGATCAGACTGCTACAGGGATCACAGCGCTAAACGTTATTGGGCCTGAAGATGGGGACTCTTTCCTCGCTCTGCATCTCTGTTGTGTAGAGAATATCATTTTCATCTGCTTTTTGAGAAGACATTAGCAAAGCTGTGCACGTTGTAAGTTGCGCAGTTAGAAATGTGAAGTGAGTGGCCCAGGAATGACCTGTCTATTTATATATAGAGTGAAAGCTAAAAATTTTTGTATTTTAATCCAGGAAGTAAATGCTGTTTGCTTTTGAATTGCTATTGATTCACACACAGAGAAGAACATTGATTTCTGTCTAAGCAGAGCTGTTTTACGGGTAAGAGTAGTGAGTTTTCATTTTGTGTGTCTCTTGCGTGTTTGTTTATGTTGGTCTTATTTAAAGAGCATGTGATTTGATTTATAGTCACATGCTCTACATTCCTTTGATGAAAAACGAGAAGATGTGTCTTTTTATTTTTTATTATCTGGCGCATGGTTGTGTGGCTAATTTTTGTATCCTGCAGAATGGAACCATCAGAGTGGTTCCCATACATTAAAAGTATTTTAATATAATTATATTGTATTTTAAAGTAGGACTAAAATTGAATAGCCCAGTATATGCTTTGCCTGACCCACACTGTGTGCTGGGCCGCTGCTTCACAGAATTGCAGGGCTGACCTTTGGAAATGAAATTGGCCACTGAACACAGAATTCTCACCAGTCTGGGCGGGTTTCTTAAATGACTTTGCAGGGAAAAACCGCTCACGTATTACGCCTGACAATAAGGCACTCGCTCGAGTCCACTCTGTCATTGTGCCATAGCTGTTGTAATCATCAGGAGTGCTTTCTAGCTGTTTTTTTGCCACAGCTATAAGTGAAAATCCTTTATCCAACGCGTCCTCAGTGGTGGCTCTGTGCAGCTTTACAGCAGGTGTTTTTCTGGGCTGGCTGCAGAACAAACAGAGAGCACACTGGATGCTCTATTCTGCCCCCCCCCCATGCACCCCCCCTTTCAGCCCCAGCACAGATCACAAGGCACAGAA
>JAAGVU020000103.1:15123735-15150942 GCA_011763525.2 Mormyrus iriodes | reverse complement strand
GCACACTGGATGCTCTATTCTGCCCCCCCCCCATGCACCCCCCCTTTCAGCCCCAGCACAGATCACAAGGCACAGAACAAGGCATGTGCGGGTTTCTCATTAATGAACAGAATGCTGTTTTTTTTGGGAGGGGGTGTGTGTTCGTGTTTGTGGGGGGGATTCTACTGTTAGCCTAATGATTTCTGCACATGCTTTGATCTTCCTTCGCATTGAAGTTTCCTGTGCGGTGGCAGCACAGGCGATGCCGGCGATGTTTTAATCAGGCAAGACTTTCCCCTTGCTCCGGGCCAGCTGCCGGCTGATTCCGCTTCCCGGCCGACACTGCGGGCTCTGGGCTCTGGTCCGCATCCTCTCACCAGGGGACCCAGTACTCCCAGACGTTTTTTTCCTTCTCACTGGGACAGTTCTGTTTTTCCTAACGCTTTTGTTATCCAAAAGTCATGGTTTCCATTTTTCATGGCAACCGTCATTGGTTTATGGCCTCTGTTCTCTGCCATGAGAGCTCCTCTCCCTTATAAGCAGAGGCTGGGTGTTCTTACTTCCATCCCTCTGCGATGGAAAACAAACAGCACCGGAATTGGCAATGGATCAGTGGCGGAATGAGCCCTGCCCCGCCACCCCACCCCCCCAGCCTTTCCGCCTTTGGCAACGATGAGAGGGAATTTCAACACATGCAGAATTTGTGACATTTTCCACAGTGCTGCACTCGGCCCTGCCGTCACCATCGATGGGTTCCCGGCGCCCCCTATATGGGAGTCTTGGCAGTGCAGTGGTGTGTACATCCTTTGAGTCCCCTGAGGGGCTGGAGTAGAGCTTGAGCCCAGTTCCCCCCACCCTCAGTTTGCTTATGCTCCATGGTAGGCTTTTTTGAGTGACAGCAGGCCCCCAAATTTGGGGACTGTACGTAAAGCGCGCCCCCGTCTGCCTGGCCTAATTTACCTGACTTGTATGCTGATTGGGACCCCGGTGACAGGAGGCTCCAGGTCGGGGGATATGGATCTGCGTGGAAAACCTGCCAGTGTGTCTGGCGACACAATCCACCCCCCCCTCTCCGCACGGGGCTGTGCCATGACCTCTGTCGCATGGACAGGTGGTCCCGTGGGGGGAACCTGGGCAGCTGTTGCGCATGTCACACACACAGAATGTGCTGCTGGTGGTGCTTCAGTGTCATGCGCAGCGGGGGGCAATGGGTGCAGGAGTAACTATGGCAAAGAGCAACATAGCAGACCCATGGAGAGAGAACGAGGAGATGGTCTGCAAGAGGCTTGTCTAAAAATACACCCTGCGATCACGCCACCCGCACGCATGAGCGAATGTGATGCGCTGCCTTATTCTGGCTTCCACACCATCGTCTGTCTCAGGCTGCCTCGGGGCCGCCGCCTTCTCTGTCAGATTCTACCGCCCCTGCCACCTATCAGCGCCCCCTTTTTCGGTGTCCTTTGACCTCATGTGCCGTCCCTCACAGGTGGGCGCCAGGGCAAGCTGCCAGTGACGGCCTTCGAGGCCTTCGACCTGGAAGCGAGAAGCTGGACTCGCTTCCCCTGCATCCCCAGCCGACGGGCGTTCGCGGGCTGCGCCACCACTGGCCATAGCTTCTTCAGCCTGGGGGGCCTGCAGCAGCCAGGGCCTCACAACTTCTACTCGCGGCCGCACTTCGTCAGCACCGTGGAGGAGTATGACTCCGAGATGGGTGGGTCCCGCCGCCGACCTCCGGGCATGGAGGGTGACTTGGCCAACGCCGACCTCTGGGCATGGAGGGTGACTTGGCCAACAGGCCCCAGCCAGGATGAGCCCTAAAAGAGCAAGGAAAGTGTCAGTAAGACCAGTACATGACAGAAGGTCAGGAAGAAGGAATTGAGAGGATTATGAATGACGAACAAAAGATGCACAAGGAAGCAAAATGGACAATGGGCGGTGAAATGGCCTGCATTGGGGCTCAGGACATGGGGCTTGGGGCAAATTAAAGAGCCTCACTCTCGTAGGAGTGGTGATGAGGTGCGTCAGAAGCGTATTAAATTCAGAGAAATCCACCCCCCCCAGCCCCAGAGGAGTGTGAAAGGGGAAGGAGGCTGGGGAATCCGTGTGAGTGTGAATAGCATCATAGGGCTCATGTTAGCCTTTTACTTTATGCACATAAGGGACGTCAGTAATTAAAATGCCATTCAGAGTTTATTTCCTGTTTATTTCTAATTGATCTGCTGAGACCAAATGCTCACTGGATTCAATTAAATAAAAACACACAGCTGTGGATGAAGAATTAAGAGTGCAGGCCAGTGCACTGAATCATCATTAGAATCCTTAGTGAATCTGGTCATTTGCAGTATCCTTATATTTTCAACTCATTTCCAGTCACACGCCTGGGGTAAATTAGAATCTCACCCCCGTGTAATGTGCCCGTGTGGAATTGGGCTCTGAATATGGTCACCCTGGGTTAGGGGTACCATGTCATCAGGACCCCTGATTCTGTTCTGTCATACAGGGCATTGGGTCTGTGCCTGAGCCTGTAAGGACGCCACTACGTTCAGTTTTCAGTTTATCACCTTCTCAGCTTCAGTGGAGCCGTGGAGTGTAGTGTAGAAATATCTGAATAGCGCTGATAGGTGACAGCATCTCTCTATCTTTGCTTTTCTAGTTTCTTTTCAGTTCCCTGGTCACCAACCCCTCCCCCGTCCCCACCTCCGCCCCACATGTTTGTCCAATGAATGATGAGACCCAGGGAACGGTACCTTTGCCTTGATTATCTCACAGGCAGACAGAGACTAGTCCCTCAGCAATGCCGGCCACAGCACTGTATTCCGCGAATGACGGGAGAATCAGAAGTGACAGGCAGCATAATTATACGTTGGGTACAGGTGTGCCATCAATGTGCCATTCCTTTTGAGGATGTGACTCATATAATTGTGACGGTGGGCCAGAGTGTGAGGTGGGGTGACGATCGATTCATGTTTTTCAAAAGCTAACATGGCAAGGAGACAAGTGGCTGCTTGTTTTGTAAAGTACACGATGGACAAGGATGGCAGCGTTCGTGGTCAATGAGATGACATTAAAACTGGGGACTGTATCGTTATCAGATGGGGTCGTCGCTGGATTGTGGCACCAGCACCACCTGACCACTCATCTGTAAGCGAGGCTTGCGTATCTGGTGCTCCTGAGCTGTTCAGGAACCGCCTGGGCAGAATCTTACAAACTGCAGGTCAAAGATGGGTCAGTAGCTACTTCAGGGCTTTAGTACCAGGTCATGAGCGGTTCTGACTCATTACAGAAATTCCAGGGGTATTTTTGGGGGGGGGGGGGGTGTTTGTGTACAGCTGTGGAAAAAATTGAGAACACAGCACAATTTTTTGTTTCACTCATTTCTTGTCATGGACCTCTCCAAGGAAACCCCTATGAAGTCACATGGTGCTTCCCGTCCACAACCTTGAGGACTACTGAGAAGGGAGACTGGCACCAACAGGAAAGCTCCTTCCCCACCTGCCCCTGGAACTGGTAGAACCGGTTAGCTTCATGCCTTCCTCTTTCAACTATGTTCCATTGGGATTAATGGTCTGTCTTACTTACCCGCGTTTTGCCCTGTTCCCTGACCACTGACGAAGATCGCCTGACCCCTGCCCGCACCTCAACCACGTTCTTGGACTACATTTTGGATTTCGCTGCCTGGAATTAAGATCGTTGTTAAAGACTTTTCGCCTACCCGATCCGCAGCAGTGTCCTTCTTGCTCTCCATAACGCCAGCCATGACATTTCTCAATCTATGGAAGAGCATCTGTGAATAATATTTGTTTTTTTTTTTTTTGCTTTTTTTCGCAAACTGCATCCTGGTTCTTCGCCACGTCTCATTAATGAAGGGCTTCTTCCTTGCTTTATGGGCCTTCAGTCCTGCTTCTAGGAGCCTGATGCGAACTGTCCTAGCAATACACTTCATACCTGCAATGCACCTTAATGTTTCCCATTCCTTTTGAAGGTCACTTGATGTCATCCTACGATTCATGAGAATCTGTCAGATAAGTTAACGGCCATGAAAGTCGCTTCAGCCCTTTACTTGGCTGGTTTCTGGTCGTTCCCAGTGTCTCCTGCTTCCCCTTGTTCTCGTGTACTGCTGTCTTAGAAATTTTAAACCTGGAAGCAACCAGTTGCTCAGCGTAGCCTTCTGCCAGGAGAACCACGATTAAACCAGGATTTAAAAATACAGATTTGTTTAAAAATGTAGAGTGGTCTCTTTTCCCACGGCTGTATGTGTGTCCCTTTTTTACTTTAAAGAGACGCAGTTGTATGGAGGATCCACGATTTTTAAATACATCAGTCATGGAGGGAGGGAAGACAGGCTCCGGCCTTTCATGTTGCACCACTGTAGTTTTAATTAGTCATCCTTTGAAGTCGGGATTAACAGAGTGTCACTTGTACTTTGCCCCTTCTGCATTTTCATATTCCCTCCATATTAAGAATGGTACGTATTATGTCACTTTGTGATAATGATGGATTTTTAAAAAATGTTCCCCGAGTCTGGCAATTTCTAAAACTTAAAACATTATGGTCACACAGAAACTTCGACGAATTTGAAGGCGAGGTTTCCCTGTAATCCATTACTTCTGCTTATCAGAATATTGGAAAAGAGGTTTTGGGCTTTTAGATAAAAACCTGCTTTAAAGGGGCCCGTGCTGGTCCTTCTGGGTTTGGACTGCTGGCTCTGGGGCTGGGGGGGGACTGATGTTTGAAGTATATCCCCTGGATCTACGGAGATGCCGCCAAGCTCATGAGCTGGCCATTAAAGCTGCTGTTTTTAATATCAAGGCCTCTATGGAGAAGGCTGCGACCACGTCTGATCTTTTTTTAATAAGCACACACTTATTCCTTTTGTCGGTAGCGGATGGTATTAACAATGAAGAAGGGGTCGGTGTTTGTGAAGGACAGTGTTAGGCGGAGGGCGCTGTCAGAACATGATCATTTCAAAGAGCATTTGCATGTAACTTCCGGTCATGAAAACGTTTTGAGTGCAGTTGGGGAGTGAATGGAGCCTATGGTTCCCCACTTTGTAGAGACATGGGTAGTAATTCCATTGGAAACCTGACAGTAATGTGGCAGTGTGTAATTACAAGGCACTGATTTGCAGGGCGTCTCCCCAATTACAGATTAGGCCTCGCCTGTGAATTCCCCACTCCCCGCTCTGGAACGCTGGCTGTGACGCCCTCTTGGGGCTGTGGGGGGCTTGTGTGCTCAGTGAGCTCCCAGATACGCTGGGCCTGTGAAGGTCAGTAACCTGTAGTCATGGTTAAAACAATGCAGAAGATTCCTGGTGTACAGATCCTGTGAAAGCCCAGTTCCCAAGTTTCAGCAGATGGTGGAGATGGTCTCACAGCTCTGGTAAACTTTTTCCTCTAGACACAAGGGCTAGGCAGACCAGTGTCTGTCTAAACAGTACTCATCCATCCATCTATCTATGCTCTATAACCTAGAGACTAAAGCAGGAAATTTGGCAGGATGCCATAGTCAGCACATTAAGGGAATTGAAATTCCAAAAGTCATTGTAGCCTTCAGTTATGCGCACTGAGGATGTTAGTAAGTTATGCAAAGCAGTGTGTGAGCCTGGGAGCCATTAATGTATTCTGATGCCTTCCATTGTCAACGGTTGATACAGCTGGTACGTTTGCTGACATTTGACACCCCTGCAGCTTGGAGATGCATTGGTTATTAAAGTACATACGACTGGAATATAAATTTTAAATCAAAGCAGTGTTTTGAGACATTTAAATGACTCATTTCCAGTTTTTTTGTATTAATCTTTGGAAGGACACAGCAGATCCTTAAGAATTACAGACAGGGACATACATTTTTTTGGTAACACTTTGCATTAATTGCACCTTCATAATGCATTCATAGAACATTTATAAGCCGCGTGTAAGTATACCCTATCATGTCTTAAAGCATTGCATTCATAATACTTCCAATGAAGAAGATTTGATGACTGTAATATACATTAACGGCAAACATTGTAACTATAATCATGTGACGTTTATTAATGCACGTTAAAGCTGTTAAGGCATGTTAAGATGTTATGGTATACTTACATGCTGCTTATGAATGTTCTATGAATGCATTATGAAGGCATTATGAAGGTGCAGTTAATGTAAAGCGGAACCGATTTTTTACTATAAATAACACCAATACTTCGTGAATAGTTATTGATATTATGACCATTACATTATGACCATTGCATTATGAATACGACAGTCCTCACCGAGAATAGTGATTGAAGGTGGATAGTGAGATTGGTTGGATGGATGGATGTGTTATTTTTTTAACTTAATATATTCTTCATTGTAGTTGCACATTAACCTCCATCCTCTCCATTTTTCATAACCACTTCTCCAGTGCAGGGTCAGCTGGAACTTATTCCAGGAATTGCAGGGCAGGGGACACCCTTGATGAGATGCCAGTGTGTTGTACATCGTTAGAGAATTTTGATAATTATAGATTTGTGTTTGTCCTGTGCCACAGTCTGATGTGAAGCTAACCCTTTTTCCTAGTTAATCTTTCTTTTTTCTATGACATAGATGTTGGGGAGAATTTGGCGATAGAAACATTTTCTAAATGCAGTCCTGAGAATAAATCCTCCATAGATTACGGTGCAGCCAGGCTGGCCGCTGGTGGCCCCAGGCATCTGTGGGAGATCCTCAAATAAATGTTGGCCTTTAGGATAAAGCTTTCTCTTCTCCTCTGCTGCACCGGCTCAGCAGGGCTTATGCATGCTATTGTGTAGACAGATTCCCATTTGCTGTCATGCCACTAATGCTGAAACTGGTCGGAGCTCCCTTCATCCCACCCCTCCAAAGAGTGCCAGATTATCACAAATTTAAATTCATATGTCAGCCATTATTCCTTTCAGTAAATGGGGTGTTTATTTTTATTATTGTTGTCATTATTATTATTGCCATGAGATGGACTGGCATCCCATCTGTGGAGTCTGCTTCTTGGCCTGTGTTTGATGGGGGAGCCTACTGGGCAAGCACTGATGGAAGTTGGATTGTTATTGTTATTGTTTGTTTGTTTGTTTTTGTAGAAAGGCATAATTGTTTACTTTCTAAATACCTTATTATTTTCTCAGCCATTTATGATGGTTGTATGGAGAGAATTCTGGTCAAGGATTATGTTAAATGTCTAGTCTCTGGGAAGCAGACGTCTCAGGACACACTGCTGTACTGACAAGTGTTTTCCACCAGGGTAAGATCTGCAGGGCATAGCTTTAACCCACCTTCTGTCTGTTGGGCATTATCAGCCAGGACCGGCGACACCACATGGGGCTGTGAGACAGTGTAGTGTGTCTAAAGGACCCCTCTGTATTACATGCGAGTTCCCTGCATACACCACCTGTTCCTTTTATCTAATGCTTTAAGTGCATAATGCTTTGACTCACTTGTGTTTCTGTGTACTGTGTAGTGAACCAACTTTCATGCAATAAGTATGAGCTTCCATGAAACTACAGGCTGTAGGTATCAAGTCCCTTTATAAGACAGCATGTATCATGGAACTGACATCCTATCCACAGTGTACCCTAGCCTTGTGCCCTGTGCTGCCTGAGATATGCTTGTAGATGGGTCTGGAGCCTAATCAGTTATGGGAGGGAGGGAGGGATGGATAATATTTAGAGCAACTATATAGGGGCAACATGTGTCTCAGTAGGCTAAGCCTCTGTGCGTATGATCGGAAGGTTGCTGGTTCGAGCCTGGCCTCGGTACATCTGCAGATCCTTAAGCGAGGCCCTTAACCCCCAGCTCCCTGGGTGCTGCTATGGGTGGCTGCCCTTCGTGGGCAGCTTGCTCTTGCCTACAGAGAGTAAGTTGGGGGAGGTGTAAAGAGAATTTCCCCTCGGCGATCAACAGCGTATCTAATTACTATGAAGCAGCCAACTCTGATGATGAGTTTGTTCCATAACTGATGTAAGAAGGAGATCATCAATGAAAAACGAAAGAAGAGGCCATTCTGCTGGTTTTGATGTTAAAAGGATTTATTACCCATATACATGTCCATCCAAAGAAGATACAGTAATCGTATTCTAAATAGTTCAGATTGCTGCTTTTTCCGAAGGACAGCACATAGGCAGTAACACTGCTCAGGGCTGAGTGTGGCGTGTGGGGCTAAAGATGGCCTCCTTCCACATCCTGTGCTCCTCTCTCGTTATCCCTCTACCACACAATCATATACCGCTGAACCTTCTTCATCCAGGGAGACTGCTCCGGGCGATCATGGAAAGCTTTCCCAGCAGCATTCATGGCATTTCCTACAGTGCTTGTGTGTGTGGGGCAGGGTTCCCATGGCAGGGCCTGCTTTACACCAACGTGCCGCTGTTTGCAAACAAACAGGAAATGCCAGAGCAAGCCGCTGAAAGCATGAGTGTGATGGCAGGTCACATGCCGAACGTGCGGCATCAGTGATTCAGCACCATCTGTCAGCGCTCTGCTGAATTCCTGAAGTGCTGTCAGACATTAAGTGCTGAGGTTTAGGCTTCCGCCCAGCAGAACTTAATCTTGCCGTAATCTCCAGAGAACGGGCCAGGAGATGCAAGACAACGTGTCAGATAATGTTTTGTTTGTCATGACTTTGATATGTTCATTTATCACTGGATGACAAGAAAATGGAAATCTTTAATCTAAACTTGTATCTCGTTGTTGTGCTATGCCCATAGAGGGGTTGAAATCTGTTTTTCAGATATGCATGAGCTTTAACCAATTTCTTTCATTTTCTCTGGTATATAATGGATTTTTAAATGTAATTTATCACTTTGCTTTTATTGAACCTGCATCAGGGTTGGGGGGGTTCATATGTCAGGGGGCCCAGGGACAATTATTGAATCAGAGCTGGTATCTGTTTACTCGATAATTTGTATACTTTGTATATGAGAAGTTTTATAAGCACCAGAGTTGTTGCCAGGGTTAGTTGCTGCAGTTTTAAAAGCACTAAAAGTCTGATCAACGACTGACCCCGTTCACCAGTTGCATTGGTCTCCACTACCCAAAAGAAGCCCAAAAATGCGATGACTTTTTACAGCGCACCCTTGGGTGCGTTCACTGAAGTAGCCCGGGTTCCGGGGGCCCTGGGGTGGAATGATGCGCCCCAGTGCCAAGAGCTCCCTCTTCCAGCATTCGCCTCATTTTCATCTTAACGGAGGTTGCAGATCCCAGCAGCCACTTGAGATGCACCGTGGCGGGAGGCCAGATTTACGATGGATCGGTACCTCCCCAAACGCCGGCTCTACGGCTTAATGGAGCATCTAACCCAACTCATTTATTGGTAGTTTCCCCCTCCCTGCACACTCCACAAGCCCAGGCCACAGAGGAGGTTGGACGGCACAGCCGGCTGATTGGTATTCAGGCAGGAGTCACGGCATGCGGCTTTTACCCACCGGGACCGGCAGAGACAGGAGAATTTTGAAAACGAGGACACTATATATGATAAACAGGAAGGTGCGGCAGGAAGCTCAGAGAATGCTGTTAGAATAGAATAGCCTTTCAGATAGGTGTACTACACGGTGGGACGAGTAAAATCAGACCTAAATGAATAGGATATGTTCAGAACAGGAGCCCTACCGACAGTTTAATCAGACATCCGGTCACAGAAAGATTCAATAGAAAGGGAGAAGCCCGCTTTCCTCTTTGCAAGGAGCACACGCTGTGCTCTGGGACGCCTATCTGACCGCCAGCCGCAGCAGCGCTCTCTTTCGGTTCTCCTTCATGATTGAGGCATGGCGGTGACCCCACTGGGGCTCCGCAGGAGGCATCCCTGTAATGTACTGAGATCTATGGCCAAGAGGAAGGCGTTACGGTTCAGTGATGGATTGACACTGCCACCCCTCACCCCGGGAGCTCCCATTTGTTCTCCAGCACCGTTTTCATTTCTAAGTTTTTGTCAGGCTGCTACATCCTGTCCCTCGCCTTCTCTTCGCATATATTGCATATAATATGTATACTCACATTATATTACGGCAATAGTGATAACTGCATGTTGTGTTAGCTGATGTGTGGTTATTGGGATTGATTGGTTTGTTATTTTTAGAGCCACGCCCCCTTCGCCATAAAGTGCGTAGTAATTGTGCTGTTTCGCACCAAGCCGCAGGGTGAACCTGCACCTTAAGGTCACTGCTGCAGCAGTTTTCTGAGATCTGCTGGAACACTCTCTGTTCAGAAAGTTTTTTGGTTTGTGCAGGAAACTGGTGGGTGGTTTTGGGAGTGAACTTTTATAGGGAAGGGCTTAAGGCGTATGAGCCATTGGCCATAGACAGAACCCTAATCCCCACATATAGTTATTAGGGAAGCACTTATTAGTCTTCGACTTAATGTTACAGTGTGCCGCTGAGACACAGTTGTATTGAAAGTGTTGGCTGTCCTACGTCTAAAGGGCCACGCAGCTGCAGTCCAGGAGGCCTCGTGGCTTCTCTTCCCCCCCTTATAGCCTCTCCCGCTCCCCAAGGTCCAAGCCAGATGAAACCTCTCTTTTCTTCTTCCTGCACCCTCCGCCCGTCTCCCCTGAGAGCAGACAGCTGCCTGCAACCTGATAAGGTTTCGCCTCGAGGGACCGAATTAGTGCCCCTTAAATCAGTTTGTGGGCTCACTGAGACGGGCTTTCGGACCGCCTGTTTACATCAGCCGGAGGCTGGATCGAAGCCGCACTCCAGGTATGACGCCGTGTGCGGTGCCGGGGATGGGAGCCCCACTGTCTGGCGTCCGGCACACTTGGGATGGATTTGGGATTCCTCAGGTTCTGTAGGTGAATGAATTATGTTATAATTATAATAATAATAATTATGTCAGCAGATACTCAGGTCAGAGTGTTAGACTGGAAGACTACATCTGTCCCTTCATCATCTCCCACACAATTGTGGAAAAGAGCTGCAGTCATAGGCTAAAAACAGCCTTTCAACTAGACACACAAATGCTGACTCCCTCCGGTTCTGACTGTGTTTCTCAGGTCTACAGCTGGTTCCTCATGGCTGAACACCTGTGAAGTCTTTGCTCATAATGAAGTGGTGATGGAATGCTGGTGCTGTGGGAAACATTGGACTGTCTGTTCTGGGAGACTGTCTGGTGTCTGTGCTTTAACAGTTGGTTTGGAGTCTATGCTCTGGGTCTCTTTGCTCTGGTAGGCAATGGAGGGTCTTTACTCTGGGTGACCATCAGGGATCTTTACTCTGAGAGTCCGTCTGGAGTTTTTACCCTAGGAGACTGTTGAGGGTCTGTTCTTTGGCAGTGGCCTTGGTGCCTGTCACCATGCGAATGAACCTGGGGTTTATTCACCGTCAGATCAGCTGCAGACTGGCTCTAGCTCCTATTACCCTGCAGCTGTCAGAGGTGTCTAACATGATCTGTTAATTTGCTCATGTGTTTATTCCCCAGAGCTGCCAGATAAGGTAATAAGGCGTGAGCAGGTTCATCTGTCCCTCAGTGCTTGCTTTAGGGGTTCTAACTGATGTTCACTGGAGCTGAAGACTATGTGGTACACAGATAGTGGCTTTGGTAGACAGCAGTTGTCCAGGTTAGGATCATGGGGGAGCCTTGGATCCAATCCTAGGGAGCACAGGACACATGACAGCTTCTGAGCTCTCAGTCCAGGAGGTGTGAGGAAACAGTGCTAACTATTGAGCAACTATATCAAAAATTAAAGATAGAAATCTTCAGTAATATTTCCAAGATGCCTAATGCAGCTGGCTGTGCACCGTGCTGTTTATATCAGGGGTTTCAAACATACGGCTCGATGAATGTTCTGAGTCAGCCCACAAGAAATTTTGAATAACTACAAATTGAACTGGAAAATCCCACAAAAAAACTCTGCTTCTGTAGGGGGGGTGTCATGCCAAATCTCTTCCGCCGTCCAAATTCCTTCCCCATGTGACGCATCGCTCAGCTGTTTAGCAGATGGAATCGTGATGATGCAGTTTCAGGGTACCCCGTAAATTCCAGGATACCCCGTAAATTTCAAGTTCACTCTTACCACTGCAGCAATAGTTCACATCAATGAAATGTGATTATAAATGTTTTGCAAAAAGTGTGTTAATTATTATTAAGAAATCGTTTACATTTAACTTGATACTAGAACCAACATGGGGTGGCACAGTGGTACAGTGGTTAGCACTGTTGCCTCACACCTCTGGGCTGGGGATTCACGTCTCTGCCTGGGTTCCATGTGTGTGGAGTTTGCATGTTCTCCCCGTGTCGTTGTGGGGTTTCCTCTGGGTACTCCGGTTTCCCCCCACAGTCCAAAAGCATGCTGAGGCCAATTGGAGTTGCCAAATCACCAGTAGGTAGGTATGCATGTGTGTGTGAATGGTGTGTGCCCAGTGATGGGTTGGCGCCCGCAGCATCCGGGATAGGCTCTGGACCCCCCGTGACCCCATATGGCATAAGCAGTTACAGAAAATGGATGTATGGACTAGAACCGACATCTTATTAGATTATTAATGTTTATTTAGCTCCATAGCTACATGTTTCATTTGTTATTACTTATATAAAGTAATACTAATATACATTTTGAAGGTGTGTTTTTAATAATAAAAAACTTTTAACTTGATAGTATAACCAATCATTAGATTATCCACGGCTGCCATCAGAAATTTCTGGGCCCAATACTAGGTAAAATTCTGTTTAAACAGTCTAGATAAAAACAGTAATAAGGAGTATCACACACAGCACTCAACTTTTCCTTTGATGAAGAAAAAAAAACACAAAAATATAGATTATTTCTTAAATATTAATTTCAGAACCTTCACAATGGATATATTGTGATTAAACTGAGGGAAACTCGGACTATACCTCAATATGTAACACATCATATTCCAATCCTAAAACTTTCCAATAATGCCCTGCACAAAGCAATATCAACAGTTTTGCCCTGTGACATATATGTAGCAACACTGACCTATATGCCAGATAAATGTGATTGGGACTTTGTTTCTCACTATAATCAGAAAATCAGTATGTAGAGGCAATATTTTCAGTAACATACAGTATGGTGTATTTAATGAAGACGAAATATTTACAAATGTCTTAGCTGACATTTAAAAACATGTTTAAGAGACCACTCAACTACTCAACGAATATAAATATTCTAGCAAATACCACACTGTTAATAAACATTACACTAAAATACTTTTATACAGAGCGAAAGTAAGAGGCAAAACTGTATGGGAATGTATAAGTAGAAAAAAGTGAAAATGTAAAAATATACTGCAATCAAGGTTGTGAACCTAAAAATGCAATGAAATAGTACATAAAATACTTTTATACAGAGAGAAATTAAGAGGCAAAATCGTATTGGAGCGCGAAAGCGAAAAAACAAAGTGCAAATGTAAAAGTGAACTGCAAACAATGGGGCTGATAACATAAAAGCAGAGATGGGCGATATGGCCAAAAATGTCATCGCAATAAAAAATGTAATATCCAGGAATACGATAATTATCGCGATGCATGCCAAATCATAATTTCTTTCTAGTTTAAAGGCTGATTTTAACTTAATTAAAATTGAAGAAAACAAATGGTTAATCGTGGTTAAAAAGCGTTCTCTATCGTCAGCACTTGACTAACGCCTGCCAAACAGTAGTGATGGCCAAAATGGCGCTTCCTGAACTATTTTCTCTACTCTCTGAGCTCTCTGTTCAAAAAACACCTCAGAGTTTGACCAAAAGGAACCCAGAAGTGCCATTTGGGCTCAAAAATGATCGCAAATTGTGCCTAAAGTGTGGTTTTAGCTATCGCTACCAAACAACATTTCAGGAGTCTCACACAGAAGATAAACAGATTGTTTTAGTCAGTGCTGACAAATCGCCGCCACTGGCATTCTTCCAATCCTTCCTTAATTCTCAGTGGATTATTAGTGTCGGGACTTCTCATGGACTGAATTTTACTGTGGACTCTCCTTTTGGATTTCGCTGGATTACCCTTACTGAACGGGATCCTTTGGACTTACCTGCTCTCCCGGTGAGTCGTCCTGTTGTTTTGACGGTTTTGTCTGTCGTCTGCCTACCTGCCCTATTGCATACTGTTATTTGTTCAGTAAATCCCCCGTTTTCACGGCTGTGTTTGCGCTTGTGCTCCTCTGCTGGTGCTGACAAGTAGTCACAGAAAAAAAGTGACACCATTTCATTGTGTTTTAAAACATGTCGCCGGTAATACATCGGGCCGTAACTCATATCGAACTTTTATTCGAGCATTTGTCACATCAAGGGAAATTTATATCGCGGTAATTATCGTCATTATTTTATCACCCAGCCCTACCTATAAGTGCAATAATATAGTTAACGCAGATCTTAGAATATCACTGAAATACAATAACCAACATAAAATCGATATTCAGTAACCAACGATTTTGCAATCAGTTTATCAAGAATAAAATATGCACTGCTGGCTGAGAACCTATAACAAACACTTATCCTCTCCCCAGTGATGACCGGGACTGAGGGAGGGAGAGGCTGAGAATAGAGGGGGAAGTCAGCACGTGCGAGACTGTAGCCAATTTGGGGGCAGCAGTGCTCCAGCTCCCCATTGGCTCACTAGCGAGGGATGCGGGGAGAGCCTGGTCCAGGGCTCCTCACTGCCAGCCCGGCGCCTGTAGTGCATCCTTGGGCCACCTGCCAGCAAATAGATGCAGGGAGGGAGAGAGGAGGAATAGCTGTTGCTTACTGGAGGCGGCCGCACAAAGGGAAGGAGAATGAGGACATGCCGTATAGTCGGCAGCGGCAGCTGTAAATGTCCTGGTCCACTCCAGCATAACAGTTATTTGCATAAAGTTCAGAAATTTCATAAAGCATGCCAGTTTGTTCATTTAATTGTACATGATTCATGATCAGTGCGACAGTTAATTTAACATACCTCTACTGGGAGAAAAGACACCTCTACTATTGAAACAAAAAATTGAAAAAGCAGTTGAACAAATTAAAACATATACTAAAGGTGTAAATAATATTTTACTGATCTAGCAAACGTAATTTTATGTGGCCCATATGAGTTTGGACAAGTTCCAGTGTGGCCCATTCACTAAAATGAGTTTGACACCCCTGGTTTATATAAATTAGGCCAGTGGTGATTTGCTGATGTTAAAAGAAGCAGCCCTGGAAAAGGGCTTATGAGTGCTTTTAAATAAGAATGAAATCCCGTGGAAATGTACTTTATGTAAATCTTGTGAAAAGATATATTCTGCTGGTTAGACATAAGCTGTCTCCTTATTTAAAAGCAGTCATAAGTACCAGCTTCTTCAGCTTACAGAATACATTTTATGGCTGAGTGTCTGTGCTGTAGCTTAAAGGGAAAAACCTTCCCCATGTTCCTTTGCATTCATCCAGAGAGAGGGATTGTGGGTAGGGGGGGTGAGTGCAGGAGCAGGCCGGTCTGTGTGCCGCTTGGGATGGTGTCCGTTATGGCAGTGAATGAGTGATCATGTGCGCTTCGCACGAGTCCCTGGGACTCCCTCCAGGGGGCATACGGGATCCAAATCATTCATTAGCACTTATGAGAGCAGCCAATCTCCCTTTGGGGTTGAACATGAGAGAGAGAGGGAGAGAGAGAGATGTGGACCATACCTTTACAGTCTTCATCTTGGCTGCTAGGGAAAGCGATCTTGATTGGGGAGAGGTATTCCTTTTACGGTTTAATTCCCATTTGGAAAAGCCTGTCACCTTTCTTAAAAGCTTTATTACAGTAATGACCAATCAGTATTCGTTGATTTGTTGAGTACAGTCGGTTGGATTTGTTAATCTTGGGGCCGCACTTCATGCATTGTCCCTGGTCTGCACCCGCGAAACAGCAGAGTAGTACCTGGCCTGACGGGAAAAAGCACCTGTCCTGGGACATCAAATGTCATGGGTGCATGTGAGTAAAACCCAAATCGAAAACCCCATTCCAGGTCAGACACCAGCCTCACTTTTATTAATCTGTGTGACAAACAGTAAATTAGGTGATAAGAGTATGTGAATATGTGAACTGTCATCACCTGGGGTCTGAATAAGTGAAAGTATGTTCTTAGGCTACGGTCACGTTACAGGTTTCATTGTTCCGTTCCGATTTTTTTGCTCAGATTGGATTTGCCTGTAATGTGAAGGCACGCAAGCGCACATTGATAAATTTCTGCATGCGTCATCTGCATCACCATTAACGAAAATGCTCATTACATGCTTACAGGCAAAAAAAACACATGAATTCATACCTGACCATTCTCATTCATGTCGCATGGCCATGAATCGAATGTGTATCTCATCTGGGACCTCATATGTTAGTGACTGAAATCTGTTTTGAAAAGATTGGATTTCTGCATCCCCACGGCCCTGGGAGCATCAGACCTCACACTGAGGCTAAAGATTTGAGTCACTTCAGCCTGATAATGTGAACGTAGCCTGACTCTCATGCATATTCATCATATGGTATGTAAAAATGCTGTGTGGGCTTGGAGTCTGGCTGTCTTTGAGGGCCCCCAAAATTCCCCGGGCTGTATATTGACTGCATGATTTTATGAGATCATGGGGGGGGCGGGCACTGGGCTGCTTTGCTAGGGCCATGTGCCACTTCCGCCCCTTCACTTACAGCTGCGATGAGAAATGCACCTAAACTAGCATTCCTAACAGATTGATTAAATATTCAGTAACACTGACTGCAGAACCACAGTTACTCTGATTCATCATAATGATCTTACTCAACATATGAAGGCTGGTGATCATTAGGAAATTGTAACGCAATTCAGCTCAATTGAAATAAGTCTATAACTTAATGCTTTTGCCTATTTCATGCTTTTACTCCAATTATGTCCCCTTTTCTTCTGTTTTGCATATCTAATTGCCTCGCATATTTAATTTGCATAATTTTTCTAATTGTTCCATTAAAAGTGCCAAATTAGTCCTGCGAGTGCAGGGTTTAGCCGCATGTCGGTGGCAGTGCACGTCCCCCTGCCTAGGTGGCTCGGCGTGTCTGGGCTCGCAGATTAGCGAGGCCCATTAGAGTGGATTACACATCTGCTTGTTGTGATTAAGGGCTCTCCAGTGCAGCAGGATCGACATGCCTGATTCAGCCAAGGGAGGGCGCGTGTGTCTGGGCCAGTCCGACGTGGGTGATTGGAGCAGAGGCTGCTAACCCGGACCGTTTGTGGTGTCGGGTCTCGGCTATGCTGCTTCGCACTGGTGCACATCCGACTTTCTAACAGAATTCGGTTCAGTGTATCAGCGCTGTTGAATTATGAGTTGATGTGCATTACTTTGTAATTGTTTGTGTGTGCCGCCCAGGATTATTAGCATTAAACCCGCAAACCAGTGAACAAAGATGCACATTAATAAAGATCATCTTTATTAAATACCTGGTTAACCAAAGAGTGCTTCCTTCTTTGATATCTGTAAGATGTTCTTTGCAAGGCGCTCACTTAAATCTGAGGTCCTTCACACCCCTACGCTGTAAACTAAGTGTCCTCCCAGTTTCACCCTTCCCTTGAGTGCCAAATGATGTAAAAGAGAAAAAATAATCACTCTGAAGTCGGATTATCATGGAAGTGAAAAATCTTTGGATAAGAACGTGCCTTTGGGCTGTTGCTGGTTGAGGGGGGCGACTAACTCATTCCCCTCGCTGGTTGAAGGTTCCAGTCCCGATTGAAAAGAGCCAACTTTTTTCAAGAGAGGGAGACTATGGGGGGGGCATGCTGTCCAGAATTTAGAAAATGCAACCTTCTTACAGGCAGACAACTAACCAGACAGACAGCGCACAACCTGCTTTGACATGATTGCGTGCTGGGATTCACGTCCTGTTGGGAGTGCGGATTCTCCTCACTCATTCCATATTTGCCCACAGAAAACATTTTGTCAAAGACGCATCACATCCAAACACAGAGAGAAACTGAGAGTGAAGGGTGCCTCCACTGTCATCTCAAATCTCTAATTCTGCTGAGCTGGCTCCTCACCGCTGTCAAGCTTGTCCCGGTTGCACGAAGTAGACTGTTGTTTGGAATTCAACAAGCCCCAGTCCATTTTGTCCAAAATTCATGTTGGGTCCTGTAATAAAGCTGCTCACTGGTGCCCAGAGGATTTTCCTTGTGGATGGGCCTCTCTTGGGGCTGCGGACAGACACCGTATTTAGGGATTTGGGCTTGTAGCCAGAATGGTAGAGTGGATTGAGTCCCAGGAGACAAAGGAACACTGAGCAAAGGTGCTAGGATTTCTTCAGCATTTTTTAGCTAGTAAAGGAAAACATTACTCCTTATAGCTTTGTCAACTTCATACAAGAATGAGCAAATATAATAATATCTGCAGGAGGCATAATGAAAATCTCCTTTCCAGAAGAATGCATGTATGCATGTATGAATATTCATCTATATTTTAAAAAATATTAATCAGGCCACAAAACGTCAAATCATTGATGACAGATCAGAGAGTGGTATTATTCTGAAAGTACTAATTAATGACTAAGAGTTAAATGATGTGTGCTTCTTGGCAGGGGCCTGGATCAAACCCACGCGGGCGTCCCGGATGAAGGAGAAGCGGGCCGATTTTGTGGCTGGGTACCTTGGAGGAAGGATAATCGCAGCAGGCGGGCTAGGTAAGCACAGTAGTAACATGCTTCCCTAGAAACCATCTTGGCTTCAGCATGGAAAGGTAGGGGGCTTTGAACAGTATTTTCATTGCATTTTACATTCTGTTATACTGCATTATCTTTGTTGTTTGTATACTGCAAATCCACAGTTTAATTACTGGTGTATAATAGAAGTCTGGCTTGAGAGATTCACATTTATGAAGATGCAGTGATAGGAGGCAGAGTGTGCGATTTAAAAAAATGAAATCTGACTGCTTGAAATCTGCATATTAATTAGAACTGTAGAAAATGGCTGGGTGACATGCTAGCTCTGCGGTTATTCTTCCCAACAACACTCATCAAGATTAATTCAATTTTCATTTTGTTCATGTTTCTCGGGCCATCGCATTATATACAGTGACCTCCACTATTTTTGGCACCCCTTGTAAAAATTAGTTAGAAAGGTTAGAAAAAAATCACTGTTTGCTGAAGTATCTGCATCTTGCACTGAAAACATGAGAAAAACTGTACACCATGAGTTTTAATTTAATCAAGTTTATTCAAAGAAAAACAAATCCCTCATGAAGAAATAAATATTTATAACAAAAGCACATGTGCCAAAATTGTTAGATGCCTTGGAAATTAATGTGAAACAATGTAGCTGAAGCACGTTTCCCATTTAAATTGCCCATTGTTAAGTTGGTTGGGGTGTATAGGAACTTACCAGCTGAAATCAATAACTTCCTGATTAACTGGGATAGAAATGTGAGGAGACACAGAACCAAATTCCCTTAGTCAACCATCATCATGACAAAGAAGAGAGACTCAGTCCAAATGAGGGACAAGTGTGGTGCCCTTCATAACTCAGGCAATGGTTATTAAAAAAATAGTTACTAGCATGAAAATTCCTATTTCTACAGTTGGGGCAATAACCAAAAAATTGGCCATCAACTGGAACTGTGATAGACTTGCCTGGAAGAGAACCCAAGTTTATTTTACCCCCACATACAGTGAGAAGGATCGTAAGAGAGGCAAAAATATCTCCAAGGATCACTGTTAGGGAATTGCAAGAAAAAGTAAAATCCTGGGGTTATCAAGTCTCCAGAACCACCATCAGACAGCATCTCCATGCCAACAGATTAATTGGAAGGTATGCGAGAAAAAAAGCCTTTTGTGTCAGTTACACACAAACATAAGTGCCTGGAGTTTGTTAAACGTTACTACAACTTTGACTGGAACCATGTTCTATGGTCTGATGAAACAAAAATTGAACTTTTTGGCAATAAACACTCAAAGTGGGTTTGGTGTAAAAAGAAGGATGGCTATAATGAACTGTCAAATATGGCGGTTGTTCTGTGATGTTGTGGGGCTGTTTTTCCTGCAAAGGTCCTGGGTACATGGCACAGTGAATTCCCTGAAATATCATGAGATTTTAGATCAAAACCTGGCTGCCTCTGCTAGGACACTAAATCTGGGTCGTCATTGGATCTTCCAGCAGGATAATAATCCAAAACGCATGTCCAAATCAACCATGCAATGGTTAACTGACCATAAAATTAAGGTTCTGCCATGGCCATCTCAGTCCCTTGACCTGAACCCTACTGGAAACCTGTGGAGTAAGCTGAAGAGGAGAGTACATAGGAGAGGGCCTAGGACCCTGGATGATCTGGAGAGATTATGTAAAGAAGAATGGTCTCAGATGCCATGCTCTGTATTCTCCAACCGTATAAAAGGTTATAAGAGAAGAACCCGTTCTGTTATATTGGCAAAGGGAGGTTGTACATAGTATTCAATGCAGGGGTGCCAACAATTGCGGCATGTTTTTGTTAATATTTATTTCTTGAGGGATTTGTTTTTCTTTGAATAAACTTGATTAAATTAAGTCAGGTTTTTCTAATTTTTTCAGTGCAAGATGAAGGTACTTCAGCAAACAGTGATTCTTATTTCTAACCCTTCCTACTGATTTTTACAAGGGGTGCCAATAATAGTGGAGGGCACTGTATTTTTCAAGCTTATGTCTAAACATTAAGATAAACGTCACTCTCAAAGATATATTTAATAAATAAAATGAAAATTTTCAGTATGAAAACACATCACACCAGAATTTAATTATTAGTCATAATTTCATAAATAACTAGGATTTGGTTTGTAAAACATTTACACGCTGGTTTGCATTTGAGTCTTTGTTGGCGTATGAGTATTTATAAATCTTTACTTTGGCTAGTTAAGAAGCAGGTTATTTGCTATTTTGGTTTACTTCCATGGTATATTACTATACTAGGTCATCATAAGAACTTGGCAATCTGATCTATTTGAGGAGATGGAGCGGTGAGCTAGATACACGCCAGGACAGTGGTGGGTTTGCGTGATGATGTTCAGCTCAGTGTACCAGAGCCTAATCACAGCTGTTTTTTTGTTTCACTGCAAAAATGGGACAGTTCAGGGGGACAAAGGGATTCCTATGGGCCTTTCTTTGCTTTTAAGAGTGGATAATAACACCTCTGTATTATTCATGATGTTGGCTTACTGCGTGCTGTAAAAAGGCCTTTTTCTTACAGTAGTGTGAAGCTGCCACACAGAGACCCTCTTCCTCCCTCTCATCCTCCTTTTGTGCTTCTCTCTTTCTCCACGTTCCGTTTCACCCTCAATCTCTTTCTTCAGATTCCTTTGCTGGTGCTTTATGCATCCCCAGGAGAGGGAATAAAATATCAATCTCAATTCTGTGCTCAGCACGGCTTCTATTTCACCCAAGCTTAACCAACAACAAGGAAAAGGGTCTTTTCGGCATGAACAGGTTGTGTTTCATTCAGCCCCCTGTGAACCGTTAAAGGCAACAGATGATCGTGTAACTGTGAGATTGAATTCCCAGTAACGTCTCTCCCCCTCCCCAGACACTGTCAGCTGTAATGTGACCTCTATTATTAGAAAGCTTGTTTGTAAATATTTCTGCCACTCTCTCGTGGTTCTCCATCAGCTGGGATAGTCATCACCAGCATTGTCTATTTATTTACAGCTCTCTCATAATTACTCTCTCGTGGGGTTATTTGCGATGGCACAGTCCGTGCCGTTATTTTTCCCTGCAGAAGTCCTCGGACCTAGAGGGCAGAGGAGGTTTCCTCTTTCTGCTTGGGTTAGTAACATCAGTTCCTTTAACTGATTCATGACTTTTCCCTCCTCTCCAGATTAGTTTTAACATGTTCATATTAAATGTAAAGGCAGCTCATACAGAAAGTCAAGTGAAGTTAAGACTGAGGAACTGGCTTGAGATTAAAGGTAGATATAGAATATAATACCATCTATTTCAGCATCTGTCTGTATGTGTGTGTGAGTGTATATATATACACACACACACAGAAACATTTACCTTTTTTGCAGAAATATCACAAATGTCAATAACATAATATTTGCAGTACTAATTGCATTTATGTTTTTAATTAACAGGTATAAACTAACATGAATATCGCTAAAATCAAATAAGTAGATGGTTTGCTGAAAGACAAAAGAAATATGATCAGAACCACAGCCTGGATATTTGGCTAAATCAACAAATTGTAAAAAGAAAGAAGAGCAGTTTATGTAGCAATCAGACAGGACCAGCTGGTCCACAGGAAACAGCTGTGGGTGACGGGGGAGCGAGAGCCAGGCTCTGAAGGAAAGCCTTCAACCGACTGAAATGACCAGCTGGGTGACGGTGTCTCGCCTAGGGATGCTCTTATCTGCCCTGAGCGACCGATTGTATCAGCTGCAACCGGTACCGCTATAGTCATACATCATTCATGCATTTTGGTGTAGTTTATTTTAGGTTAATTTTCCCAAATGTGATGTAAAGGAACATTATCGCAACTTGTGACTGTGAGGCTTAAGACTTAATACAGGTGAGACTGATGCATGGAGACTTATTTGAAGTTAAAGTTAGTGCGAAAGTTAACTACATTGTGGAAATGTTTCCAAGTAGGAAATGAATGCAGCCTCACAACCACCGGCAATATCTGCAGTGCCAGTGTTTCATGGGAGATAACAGAGCGGCCTTGAAAACAACTAATATGCTAAGACACCTGACGAGAGAGCATCCAGTGGAATATGGCGTGTTCAAACAGATCAGGCAGGCAAAGACAGCACCATACCAAAGGAACATTAAAGAGAGTATTATTGAGTTTACTGCATCAGATGACCAGTCTATCCCAGAGTTAGAGAATGTAGTGATGCAGGCTGTTTCCTTAATGCTGGGCTGTTGTGTTTCCTAGAATATCTTAAATAAGTTGGTTTTACAAATGTCAATGTAACATTTGTCTGCTGTAGCAATTTAGCAAAATTGCTGAATCCCTGATTTGGACTAAGCAGATGCTCAGTCTTTAAATTCCGTTTACATAGCAGATGCTTTTGTACAAAGCAACATAATAGTGACGATCAGAGATTAGGCAGTATTCCTGGAGCAGTTGGGGTTAAGAGGCCCGTGACAAGATCGCTCTGCCAGTCACAGGATTTGAACCAGTAACCTCCTGATGGTAATTACAGGGTCTCAACCCACAGAACCACATGCCACTCATTGGGACCAAGAGCTGCAAAAAGTCTTGATAGAGAGGCCATTAGTCTCAACCAACTGTTTGCAGGAGACTTCGACCACAGAACTACAAAGATGAAACGGGGCCTGATGTTGGTGCCGAAATGAGTGAGTAGAGGCCATGACAAACCTCTAGCAAACGATTGTGTGCATGTGGGAAAGGGAGGGAGCAGCGGGCGATGAACCTGGCTTGAGGATGCGTCATGCCTTTGGTGTGCATGACTACCTGGAACAGACAAGACTCAACTTTATTAATGATGCAGCTGTTGACAGTGGCAGCAGGATGATTTCAGAAATCTCGCCTACATGCCTCTGGACTCTTTTGGTGACACTTCAGCATGACGTAAGAGGAAGACACATGACACACTGCCAGCACATTGAAGAAGTGCTTTTGTGGAAAAAAGGTTTATTCAGGCTACGTGACTCCTGATTTCAATACAATCAAGCACACATTTCACATTCTAGAGAGAGGCTGTGGTAGGGAGCCCCTCAGATTAAACAGTGATACGCTTAG
Organism: Mormyrus iriodes; assembly: GCA_011763525.2. NCBI lineage: Eukaryota > Metazoa > Chordata > Actinopteri > Osteoglossiformes > Mormyridae > Mormyrus > Mormyrus iriodes. Next base: position 15,127,349 of record JAAGVU020000103.1, on the reverse strand, counting down.
CAAGGCAGCCCAGGGAATGCTGATTGTCTATAAGCTGCAGGCTCTGTGAAGAGATGGCATGCATATGATATGCAGCTACTTTTATGCAGCTTCAGTTTACTTGAAAATATTGATGCTGTTATTTTTATTTACACAGAGGTATCTAGAATAGAAAGGTGACTTTTGATGTGTTTTGCCCAAATTCAAATTGCTTGACGACACAGCAGAAGTCTCTAGTAGATTAAGAATGTAGTGACTTATATGCACCAACCAATTTTGGTTTTGTGAACATAGCAAAGGCCACCGACGACTCACTCAGTGTTAAGGCTAGAAAAGGCAGCCCTGTGGGCTCTCTGTAGATCTCATATAGCCTGGACCATGTCACTAGTCAGTCGTGACAGACAACTGCAGAACATAACCAGTGTTCTTTTTTTGGGATAGTAGGTGGTGGTGGTGATGGGGTCAGTCAGGGTCTCCTGGCTAGCTCCTCTGTCAGTGGTTATTGCAGGCTCCTGCTCCCGCTCCAAACCTTTATGTAGCTCGTGCCTTTGTCTTTACGGCTTCATATCAGTTCTGCTAGGCCAGTGTTTTCTCATGGACAGTGCCCTGTTGGTATGGTAATATGCTCTCCATAAGCATGTAATGTAGACATGCATTTGTCTGCATTGTTAAAAACAAACAGTTTATTGAAGATCATGGTCAGAGGTTGAGTTGTCAAGGGATGCATGTGGATGCCATCCACCCTGTGGGGAAAAAATTCCAAAAACCATCCGCTTTGAAACCGCTCCCCCCCCCCACCACCATCCCGCTAAATTTTTCTGTGTAATTGTCACTCACATAAAGGTAAATCTACCAACTCTGTCAGGGGTCTCAACTGGTGGACCAAAACAATATCATCCAGACCACCCCCCTACCCACTTGATAAATATTCTTGGTGCTGTTAACCCTGCTCCTAGTTTGGTCTCTGAACAGGATTAACGTAAATGAACTGGAGCCCATCAGTACAGCAAGTAGCAGGTGCTTTACAGGTTCTGGGGCTGGAACCCATGCGTGAAGTGAGTCTAAGTGGGACACTTTGAATACCAGCGTTACCAAAATGGTGCAAGGTTTTTGGATGTCCTTCACTGTCGCTGAGAGTGACGTTTATGCCGGACTCAAAGGCTGGGTCTTTAGCATGAGTGGCAAAAATCATTATATGCATTAGATAACATCACAGACTCCAGATATAGATACAACTGTCCCTCTTAACATCTTCAGAAATTCTCTAATGATTCTGTGATTGTAGGGCGTATCAGTGAAAGAACAGTAAAGCATACAGGGATATGGTGAAGGATTCCTTTGGGTGGTGTACGAAGAACCATGTTCAGAGCAATATCAGAAAGACTGAGCAGCTGGTGGTGGACTTCAGGCAGAGTAGGGAGATTCTGACTGCTGTTGCCATGCAGAGAGAGAGTGTAGGAGAGTAGCAGTGCTACTTAAGTACCTTAGTGTCTGCATCAATATAGGCTGGACTGGTGTGACAGTACGGAGAGTCTGCAAGAATGTGCAGAGTAGGCTGTTTTTCTTGAGGAGACTGTATTCCTCCTGTGGTGAGTGTAGCAAACTGCGGCATGTTTTACCAGTCTCTCATAGCTAGTGTCGTTCTTCGTCACTGCTTGTTGGGGAGAGGGGGTTGTATCGAGTGTTAAAAAAGGCTGGGAGGCTGATCAAACTCTTGAGGAAAGCTCGCTGTCTCATGGGGCTTGTCTGGACACCAGAGAAGTGGTCGAGGAAGGAAGAACGTGTTCAGATTATGCTTCATTCTGAATAATGGGGCCCATCCTCTCAGAAACAGCTGGTTCCGTTGAGTCACAGGCTCTTTACAGCTGGTATACCTCACTTGTACCACAATCACTGTACTTATATATTTTCTTGTTACTAATTTCTGTCCATCCATCCAAGAATCTATCCATCCATCTATCCAAGCATGTATCTTGGTCAGGATCACAGGTGGGAGATGTGTCTGTAGTGGTTCTCCCTATCTTATGGGAGTTTCCTCTAAGTACATCTCCCACAGTCCAAAGACATGGGTAGGGTTAGTGTCTCTAAATTGCCCATAGAGTATGACTGTGTGTGAATGCATGTGCCCTGCAATGCACCGATCCAAGATGAACCCCAGCCTTGTAAAAAATTAATAGAAGATGTTTTGTTACTTGTGTAGAGAACATGTTTATCTTTGTTAGACATAGCTCTGTGCTTTGAGGATTAACTGCTGCAGCATAGTGCTATTGATCTTTAAAGACTTAAGAATGAGAAATCTTTTGAGAACACAGTCATTGTGAATTTTAAATATTATACCTCAACAGGTCTGCGTTTGCATTCAATTTTTTAAAACAATCCCTAATGTAACATCCAGCTTGCAGCTGTATAGTGGATGCAGGGTTGCGCGCACACAATGAGACATATCTTTGGACTGCTGGAGGAAACTTGGGGAACACTGTATACTACCATGAGAACATATAAAGTCTGTAAGTAAAGTTAGGGGTGTCAGTCAATCCCCCAACACTGGAGAAGCAGAGCGATACTACTCCCCACCATAGCAAGATGCCACCCATGAGTTATAGCATTGAAAAATTAATATACAGTCAGTGTCCTTTTTATTAGTTGCTAGTACTGAGACATACTTTTGTCTCCAAAACCACTTCAAGAATACATGAGTTGTACATTCAGAGAAGCATTTCTGCTAGCTTTTTGTCTGGTCGTTTTCCTCTGACCTTTGTCAATAACAAGATGTTTTAAGCCACAGAAATGCTATTGAGATATGTTATTTCTGTTCATGACACAATTCTCTGTGAACTCCAGACACTGTAGAGTTCGAAAATCCCAGGGGGATTGTGTTCCTTAGATGCTGGAACCACCACGTTTGACAATACTTGTGTCACAGTACAATGATTGAGACCAAGAGGGAAACGTTCTCCTGGCAGCGCTTGACCGGATAGATTCCCCCTGACCGTTACAAAGGAACAGTGTTAAGTGTGGCCTGATTACTGTGAATGAGCTCTCCAGAGGAATTATGGCAACAACGATCCCCACTCCCCATCCTCAGGAATCAGTCACAAGGATCCAATTGTGTTGCCATGGAGACCAGAAAAAGTTAGCAGTTTGTGGGGTATTTATGATTCATAATGAAAGCGAGCTGAGTACCCTTTGGCACCTTGTTTGTAGGTGTATGGTTATTTGTTTTTGTCTTGGTTTATGTGCTCACCTACTCCCTGGGAATGAATTTCCCTAATTATGGCCTGTTTAGGAAACTTTGTGATATGTGTGTGCTAATCTCTGCCACCAGTTTCTGTTTGAAACATTCCTTACTTTTCTATCATCAATGGAAAACCATAATTAATCAAACCAGCACTGAACATTAAAAAAAAGGTGGTAATCATTCGAACATTATATTGAGGTTTCATCAATCAATGACACAACAGCATGACTATCCCCAGACAACCACTGGATACCCATCAGTGAGACTACAGAATGACTATCCCCAGACCATCACTGGATATCTATCAGTGAGACTATAGCATGACTATCCCCAGACCATCACTGGATATCTATCAGTGAGACTACAGCATGACTATCCCCAGACCATCACTGGATAT
>JAAGVU020000103.1:15105142-15123635 GCA_011763525.2 Mormyrus iriodes | reverse complement strand
GAGACTACAGAATGACTATCCCCAGACCATCACTGGATATCTATCAGTGAGACTACAGCATGACTATCCCCAGACCACCATTGGATAGTGAGACTATGGCTCTGTCTGCTCCCAGACTACAGGCTGTCTCCTACCCACAGTCTGTGTGTCCTCAGTCTACAGGCTATGTCTGTCCTTATTCTATAGGCTCTGTCCAGTGGTGTAGCCAGGAAGATGTCGACGGGGTGCGTACTGTGATTATCCAGCCTTTCATCTCCTAATTCCCAGTGCACCCAAATGTGGCACGGCCCAACCTATTTTTACCTTTCTTAAGAACAGGTTTTTAACAATAAACTGTATATATTTTAAATGATTGTGCATAACCGCAGACATTTTATCTAATTGTGATTACAATGATTTTATTTTTAATTACTAAAAACTGAACTTCAGAATGATGTCGAAATTGAAAATACAGTAAACTGATGGTCTACTGTATTTTGCTGTGCAATTTTGAATTCCTTACAGTACATCGGAACAATTAGTTGTCATCCATGTGCGCAAAACAGCAACAAATCATTTCTAACCATTGCAAGATGTATAAATAAGTAATTAGACTCCTAATCATGAGTGCAGGATAGGTGTCAATGAGTCCCGGGATTTCACGATGATAGGGAACACAGGTCTTAAAAGGAAATATTTCTGAATTTCACGTACAAAACATTTTACATTTTTGAGACCGGGGGTGCGTACACACCTTACGCTTCGTGTATGGCTACGCCACAGGCTCTGTCTGTTCCCTGTTCCCACAGTCTGTCCTTAGTCTACAGGCTTTGACTGTTCCCAGTCTACAGGCTCTGTCTGTCCCCAGTCTACAGGCTCTGTCTGCCCTCAGCCCACAGTCGGTCCTCAGTCTACAGGCTCTGTCTGTCCCCAGTCTACGGGCTCCGCTGTCCTCAGCCAACAGTCAGTCCTCAGTCTACAGGCTCTGTCTGTCCCCAGTCTACAGGCTCCACTGTCCTCAGCCCACAGTCTGTCCTTAGTCTACAGTCTTTGACTGTCCCCAGTCCACAAACCCTGTCTATTCCCTGTTTGCTGCCTGTGTTTGTCCCTGACTCCATGCTTCTTTTGGTAGCTTGCTAGTTTCTGCAAAACAACAAGGTGGAAAAAAGAGACTATTGTGCCACTGTTCCCAAAATATCTGGTGACTGGCAAGGTGTTTTCCTTTGGACAGCAGCAGCCAGAGGCTGCATAAAAGCAAATGGAACCTTGCACGGAACAAAGGACATACCACACACGGCTGCACCCAAAGCTGATGCCCCCATGCTTGCTGGTTTTCATAGCGCTGGCAGCAATAGCACAGTTTTGTTAGAGGCTGAGTAGGGAAAAATATTGATGTGCACAGAACCCACCTAGCCGTTATTATATAGACCTTGCTGCGCAGGAGAGCAACTGTGTGTATTGTTGTGCTTTTGTGCCTGGGTTCCTGCTGAAAGATTTTCACTTAACGTCGCCATACGAAGCACAGGTGATAAGTTGACGAGATCCTGCAGCTTCGCCCTTCTGATGGTCGATCGACAGCTGTGTCACATCTGTACATGTCCACGTGGATGGGAGTGAGACCATAACGATGCAGTCTGATTCACCAGCAGATGGGAAATCCCATTTTATGGTGCATGTCTTGGACTCATTTGGCGGCCTATGAGAGGTATGCTGTTCCAACTGTGCTCACCCAGGTGTGAGTCCAGGCATGCGGGTGAAAGGTGGCCAATGAGGAAAGTTTGCTCATTTGTTGAAATTTATGTCATTGATTGTGGGAATCTCTTCGTCTGATCACAGACTAATACTTTTCGAGGAAACTTATGTTCTCATTATGTCTTGTGTGCGTTTGTATTTGGCTTGACAGGTAACCAGCCGTCCCCTCTGGCCTCAGTGGAGAGCTACAATCCTGTGAAGAAGCGGTGGGAGTATGTGGCCCCTCTGCCCAGCCCCCGCTGCTCCTGCGCTGGCCTGCAGACGCCCCACATGCTCTTCCTCATCGGTGGTGTGGCCCAGGGCCCCAGCAACGCCGTGGAGGCACTCTGCATGAGGGAGAGCGTTTGAAGAACAGCGTGTTTGGGTAGAGGAGGCTGTGACATGTCAGACACCCACAGGTCTTAACAGCAGCCCCTCTCCCCGCAGCAGGCTAAACATTTCTGAATGAAGACGACCAGAATCGAACAGCTTTCCTGCCTGAACTTTTTTTAGATGGCTCCTCAGCATGAACAAGGCTAACACGCTTTCTTGCTGTATGCAAAGAAGCTTCTACGCTCCAGATGTTTCAGACAAGAAAACAGGCAAAAAAATTAAATAATCAGCAGATTTAAGACTTGATTTGATTACACAATCAAAGCAGGGTACTCATATAAAATATGGAACACAGGGCCATAGTTGCGAATCCGGTGCAGCCACGGGCAGCGCTGACATGCATAGCACTATATTTTTTTTACTTTCTGAAAAAACAAAGGTGATACAGGGGGGTTTTTCTCTGTGAAGAAACGTTTGAATGTGCCACTGAGAGATTTGCTTAGATGACAATGACTACAGGTTCACTGTCTCCCAGGGAAACAAAGGGGTCGGGGGGGATATCAGTCAGTTAGTCTGTCAGTAGAGTGCTGTAGCCCAAGGACCTCGGATGACGAACTTTCTCTGCGGTGGGATTTTCCCTGTGCCTGTCAGTGGCAGCCATGTGTGATGGAGAACTACAAAGGCGTTCGAAGCTCAGGGCTGCGGCCACGCTGATGAGGTGCCCTGCCGGCCTCAGTCGTACCCACAATCCTTCCTGTCAGAGCGCCCGTTGCGCTTTGCCCGAGGTCAGGCTGGAGGCTGCGGGAAGTGGTGCCTGTGCCCGCTTTTTTTTTCTTCCTTAATGCCTATTCTGTCCATCTTTGAGTAACGTCTGCTTTGTGGTGTGGAGAAGGGAGGAGGGACAATGCCAGAGCAGAGGCTCTTTTCCCTCATTGGCCTCATTGCACTCCTCCCTCATGACTTCCATATCATGGCCCCATCGCCAATCTGGCGTCATTTTCATCACAAAAAAATGAACTCTGTCTGCAGATTAGCAAGGTTGAGTGGAAGAAGCTGGAGGCAGCATTAAACCGAGAGCACAGGAGTGTCCTCAGGACTTTCGTCATGTAATTGGAGGAGCCTGCCTGTAGACCAGAAAATCAAACACCCGGCTGACAGCAGCTAATGGCATCCGTTTCCCAGTGTGCTTTGTTGTGGCATCTTCATACACAGGTCAGGCGGGCAATCTTTTGCTGTCTGACAGCACACCCAGGGGAAATGAGAGATTAGCGAGCTTTCACAGTCTACATACCGCAGGACGATTCAGCCACTGAACCGTCACATGTGTATGGAGTTCCGTATGTATTAAACGCAAACCTCATCTACTTTCCCCAGTCAGCTGACATCTTATAGGTCACATAGGATCAGTGAGACATTTGAAGGATCTCCTGTCCCTTTTCTAATTGCCAGCCCCTTTACTCTCGCGAGCAGCCTTGTAATCACACAGTCCCCTGCCGGATTGCTAAATTACCTGCTATTCACAGGCGAGGGGAGCGCAGTCCCGAAGTGATTAAATCATGTGGTGGGAGGTAGGTGGCTTGGGGTTTTAAAGTGCCATCATTACAGAGACCTCGGATACTTTAGCATATGCCACCCTTGATATCTATGCATTCACAGCTCCAGGGCATCCTAGGCCATGCGGATAGCGCTAGCCTGAGCAGCTGGTGGGGCGTATTGCCGCAGCCAAAATTGATTAGCGCTGGCATTGTTCCCGCACCGCAACAAAGTCGCATGTCGGCACAAGCCCTTAAGCATCAAAGACTTCTGCAGAGATGCCCCTCACATCCTCTGTTTTTGCCCCGTGCAATTTGATTTGTGGATGTTGCCATGGTTTCCACAGGGAAAGATTTTTGTAAATCTGCCAGGGGGCACTGTTTGATGGATAGTTAAGCACCTGTATATTAACATTAACCACATGACTGCAAAAAAAAGTGGTGAGAGCAGCAGAAATATCTTTCAATTCGGGGTGAAATCGACTTCTGCTTGAAAGGAATGAAATGATTCCGAAACCTTGCTGTGTGACCTAATTGTGTGGTTGGTAAGCATCATACTGCATCTTGACTCACATTCTGCCCTTCATTTGTGCCAGAGAGGTGTGAATTTGGTGCAGACTAAATAAAGATATATTTGTAAATGATCATCTTCCCCTGACTTATAGTACAACGGTGACTCATTTATTAATCAATGGCTCTGTCTGCTTGTAATCCCCAGGTGACACACTCACCGCTGCTCCTTAGCTACCTGTTCATTTGCTCACACGTGTGCCACATTCCCAGATTTCTAACATTGTTGTCCTGGTGGTACTATGTCAGTCAGTGGGTAGTGAATATTCTCCTCAAAGAACATGCGTTTCCATTACATAATGTGGGCTGACTGCATTATGAGCAGGGCTATGAGGAACAGAGGAAATAAAACAGAGATGTCCGGAAAATCGATTTATTTCGGCCCAGCCCCTGGTCATGGGATGGAACTCTTTGCAAGGGCACTTGTGATGGGGTCTGGGAGCACAGGATCATGTTTCTCCTTCCCATCATCCCCCCTTTCATTAAGATTGTTTCTTTTTTTATCCTCCAGCTTGTCAGTACTCATCCTTTTTATGTCCGCTCTGTTTCAGAGAGATGCACTGCTGACAAGACATCCCGTAATTCCATTGGTCAGTCATTGAGGCTTAAAAACAGGCATCATTTCTCTGTGGCTGTGCTATACAGTTGAGTTACTTCATGCACACAATTCTATACAGCTTCGGTTATTTTGAGCATTTTCAGGTTTTTTGTTTTGTGGACCACTGATTTTATCTGTACCGTTTGTACTGTAACCATACATAGTGCTAGTACAAATGGTGAGTTATGGTCAGTGAAGTAAGTAGCAGTTGTGTTCACAGTTAATATCGTTTAATTCTGTCCTTGATATTATGATCACAGGTATTTCTGCTGAGTCTGTATATTAACGGTTTGTTTGACGTTTTATTTCCATGTACAGCTTGTGGGTGCAGCCATTGTTTGTTACTTGAAGGTCTGTGTGTTCTTGATTTGTGTGTATTGTACAACCAAGACCAGATCTGTTTTTTTTTCTGTTACACTGTGCTGTGAAATCAAGTCAGTGTTTACCACAGATCTTGTAGCAGGTGGTTGCTGGGCGTGTCCTGTGTAAAAGGGAAAAAAAAGCCGCAAAATTTGACACTTGAAAATTGGCGTGTTGTACCTCTTGCTTCGAGAGCGTTCATGTTTTTCAAACTCTCCAGGCCAATGCGAGCTAACGAGCCGTGATTAACCCACTTACATGATTCGCTAACATCCGCTTTCCACCCGTCACAGTACACAATCAGTATAAATTAAGAAATATGAGATCTCCAGGTGATTAGTGCCTAATTATTGTCCAACGAGTGTGTGCGTAAAGGTTAAATTGATTCGAGGTCAGTGCTTTGGGGTGGAGAGCCTTGAACATGCTGTACATGCTAATTTTTATTCAGGCAAGCAAAGAAAGCTGATCTTGTGTTTCCCCTCCACCTCGATGTGAGGCGACCTCATTTCACCACAGTAACCTGTGGCACCTTGAGTCCTTCTGTGAAGTCTACGGCCCTCTTGTCTGAGGTTCGGACGCAGGTAAGAGCGGCAGGTGGCCAGAGCAGAGACCCGATGGTGAGGCGTGTAAATCGGAGCCTTCATGCTAGGACAGATGTGTATGTTACACAAAGTGACAGTGACTTTGGTGCAGTAGTTCAGTGCCTATATTTGTGAGGTGGTGCCTCTACTATGAATTACACAATAAAACATTTTATTTGCTGTCTGATTCAGCTACTGTGTCCATTTCTTGATTCTCGCTTTCTTTCTTGCTCATATGTGATGGTTGTTGTTTTCTTGGAGGTGTGATTTGGCGCATTTTAATTCCAGTCAAGCTGTGGCTTGTCAAATTTGAAGAACCATCATCTGTTAAGATGGATAGAACAGACATATTCCTTCCAAGCACATGGATTGCCATTTGCTACACTGCAAATATGGAAAATTATTTCTTACACATTTTAATAATACTTTTGCCCATGTTTCTGTTTACAGTGGGTCCGCCATGGCATCTCAGTTTGGCTCGCGCTAGCCTATCGTCCAGCGGTATGTCGAGTGCCAGTGATTAATGTCTGCGGTCCTCCTCTGGCAGGCTAAAAGCTGCTGGAGTTGCAGTATTGATTGTAACAGAGCTAAATAAGCGCGCGTTATTTATGTTCTTATCGAAGTTTTCACAAATAACCTGAATAAAATTATTACAAGTTGATATTATTTGGACGCAAGAAGATTTAAAATCGACTTCTCGTGCTATCACACTTCAATCTTTGTTTCGTTACACAGCCATTTTTAATGTTAAATGCAACGAGTCATATTTGTTAGTCATTTTCACAAGAAAGTCATAATTTTCCCACCGTCTTTCTGCCATATCCAGACGAGGGTCGCAGGAATGCGCTCGATGTTAAATTGTCTTCTCTTTATGTTTGTAATCAGTCAATGAACAAAATCGAGACTTGGTATGGTAATTACAAGGGCTGCTCATTATCAATGGAGAGATATATCGTAGTGACAGCGTTTTATTGGCACCCCCTCATTTACATGAACATGAGCAAGCTGGTAGGATTTCTTTTTCTAAAAAATTATAACTCTTTAAATATATACAATCAGTAATCAGAATATAGTAAGAGCTCCTAGTATAATGACGAGCTAATTATCTGTGAAACCGTGCGAGATAACCATAAAATGCTTGCTCAATTTGTAAAATTACTGAACATAAAATATGCAATAACTGAATCCGCAACCCAGAGAAGACCCTGAACCACGAGATCTTCGCTGACATAAATGAAAAAAATGCTTCTCCTGCTTTTCGCTCTGAAACTGCCCATTGTGTTTGTTTTACATGAGCGTACTCGCATGAACTAGTTTTCAGTTTTTCTTTTGAGAACTTTATTGGAACAATTTCGAATATATTATACCCCATGCAATATTTCTCAGTCTAAGGCTGCATTGAAAAAATATTCACTAAGGTAATGACATAATTTTAACTCAGCATGTTTGTGGACTGGATCCAGAGGAAAACCCTCGACGACATACAACCTCCACAAACGTCGAGCCACTAACGCTGGTCCCGAGAGGCACCAACAGTAATCACTGCGCCACCGTGCAGCCTCTCATGGACCGCATTTAAGAGGTACTGTACTAATGTACTGTAACTGCTGGATGACTGTAGCTCTACAAGCGTTGACTGAGAAACAGTTGTTCAAATTAACTGATGATAGATTTTTTTTCCTAAAATCAGTATTCTTAAATCAAACACCACAGAACAATGCTACTTAGAAAGCATTGTTTAACATGCGTAACAGCTATAGACATGTACTCTCACACAACGTAACAAATTACTATGTGTAGTTAAAGCTGATAGGTTACCTTTGAAGTCTAGTTTATACGAATAAAACAATGGCCTAAGCTTATATAGATCCATTAAGGACTGGAAGATGTGTGTAAACACACACGCACTATTTCTTAGTTTGAGTTACCAAATTCCCCGTTGCTGTGTATGATTTGTCAGTGTGCTCGACCTTATTTTGATGGGTTGGCGCCCCATCCTGGGTTGTGCCCTGCCTTGTGCCCGCAGACTCCGGGATGGGCTCCGGACCCCTGGTGACCTTGATTAGGATAAGCGGTTACAGAAAATGGATGGATGGGTTGTCCTTGATCACAGCATGCCGGAATCCTTGACAGCTGTTGAATCAAGTGAATTTTCACCAATTTACAAGCGATGAAATATTATTTGCAGGAATAGACGGAATAACCTTGTGTATGTGTAACTCAGTAAAAATAATACCATTGCTCAGATAAAATCGGAAGAACGTGAATACGTTACGCCAGCTTGTTGTACATTAGCTGCCGTTGAGTGCCACCTGCCGGAGCGATTTATAGAATACAACAAAGCACACTAAATTAATTCTATATTCTTTGAAGATTTAAGGTTGCAGACGTCGACTAAAACTTTGTTTCCTGCCGAAATTAGTTTTGTTTCATGTTTGTACTCGATTTCAGTTGAAATAAAATTCCTGTGCCGAAGGTATTGGACACAGAAAGACTAAGTTTTAGACAGAAAAATCATGCTGTAGCCAAAATAATTAATTATTCATTAATAGTAATCTAAACAAAACGTCCCTCTTCACTGCTTGAATACTTACTTACATACTAAATTTGATTAGCTAACGCGCAAATCTAACCTGGCAGAGAGCCAAGACATTTTTTTTTTTAAATCGCCAGTAACAATAATTTTAAATGGTTATGTAACTATTTTGCTAAAGGCTATGCTATCAGCATTAGTTACAAATTGCAAAATGCATGGATATGTTTGCGACTTGGAAATGCAGCATTAGGCATTGTTATAGAATATGAACAAAATGTACAAAACAGGTTCATTGCTTTTAAGTACCTTTTATGTATAGGGCGTCTTTATAGACACCCTTGAGTGAATATGCCTTTTAGACCGGAATATAACGTTGAAAAGGATATAGAGGATCCTGACCGGCAGTTTAAAAGGCAGAAACATTCTGGCAGCATGATGGATGCCGCCAACGCTCATTGTTATTCACGACCCACATTTCCGTATGCTTCGTTTCGTTGTATTTTCATATATACATATTAATAGTTTGATGCATAAAAATAAGGCTGGCAACTGGATGACTGATGTATTAAACATTATATACTATTTTTTAGAATAAACTGGATAGAAATTGGTACATTTGGTTTGTACATTCCTTTACATAGTGGTAAATGTTTTTAAATCAGAAAAAACACACTTTTACTGGTTTTAAGGCTTTTCGACTATACACAGAATTACAGTGTGTTGACGACGAAACGCTTTCAGGGCCTTTGCTGATTCCTCAGCACAAACTCCGCCTTCACTGTTTACTGGACAGAGCAGGAACTAAACGGTCAACCTTTCGTTTGCAGTTTTAATGACGAGGGTCCTGTATCACGAAGCTATGCTTGGTAACTCTTCGAATTTAAGGTACCCCAGTTTAAAAGAACTTTATCTCAGTTCGCTTACCGACAAGTTATCCGGCTAAGCATTAAATCTACCTCCGTGGTAGAGGCTACATATCATGGCGCCCATAAACTTTTAAAATGCAATTAGTTAAAATAATAAACTTCTATGGTTCTATGCCTCCATTCAATTGCAAAGCTAAATTAGAATGGAAGAAGCATGAAAAAAGCTTATTAAATTGTGTTTTTGGCATTTGATCTTAAGATCCCCGTTTTGTTAGGGTGATGTATTATGGAATAGTAGGCAATTTACTAGAAAGTTTATATTTGCCAGTGTAGAGGACCAGTGTGCTTGCAGCCCACTAAGTTGAACCACTCTGTAAAGTCTTCTTCAGCATATCCCAAAGACTTTCAATGGGGTTAAGGTCAAGACTCTGTGGAGGCCAATTCATGTGTGAAAATGATCCCTCTGGCTCCCTGAACCACTCTTTCAGAATTCAAGCCTGATGAATCTTGGCGTTCTCGCCCTGGAATATGCCCATGGCATTGGGCATTCGGCCATTGATGATGGATGGAGGTATAACCTGGCAATTCAGTAGATTCAGGTACTCAGCTGATTTCACTTTATCGCTGCATAACATTGCTGAGCTGTAATAATGATCCACTAATTGACTTTTAAGTATTTTCTGAGTTGAATTCAAATGGCAACTTTTTTTTGGCCGGACAGTGTATGATACCATATTTATTAATAAACACTAAAAATAGGCTAATTAGTGCAACCAGCCTTTGATGATCACATGCGATCAAAAAAAAAAAACAGGAAAAAGAAGAATCATCCTTACTGATGTGTTGTGTGACCTTGAGCCAAAAACCAAAGATGGCTAGCTTTAGACCAACAATACGCACTATTTCTACTTCATTTAATTTTAACCAGACCTTATACTGGTCTGTGCATAAAGAGTGTGACAACCAACCCATGTGATACCCACGCTGTCTCCCCTACTACCAGCTTAGCTGTGACTCTCTTAGCAAGCTTTGCAGGATTTGTACGACAAGTGTGGCTCCATTTCACCGATTTTTATGACATTTTCTTGTACGTGCAATAACAATAAAATTAGCACATATGTTTTATTTAGTGAAGTATAATTTATTCATTTTTAAGCTTTTGACATGATAAACTGAAAATCTGTCTATAACCATAGACAGATTTTCAATATTTTAGTAAAGTATAGTATGAACCTTCTTTGACGTCTGTATGAAGTCAAGCTTTAATAGTGTAATGACTGTACTTCAACAGAAGGGGGAGCCTTTGTACACTCTGAACTCGATATAGTTTGGGGTTATGTGATAGTTTAGGGTTGTGGCTTTTGTCCCTTTTCACCTTCAGGGTTGTGGGCCTTAACCTGTTCTGCGTACAGTTCTTCCTTTATGTGCCTAGATTCATTATGGCAGTATTTATCACCCGTGGCGTTCCACGTTTTTGGCTACCTCTCAGCTTCCTGTCTGGGGGACCCAGTTATCGGATTGAAAAACACTGCATTATGGCATTCCAGTTTCCTTCCACAGTCCAAATATGTCGTGTTTAGGACAACTGTCCCACTACATTGGTCTGGATCACTGACCCAGTAATTACTTAAGCAGTTACTGAAAATGGATGAATTGAACTACAAATTGATATTGAGCAGCCAGCAATGAGGAAATCTGTATTCTTACATATGTCTGAAATAATATGATTATTTTGACATGTTACAGGAATAATATCCGTGGCAACACATGCATATTGGGAATGGAGGACAAAGTATTATTATGGTAATCCACCAATGTCTTGAGAAAACATGACTTACGCTTTGTTATGTGCGCAGTGTTTAATTCACATGCATAGAATAATTTACGTGCAGAGATAACCCAGTCCATCTTCTTTCAGCTGGAGAAAAAGAGACATTAATGAGTGTAGTCAGTGTTTAGAAAGCCTAAATGAATGAGCCAATGCATTATTGCATGAAACACCCACAAATATATGACAACAGAAATGTTATGTTGTGTGGTGGGTATTTGATTTTAAAATCCCCATTTAGTTAGGGTGATGCACAATGGAACAATAGATCATTTACAAGAAAGCTTATATTTGCCAGTATAGAGGACCAGTGCGTTAGCAGCCTGGTTCCCCACATGAAAGGCTGCTTTGATTTTGACCAGCTCAAAATTAAATGCAGCAAAGAAGGCAGATGGAAGGCTAATTAAAGAGTGAAAGTGATTCAGTCGTGCATAACAGACAATGCAGGGCACAGCAATACATAGCAATAACACAGTTCTTCTAATTATAAATCTGTTAAATTAAAATATCCTGGTGGTCTTTATTCTAAAATCTAAGTTTTTTGACCACATGTGAAAGGCCAAGGGGCAAAGATCTTAGAGCAAAACAGTTCCACCCAACCATCTTCCAACTGCTTAACCAGTGCAGAGCTTATCCCAAGTAGCTGGGGTCAAAAACTTGGCAAATTCTGATGCACATTTTAATCAAAATGCAATTTTTACCATGGACATGGCGTTTAAAAACATAGCCTACATATTTTTGTTTTCCTCAATCAGAACATTTAGCCATGGAGACAGATGAGTCTTGCCGTGGACATATTTGTCCATTCATGGACAGGTGGACAATCCCTGCCAGGCAGCATAGGGTACACATCAGGAGCACGCCTTGGAAGGAATGAATATCATTTAACAATCCTATTTTTATGGTAGCATCTTCAGAAAGCTTGCACTTAATGTGTACAATGCTTTGGCTGTTTGGCTGAGATAAATACCAGCTGAGCACTTGCAATGTTTTAAGGAGTGTGACTTTAGTTGGACCTGGTCTTCTGTCGCCAAAGCTGTAATAGATGGCTGTTATTACCAGCATAGCAAATACAACTGTACAACATCCCTGTCATTCAAGCTGCTGTTTATAGCCGTGGTGGAAATATATTTCCATTCTCCATGAAGATTTACTGGCCTCTTTAAATAGCTGGCCAGTTAAAATGATGTATTCCAGTTCGTACAGAACAGTGCAACTGCTAGGTCGCGACTCAAAAGTGGGTCACCATCTCCATCCCAGATGAAAATTTTTACTATCAGTATAAATCTGGATCCTGATGCTAATCCAGTAGAGAACCACTGGTATAGAAGTATTATTTGACATTCTGACAATGCTTATTCCCAGTACTATCCTGTGCACAGCTGAAAAATTACAACTAACCTTCACAGGATTTAGGCGCCTTAAAACACATTTCTGTATTGTGTTTCATGTTTTGGTCATGTACAATATTTTATGTCCTTTTTTACAAGTTTCAAGTATGTTTAGAAATTGTTTAGAGAGTATAGTAAAGTTTTATTATGCATATCAGTTTGCATGTTCCTAAAAGGTCTGCCAGTTTTGTGCCTGAACAGAGCGATTACTTCACAGGGATGTGAAACTGTTTGTTTTTTAACTGTAAACCGAGCAGACTTCAGAACAGTCAGCTTGTTGTAATGCACCGAAACATTGGTTTATCTTACTACCAGGGAGGCACAAAGATATGCATATGTCTCGTTGTTGCCCTTGTTCTGGAGCTGGAAATGAAAAAGTATAACTTTGCATGCTGAAGTGAAATCTTAGACCTGACTGAGAAAAACGTTTTCATTGCATTTCAGCCCACAGGGTGACACGGCTGCTTTGTAATGACCTCTCTCTGGTCTAAGGACCCAACATTGCCTTACTACAGTTAGAGTCACAATCAGTGGACACTTCTAAATAATGCTACTTATTTTTAGGGTTCTGGACATCTGTAAGAATATTCCACATTTTTATCAGGAAAAAAAAATCTCCTAAAATAAAGCCTCATTACTTTTTTCTGGGGATCTGAAGAAAAAATGTCTAAAAATAGACTACAAAAATGTGCCATAACAAAGCTTCAGGCATATCTGGTGTATTGCCCTTTTGCAGGGAAGCCCTCAGGATGAATGGCAAGGGGAAATTCAGCTGCATCAGTGGCCTTCAGTGGGTTTCCAGCATGTGTGGAGTGTGAAATACACAGATGTGTGTAAAACAAAGATGGACAATACAGACTTTCATTTATCTTTATCATGTGTACCTTACAGTACCAAAAGGCTTGCCCGAGAACATTACTATAGGCATATGGTGCAAAAAATAAACATAAACACTGAACAAGTTAATGTTCCACAGTCCTTCCCTTATTAACACGCTTATCAGTCCTTGGCATCTGAAGAATGTACTTCCCAGCACACAGACGTCTTACCGAGGCATCCAGTTTTCCTTTTTGTAATTATGTTAATGTTTGTTTTTTCAACAGATCAAATCCTACCCAAGTGCCCCAAACACATTATTATACATTATTAAATAAGTGTCCTTTACATCATGAGCGCCACGCTCACACAGACAGGTAGGCTTATCTATGGTTGAAACATTTATAGAAGGCACATTGTCCACATGGTGGAGAGGACATTCAAAAAGTGAACACAGGTAAACTCTTGTTAGATGGTGAGATACATGCTCGTTCCTAAACTTATTATTGCTTGACTCAACACATAGAAGAGCCACAATGAGTATAACAGTAAATGTCATTTTCTGGAGTCACAATAACACGTTTACTTGTGCTGCAGTAAACAATTAAGTGGCACTAATATTCTGCAGTTATGTAATCATACAAGTATATTTTAAATACACAGACTTGTCTTAATTGTGTTCTCAGTGTACACCCTGAATGTCTAATGTTTACATCACAGTCACAGACATGGCCAACAGCAGAAAAAGGCCCAAAGAATTAGTTAGATTAGGGTTGCTTGAGTACAGAAATACCACCTTTAAGACAGTACATCTTTAATTTTACCCTTTATGGTAACACTGTGATATTAGTGGTTGAAGTCTATATTTTCAGTTATACTGAATGAAGTCACAGCACAGGAGGACGAGACTGCCTGTTCGTCTCCTTGGGCTTCGTACAGACGTCCTTTTCTGCTGCCTGCTTGCCCTCAGCCATCCTGTCCGTAATATGCTCCTTCTGGTTCTCGAGCTCCTCCTCTGAGCTGCAAGTGAGGCCGTCCTGAAAGTGAAGCCTGCGGTGGCAGTGGGCACTGAGGTCCAGCAGGTCAAAGGAGTCGCTGGAGAGTAGGCTGTCATCGCTGATCACGCTAGAGGGCCGGCTGTGATGTAAATGCGACTGGGTCTCCTTTGTTGCACAGCTCCCCCCATTGGACCGGAGGAGCTGCTGCAGGGACTCAGAGAAGTGTAGGGAGGTAACACGCTCGTCGGACAAGTCGAGACTGGTGGAGAACTTCCCATTCCGCTTAAGAATCCCTTTCCTCCTTCGCACCACCGGTGCTGGGCCCCCCTCCCTGGATGGACTTGTTTGGCAGCCTGCTCTGTCCAATGAGCCCCCCCGCTCTGGTGATGATGAATACCCAGACTCCCTAACATAGAGCTTCTTAAGGATCCCCTTCTTTGGCATCTTGCTGGATGGCAAGCACTTGGGAAGAGTCTGTGAGTTGCCGGGGCTGGTGACGGAGGTGTGGTGAAAGTGATGAGGGCTGTCCCAGCTCTGCGGCAAAGCGTCCGCTGACTCGGCCTGAGGGGGGCGTGCCTTGTCGAAACTGCTCTGTGTCTTCAGGATGCCCTTGGGTCTCTTCTGGTCCATGCCGAGCAGCGTGGGGTCGCCTGGATTTGGCTGCAAGATGGCGTTTTCCTTGCGGGATTTTTTCAGGCAGGTAGTCCCCAGTGTCCGACCGACCATGGGCTTGGGAGGAATCCCAAGGAAGACATGGAAGTCTGTGGCGGAGTGTGGAGAGTGGCCACTGGTGGAACTGTGGAGCGTTCTGTTCTGCCAGTCGATGTAACGCGCCAGCAGAGGTGATGGGCAGGCCTGGCTAGATGGGCAATCACACACTGGCTCCTGGAAGCCCCAGTTGACCCACCAGTGGTTGGCAATGTCCTCCACTGTGGCTCGTTCCTCCACGCTCACCTTCAGCATCCAGTCGATCAGTGCACAGGCATCTGTCAGACAGAACAGGTTCAGTACACTTGGTCCCTCCGCTACGACACAAAAATGCAGAGTCCCTGGCAGGTGGCTTTAGCAAGACATTGGTTACCTGAGGGTGGCTGCGGCTTCTTGTATATGCCCTGGCTGATCTGCTTGACCAGGATGCCGTAGCTGGCCCCGTCAAAGGGCATGGTCCCATACACAAGTGCATAAAGCAAGACCCCGAGGGCCCAGCAGTCCACCTACGGAAGGCACAGCAGAAAAACTGCGTCTACTTCTGCAACTGGGCATCAGTACATATCTTCCACATTTGGCTCCGAGGAAGCCAAAGCAAGTCGGATGTGTAATCTTTCATCAGTCAGTAGGGGTGTAATGACATCGTTTGCCCATGGTTCAGTATGTGTCGCGGTTTGGTATATTATCTGTTGTATAATGACATTTAAATTGTAGCCCTCAAAAATAAGACAACCCCAATTTTTTAGATGTATTTATTTGGGAAAAAACACCATCTTATATTTGCGCCATTATGTATAGGAAAATGACAGGTATACCATAATACTGTGGTATCATACCAAAAGGTTAGATAATATACCATGTACCGTGACACCCCTACTGGGTAAGTAAACATGTTGCTACCAAGCTACATACACGGTTATTTGGAAAAATAAAGAGTTCATTGTTTAATTAAAGGATGATGTGTTTTTTTTTATTAAATATAAGGATACGTAAACCTTACCATTACCGTGGCCTCAAAACCACGATACATACTGAACTGTAGGAAAACGGTATCGTTACACCCCTACCAGTCAATGTAAGTATTAACCACATATCAAGCTAAGCATATTTCCTAAGAGAAATAGCTTCTGAAAATCCACTTAGAAAGTCACCCAACTGGAACGGGAGCATTGCACCAAATGAGAGGAAGGTAATTCTACATTGCTATTAGCATGTCAGTAGTTTAAATGGGAGCAGCAGTGTGGACCTGTGTTTAAATAGATTTTTAATATTTGGGAGACGTCACTTGCTGAGGAGGGACAAGCTCCTGCTGATTGTGAGAGAGGGACAAGGCAAGACACTGCCCCACACTGCTTTCACTAATTTCTGTGTCCACCTTTGAGTTCAGGTCACACAAGGCAACAGCACAGGGACAACAGCAATTTTTAATCTCTAAAGTTATCAGTATGTATTATGTTTGAACATATGGACTAATCAATGGGCGTTTGAAACAATGGAGGCATGCGAAAACATTACGGGCTGTTCGTGGAGACTTTACAAGGACACATGTGTGCACTTAAAACCATTCCAAGCTTAGAAGGTGACAGATGTGCAGGAAATGTGTCGTGTCCCCTGGTCACAATGTGTCAAGCTGCCCACCTCACCTCAGGGCCCTGGTAGGGCAGCCCCTGTACGATCTCCGGAGACGCATACAAGGGGCTACCACAGTAGGTCTTCAGGAGTTCTTCCTTATGGTAGTGGTTGGACAGGCCAAAGTCAGCCAGCTATAGTGTGGAAGACAGAACCGAAGGTGTGTTTGAAGACCAGCCATGTTCTCAAAGCCAGCTGGCACCCAAGAAGTTGCAACCGAGGGCATGAGTCATGTCTCATGCGACACAGAACACCCACAGCCTGTAAACGTCCTGTTATGTGAAAGGGAAACCCAAAATAGTTACAGCTAAGTCTGCATGAGGAACCAGCCAGGAAAGAATGTACAGACCGTCAAGTGAACCTGCTTCTCCTGAAAACACGCCGTCACACCAGACGAGCGCAGATCTTGGTAACTGATGTGCAGCCAGGGTGCCACTGCACTGTAACCGAGGTGACATAGCGTCTGGATCCAGAAACAGCCAGCATCGACCACAGCTATGATGCCCACACAACCAACGAGTACATCTCAGGAGAGTCCGAGGCTAAATTAATGATCCCCAGCGCACAGCTGCTGAAATGGGCTGGGAGAAAAACAACAGCACAACTGTGCACTGTGTGGGCTGGCACAGTGAGCAGAGCTGACAGCTGCCAGCAGAGGCAGTGTTTCCCACTCACATGTCTACGGGGGTGACTTCTGACTTCTGACTTATGTTCAATCACTAATCAGACTAAGCCGACATACAGGTCATGTGGTTGACCTGAGACCTTGTGTCTGCTCATTTTGTTTCAATGTCACTCCCTAATCGCATGTGGCAATAAATAACTAAAGTTTTACTGGAATTCAAGTGACTTCAGCACCCATTCCAATGCCTCTGATGCACATATGCATCAATATATATATGTGTATGCATGCATGTATATATATACACAATTAGTCACAATATTAGGCTGTGATTAGTCATGATTGACTAATGATGACAAGTTTAAAATGGTAGCAAGCTAATTGCCTGTATTTTTCGGAAGATGAAACAAATATACATGGTCTTGGGACAAAGAAATGCATGACAAATTGGTAAGAGGAATCAGGAGGTCTTTTAATATAACATCTTGGTTTTGCTAGTTGAAACCGTTCAGTTGCATGGTTCCAAATGTGTAAGTCACTAACGTAACTAGCAACTATGCTTTTGGGAAACGTAGCTCCTGTCACGCCGGCGGGGTTGACGGTGAGGCATGACGCGGGTGGAAAGGATGTAGCCAAAGACAGGAATGGTGGTGCTAGGAAAACTCCGTGCGGGAACTTTAGTCTCCAAAAGGAGCGAGGCACACAAGGCCACAACTGGCTACTACAAACAACCACAATGACCAACAAGGTAACTCAGGACACGGGAGTTCTTATACAGAGGAACACAAGGGAAGAAACGAGGGGCACCTGTGGCTGATTAACAAGGGGCAAGAACACGAGGTAACCATGACGAGCAACAGGCACGGCTAATTAGCAGCCCCACCTGCGGGGAACATCGGGAAAAGACCGGTAGGGCGGGGCTGGACGAGACACCCCCACTCTGCTTTTATTTATTTATTTTATTTTGCGTCACAACTTTGCTCCTTCCGTTCCTGAATCAACAGAGAACACGTAAGCATCATCATTTATTCTGAATTATATGAGTGTTTTAGTGCATATTTACATAAAATATCTTGTTTTCAGCAAATACAATCCATTGTATTTTAAGCCATTTTATGACATTTTGAGAAACATAATGTTAAATATAACGATTGCTTTGTAGCCTTATACTTGCAAAAAAATGTCAAAAAGCTGGTGAAGAACACTAAAGGAACAGCCTAGTTACCAACAGTTTCCATATATATTTTTTCTTTCTACTTAAAGTTTTTAGAGTAGTGATGAAAATTAGAAACCAAGTGACATTTTGTAATTTACAAAGTTACTGCTTATCTGAATTCGCAGTTATCCTTGAATTGGAAATACATATTTTTATCGTATTTCCTCAGTGAAAACTCTCACATCACAAAAAAGGTTGA
>JAAGVU020000103.1:15045468-15089521 GCA_011763525.2 Mormyrus iriodes | reverse complement strand
TGTGTGTGTGTGTGTGTGTGTGTGTGTGTGTGTGTATGTATGTGTGTGTGTGTGTGTGTGTGTGTGTGTGTGTGTGTTTCATTTCTTATGCCAACCCTGCAATGTATCGAAACTACGATGGAGAAAGTCATGATGCAGAAGTGTTTCCTGTAAATATTAAATGGGTAACACTTAAATGGGTGATTAATATTAATGCCAATTTTTTTCCATAGGTGTGAGGTTTTACATTTTTAGAGTCAGAATTGCCAATGGTTGTGCCAGAGTAAATGAGGAGTTCCTACAGCAAGGCAAAGAATATCTATAAATATTGATTCTCACCTGCCATGTCCAATTAAAGGGTTCCTGAAACATGGAATGAAAGCCTTGTCTGTTTGCTTTTATTTATCTACCTTGTGATTCTCCCCTTACACAGTCACCTCTGCCCAGCAAGACTGTTCTCTCCTCATGTGTCTTTGTTGCTTTCCTACATAAAACGTGACCCTGCTTTCCTCAGTCCGTTGGGTCTTTACATCTTCACATGTCGTATCTGTGTCCTGACTCAAAACGCCCATCGTGAGTCACCTTGCTGTGCAGATATTCAAACCTTGCTGAGGACTAAAAGAGAAAGCAATGGGTTCAGCAGCCATGTCATGAGGCAGTTACAAAAAGTCATTTGCAAGAAGTATAGTACCTAGTAGGAAAATAAAAACCGCAGTAAAAAAAAATATATAAACTTTTTATTTATTCTGGTGGTTGCTTTGCATTGTAGCATCTTACTATCTGTCTAGTGTCATTTTGATCATGTTCCCTATCATCCTTCAGCCCTACATCATGAGCCTTTACACTGCTATCATCCTAGAGGGAGATATGGGGTGTAACAGTATACAAAACAGCACAGCTAATATGTTCTTTCCATTCTTCCAACAACATCCTCGACAGCCTTCCTGTTACTGTAATCATTCTTATGGCCCATGCTTTTATCCACCGCTGCACTTTCTCTTCCTCTCCCATTTTCATTCCCTCACTTAACACATCCTGCCCCCCACTCCATTATCCATGTCCCCCCCCCCCCCACCCCAGTTGTTCTATTCAAAGGCTGAGACACAGTGTGGTGAGCTGCTTGCCTGTGCTGTCCTGGCTGCCTTGCTACTCCATCAGAGACTATGCCATGGGGGACCTGATTTCTGGTGTCAGTGTGGGCATCATGAACCTGCCACAGGGTGAGCCTGATTCCTGGTCGTATCGTGGAGAGAATGAGGAGGTATGATCCCACTCATTCCCCATGTAGCTCCACAGATACGAACTATATACTACATACTGCAGATAGTATGTACAGTACAGGAAGTGACAGCTAACATGGGTCATATTTGCTTACTATTGAATTGTTATTCATTTAATGTTAAAACGCAAACAATGAATATCCACATTTGACATTTCTGGTGTGTACATTATTTGCCCATCCATTTTGATCATTTCAAAGAGCTAGAAAATGAGACCCAGAGAATGTTTCCCACTCTGGGCTCACATGGGTTAGATAGCCGTTGTTTAGCTGATTAAACGTTTTCCCTGTGTTCCAGAAATGAACCCCAATGGGGCTGTTTGGTGAGGCCAAAATGACATCTGCAGTATTTTCTTGCTCCCGCAGGGATGGCATACGCCCTGCTGGCCTCTGTGCCCCCCGTCTTTGGCCTCTATACCTCCTTCTACCCTGTGCTGGTGTACTTCATGTTTGTAACATCTCGACACATTTCCATAGGTGAGCAGTTAAAGTCTAGTGGCAAAAAATACCACACTCAAAATTCATTATAGTTATTAGTATTTCCTCTCGCTCGGTTAGCTGTAACTGATTCATTTATGAGAGACCTGCTATCCATTTTACACAAAGCATATATAATGTTCCAAAGTTTCAATGGTGTTGACAAAATTTTTGAAGCCATTGGTAAACTGGACATTCCATTTCATTCTTAGGTTTTGTGGTAGATGCTCTTATATGATAAGCTATTCTTTATGTAGTAGGTGGACACTTAATATGTGAATAAGCACCTTTTCTGTTGCTTGTGTGTGTGTGTGTGTGTGTTTTAAATATTTATTTACTTGTTTCATTATTCAGTTTGTGTGTGTTCTTGTATTTTGATTTGTATGTGTTTTTGATTTTAAAATATTTATTTCACTTGTTTGTTTGTTCGGTTTGTGTGTTTCTTGTGTTCTTGCGCACATATGTGTCCGGTGTCCGGCTGCTTTCAGGCACATTTGCAGTGATCAGCATAATGGTGGGCAGTGTCACAGAGCGTCTGGCCCCTGACAGAGACTTCCTCATTAACGGCACCAACGCCACTGGAGATGTAGATATAGCTGCCCGAGACGCCTACCGGGTTAACGTGGCCACTACCACCAGTGTTCTGGGAGGGATCCTCCAGGTGTGTCAAATACCTCTTGCCATCTGTCTATCCATTTTCCATGACTGCTTACCCAGTTGCAGCCAGTATGGAGCCTATGCCAGGAAGCACAGAGACACTATGGGTAATTTAGAGCCACTGAATTGTGCTGTGGGAGGAAGCCAGAGTACACCGAAAACATTGAGAGCACACACAGAGCCAGGCCTTCCATTCACCTCCGCAAAGAAGAACCGTATATCATACCAGCAAATCCAGTCACCAATTAGACACATGCTGTCCACACAGATGCTCACGGCTTGTCCTTCAAACTAACTGCACCCCCTCCCTGCAGGTCCTTTTAGGCCTGGTGCGCTTCGGCTTTGTAGCGACGTACCTGTCGGAGCCGCTGGTACGGGGCTACACCACAGGGGCCACCGTGCACGTTGTCGCCTCACAGCTGAAGTACCTGTTCGGCGTGACGCCTCGCCGCTTCAGCGGGCCCCTCTCCCTCGCCTACGTCAGCATCTCGCCCCACACTCACCTCCTCCCACATGCCCTCTCTCCCACTTTACTCATATGCTCTTTCCTAGAATAGATCAGACTGGGCCTCAGTTGCTTTCAGCACTTAGATAATGAAGAACCTGTTTTGCCATAGCACTTAACCCTCATTAAGCACCGACTACTGCGTATCTGTATGCTTATAGAGCAAACAGGAGTCTGAGTTCTCTGTAAGGCCTCTATATTCTGGACATTAAGACTGTTCTTCATGCTTTCATACTTTCCTGTCCTCCTCTTGGTAGACGCTGATTGATATATGCTGCCTGCTGCCGGAGACCAATGTGGCCATTCTGGTGGTTGGAATGATCTCCCTCGTGGCTTTGATATCAGTGAAGGAGCTCAACTCTGCCTACAGCCACAAGCTGTTCCTGCCTATCCCGATTGAGCTTATTGTCGTACGTCTCCCATTTCGTCCCTCACAACTTCCATCTGCCTTATTACTCATTAGCTGTGGACATATGGACATTTTCCAGGCCAGAAATTGTTTTAAAATTATGGCCGGAGGAAGAGTTGCATTTAATATCTGCTTCTGGAAAAACAAGTGGGAGTTCATCCTCATTCTGTTAATATTAAGTGCAAACCATCAATGCCAGAGTTACTTCCTGATTGGTATGAAGAATGCCCTGCTTTTGTTATGTACAGTACTGTGCAAAAAAAATGTTTAGAGCCATTAATCTAGCTAGTAAGTATATAATTGCTCAGAAAAAGCACAATTTAATATTAGAATATACGAAAATTAACAGTAGCACAATATAAACTAACAATAATTTCTTCTGTTCTCCAAAAAGTAACTGATATCTTGCTGGTTGGCTAGAAGAACATCACTTCAGTTCCCAAACCTCAGGAGCACCTCAGCCATTCCATGGATATGTTGAACTGTAGAAGCTCAATTAATTCTTTAATTAAATGACTCAGTCAGGTACTGATTTGCGAAACATGGTACTTTAGGAGAGGTTTTTTAACAGTTAAGATAACATAATATCATAGTTTTACACCAAAGTGAAGATCATAAACATCATTTGCTTTGACTGCCTAAGACTTTTGCACCATAACTGTACATTTTAGAGAAGCATTGGGGTAGGAACTATGATAATATGCTGTCTTACTTTGATTACAAACATTGCAGCCACACATGTGCACAGACATGCATGCACATGTGTTTGTATTCATATCTTTGTTGGGACTGTCCATTCATTTTTATTGGAAAAACTTTAATCCCAGCAATGACAGCCTTAACCCCTACCCAGCCGTAACCTTAACCATAAGTAACCAAACAAAATACAAGACATTTGGCATTTTTAGTTTTTTGACTGCAGTCACAGATTTTTATAAAATTGAGTTTGGTCCCCACAATGTTATATATACATAATGCCCCCCCCACACACACAGATGGACATACCTAGCAGCATTTGATTAAATGCTTACTTCCACAGTATGAGCATTTCATAGACTCTGTGCTCAACCGTAAAGATTAACCATTCATATTAAGTCACATTCAGAAATTATTTTCTGCATAATCTGTTTTGCTCCAGGTTTCTGTTTCACATTTGGCTGGATATTATTCCAAAATCTCCACCTGTGTAATCAGTATCGTCAAAGTTATCCACCAAGCAATGGAGCTTTTCATTGGGTTACTCGGTTAATTAAAGAGGACCTTCTCTGTAGAAAAAAAGGTATAATAGGCCTAAAAGTATAATAGATCTAAAACTTCCAGAGATAGTTTAACATATCATAGCATGTGTTTGTCATATAGATTGTGGCAGCCACTCTGATTTCATTCTATGGTGATCTGTCGAGCCGCTTTGACGTTGATGTTGTGGGGGAGATTCCAAGCGGGTGAGTGTTCAATGAAAGATTTAATTAGACCTGGTTGTATTCTACTTCATATTAAAAATACAGCTGAACATTACTGAATAGGTATCAGTAGCTTGACATTGGCTAATAAGGGGACAGGAATTGGAGAGACACCAGAAACTCTATACTGTACTCCACACACAATAGACACCTTATAACATTACAGTTTTGGTTTGTGCATATTTCGGTCAAGCTGTAAACTAAGCCCATCTACCTCGGTTTGCCCCCTTGAAGCTTTCCTTCTTATCTGAGCCATCTTTGGGGGCCCTCTGTTTCCATGCACACAGGTTGAAGCCACCCAGTATCCCCGATGTCAGCATTTTCATGGAGGTGGTTGGGGATGCTTTTGCCATCGCTGTCGTCAGCTACGCCATAAACATGTCACTGGGCAAAACCTTTGCTGTCAAGCATGGCTACAAGGTGGACAGTAACCAGGTACATCTTTGACACAAGTGCCATATGGAAGATTATACTGTTGGAACACACCAATAACTATACTCTATCAAACTGAGTAAGCCCTGCGATGGGCTGAGTTAGCAGAGAGTAACCCGTCCTGGGTTATTCCCTGCATTGTGCCCATAGATTCCAGGATAGGCTGCAGACCCCCATGACCCTGCATAGCAAATGCGAGTATGGAAGACTGATGGATTGAAATACCGTAAACAACAGTGTCTTGTATATGTCATAAACCAGTTGCTGTCAAAGTTGAGCACTGTAACTCTCTTGAATTCCTGGCAATACAGGATGAATTCAAGCCTGCGCTAAATCTGAAATTAGGGCCAGTGGTGCAGGTTTGATAAAAGATGGAGGCCAAGATAGATATTGGATTAAAGGAGCTTGAGCTGAATAGAATATAATAGGCTGATATTTAATTACTATGGCTGTATTCGAAATTGTTCACTCACTCACTATTCCCTGTATAAGAAAACTGATTTAGTTCATGATATATATCGGGAATTAGTCAGCAAAATAACATGATGGTTTTGAATGCTGTATTCCAGTATGCTCTGTGTTGGTATCCTAGCAACCTGTTATATTTGAAATTAGCAAAAAACAGTAACAACATAAAGAAAATTGAACAAAGGAGAAAGTAAATTAGGATGTGTAAGCCTGTAATTGTTAAATTATTATTTTTTTTAAATGTTCTTATAATTGTATTCAGTTACTTTCTTGTGCAACAGATGTCACCGTTGCATTACACTGTGATATAAAGGGAGCATTGTAGTGTACATTATCTGTAGGCTACAATGTGCAGTTCAATATAAGTATTTTATACTGCATAATATAGTGAATCACATTTAGTATTAAAAATTCCAGCAGCAGTACAGAAAAATTACAGAAAAAGCAGATAAATTAAATAGGTACTAGGGAGCAATTTTGAATACAGTTTTTATGATAATGATTAGTTGCGTCAATCGATCAAAAAATAATCAAGTTAATCACAATAGTAGCCTGCAATTAATCATGATTAATCACAAGTTCAAAATGGTAGTGGATTATTTGCTTGTATTTTATTGAAGATGAAACAAACGTGTGGTCTTGGAACAAAGAAATACAGCACAATCTGGCAAGAGGAAGACAGTTTTTTGTTTAATATAACGTTAATTTTGATAGTTAAACCATTCAATTGAATGGCTCCAAATGTGTAAGTTGCTAACGTAATTAGCAACTATGCTTTTGGGAAACGTACCCCCACTCTATTTTTAATTTTGCATCACAACTTGGCTACTTCCATTTTTTAACGGAGAACACGTAAGTTGCATCATTTATGTGAATTTTACAATTGATTTTAGGGCAAAAGTTAATATTTTACGAAAAATATCTTCTGTTCAGCAAATACAATCCATACTATTTTAAGCTATTCTACAACGTATTTTGACAAACGTAAGTTAAATAAATCGATTTCTGTGTAGTCTGAATTTGTGCAAAAAAGTTTCATAAAGGGAGTGAAAAATACTAAAAGAAGAACCTAGTTACCAATAGTTTGCGTCTATATTTTTTCTTTTTCGTTAAAGACAAGTTTTTACAGTAGTGATCAAAATTAGAAATCAAGTGACATTTTGTAATTTACAAAGTTACTGTAACAGTGCGTGAAAAGAGAACCCGAATGCGGATCAATTCCGGGAAGCAGAGGTTTATTATCCCTGGCGATAATCGTAGTCGGACTGTCCAGATCATAACCAGAACAGGCGAAACAATATCAAAATCGTCGGGCATGATCGGAATCGGTAAAAACAGGTAAGGGTCAAGCGATTAGCAAACAAGCGATCAAAAAAGGGACAAGGTAAACTCCCAAAACAGAAGCAACAATGAAAACCAGGGGGAAAAAAAACCTGTGAAGTATACACAGGGAAAACAAATGCTCGAACTCCCAGGAAACGGAGAAGATCTCGCAATAGTCTTATATGCTTCCGGAACAGAAATAAGGGGAGCAATCAGTAGAACACTCAACAGCAGGGTATGGGCGTGGCTGCACGGAACGAAATCACCGGCCATCCTGGGGTGTGATGCGCGTAGAGTCTCCCTGAATGAGTAGAGATAGTCGGCGGGGATCCCTTGGGGGACGAGGTTGCTGAGGAGGGAGTGACGAAAAAGGGGAACCCCTGGGCAGGTTCGAGACAGTTACTGTTTATCCGAATTCACAGTTATCCATGAATTGAAGAGGTGTTTTATCGTATTTCCTCAATGAAAACTCTCTCACGTCATAAAATAAAAGGTTGAAGCGCCACAGTCAGTGTAAACAAATCCCAGACATCTGCTCTTGTTTATGTTAGTCAAATTGGACGTTTTCACTTGTTTTCTTGACCCAGTAGTGACTGTCGTATTATCGTGTCGTTGTTGTATGAATAGCGCAAATGGGTGGGCGATCAGCGCTGCTTCGTGACTCAGACACTAAAGTCAGTAACTCTTGTTCTTTTTATTCTCCTTGCAAAGCTCCAAAAATATATTTAGTTTCTACCTATATATATATTTGAAAAATAGACCGTTCAAGGGTTTTGGGAATGTGTTTCTATGTGTGTGTCAAAAACTTGCAGTGCTTTTTAAAGTTTTGGCGAGATTTCTGTTTTATCTTACGGGCAGGACTGCCGACTCCAGAGGGTTAAATTGCATTAAAAACGAAACAGCGCGTTAAGGTTTCCCGATTCATCTCAAGTGTTAACGCGTTAATACTGACGGCACTAATAATGATAATAATGATAACCTTTGACCTTATGAATGCGATTTGGTATGATCTCACCTCTCCTCCCTCTCACTTGCATGCCAGCCTTATTAACCACACAGTCTCCATAAACTTAAAATTAGTCCCATATTAACCCCAATGGAGAACCTGCTCATTCTGCAATAGCAAGATCCAGCCATCTATCCATTTGCCCTCCTCCGTAACCTTGGTGAGCTTGCAGCCTGTCCTAGGAAGCTCAGAGCATGCTGCTCCATCACAGACAAAAAATTCAGAGATTAATTACCTAGATTTTATATGAATTGTATAATCTATCGGTTATCTTCTGGAAACCAATCAATCTTGACCCAAATGCAAATTAAGCAGACTATGTAGTATCCATTAGTACTTACCACTAAACAGAGCACAATATATGTGATGCTTGTGTGGAGTCTGCATACGTGAACCTGTTCTCAGAATCACATTAACTTTAAGTGACAGTGTCCTGACACTTACGTCCAAGGTCGCGCTTCTTCACACCTCTTAACAGACATGTTAAATTACTTAACAGAATTTATAGCTGTGCTTTTACCCTTGAATTAAGAGAACAACCTTAAGATGAACATGTTGCAGAACAAATAATTTAAAATGAAGCGACAAAGCTTCTCTGTAGAACAAATCAACCTAACATTAAGTGAGCAAGCCTCAACTTTAATAATACATGTGTAATATTTTTATTTAATGCATAAAAAGGCTTAAATTATTGTTGATGAAAGAATTTTATTAACAGCTCTTATCAAAATGCTGCACTGACAATAATACATTTAGTAGCTTGACTAAACTAAGAAGCTGACATTTATTTGCAGGTAAATGGCTTATGTATTTATGTATGGTAAACAGAAAATAATTCATGCTATGCTATCTTACAGCCATATGGTGTCTTTGAGGAAACCTCCCATTTTTGTCGTCTTGCTTGGACACAATCTTGTGAAGCTGAGTGCTTCTCCCGCCTCCCTCACTGCCTTTGTAAAGCACTTTGAATTGCCTTGTGTCTGAATTGTGCTATATAAATAAACTTACCTTGCCTCGCCTCACTGAATCGTCCTGGTGGAGCTCTAACGCATGCTCACCTCTGACCCCCACTCCACGCAGGAGCTTGTGGCTCTGGGTCTCAGCAATGTGGCAGGAGGACTTTTCCAGTGCTTTTCCGTCACCTCTTCCATGTCCCGAAGTCTGATTCAAGAGAGTATGGGGGGCCAAACGCAGGTGAGACACATTTCAGCCATTTCCGTTTTGCCCTAGGCTAGTTTTTGGAATTGGGTCATGGTATGCCAGCAGCACCTCTATCTACTAATTGATGCACTCGTCAGCACTGCCTCATCGCCACGTGTGCTGCCTGATGTGCACTTTTGTGTTTGTTGGCAAATGCTGTCAGGTGGCGGGGGCTATTTCTGCTCTGGTGGTGTTGATTGCTGTGCTGAAGCTGGGGCCGCTTTTTGAGGAGCTCCCCAAGGTATGTTTCTCCTTGTTACTCATAGTGCCTCTGATATGAGGAATAGCTGTAATTAATGTGGTTTCCTCGTTCATTTGCGTGTCCCAGGCAGTCCTGTCCACCGTAGTCTTCGTCAACCTGAAGGGCATGTTCAAGCAGTGCCAGGATATTCCCATGCTGTGGAAAAGCAGCAAACTTGACCTGGTATGGGGGAAACATGCTTACCAACCAGCATTAATTGAAAAAAAAAACATATATATGAGAGCCACAGTTTGCACTGATCTGCATTCACTGTTAAAGTACACTAAGGACTACAATTTATGATTTGTGAAAAATGGGACACCCACATTAGTGTTTTTATGTGAACAGAGTTCCTACACAGTATGTATGTATTCTATATAAATATCTGAATTTAGTTGCTAATGTTTTGTATGAAATCATCAATGTGAACTGGTTGTCAGCACCAGAACGTGCACAGAGTGTACATTAAAGAGCAACGTCCCATACGAGTGTGTGGAGGTGTGTCTGTGTCTCAAGCGAGAAATATTGATGTAGGCTACCTTGGAATTTACAACAATCACAATGGAGAAATGCAAATTCTTACCTGTCTGCCAATCCTAAATGTTGTAACCAGTGATGTTCCAATTCAATATCAAAGATTGGAATCGGGGCCAATCCAGGCATTTTTTAATTGACCAGTTTCGGCAACCACAGCCCGATCCATAGACTGATCTATTTAATTTCCCTCATCCACCTTATGTATGTCAGTTGGGCAGACTGTAAGGTTCAGTCACATGCTGCAGCTGGCCTGAGGCACTTGGCTTGAAACTACTAAATCCTGAGATGTCAGGCATGTGGAAATTCTTTAAAAGTAGCCCAACAGCTACTTGAAATGCTTGCAAAGCAATCTTTTCGAGAGAAGGTAGCAACAGAGCATCATTTAATACAGTGTTTACCAACTCAGTCTTTTGGGACCCCCACACAGTCCACGTTTTTGCTCCCTCCCAGCTTGCAGCCAATCAAGAACTCTGAATACCTGGCATGGGAGTGTTGGGAGCTGGGAGAGAACAAAAATATTGACTGTCTGGGGGTCCTCAAGGACTGAGTCGGAAAACATTGATTTAGTACAACATTTAAATCTAATTAGGCACTTGCAGAAACATCATAAGGAAGAATACTGTGACATTGTGAGGCTTGCTTAGATGAAGAATGTATCGACACCTACTGTAAATGTATGTATATATGTGAATCAGTATAAATAAATATTGAATGGATCGGATCAGATTGGGCTACCAAAAAAGTGGGTTGGGACATCCCTAGTTGTAACTGGTTGGCTAAGGATCCCAAATGTGAACAGAAAGCAAAATGCATATTATGTCGTTCAACATTTCGAACATGGGCGAGTTGTTAGCCACATCGCAGGCAGAAGCATTGCTGTTGAGTTGTAGCCAGTGGTAGGCACGGGGAAGATGGGCCGCACCTTGGACAGTCCTGGGGTGTGTCCCATTCCTCTGAATTCTCTTCCCTACCTGCAGCTGGTATGGCTGGTTACCCTGGTGTCTACCCTGCTTCTAAACCTAGACCTGGGCCTTGCCACCTCCATCGCCTTTGCCCTACTGACAGTCATCTTCAGGACCCAACAGTGAGCTGTCTGTTTACATTTGTGTCTCTTTCAAAGTTGTGAGCCTGTTAGCGTTCCTATAATTTGGAACAAAGCTATAGGAAAAAAAGTTCAGCTGTTTTGCCAAGGAGGAAACTGATAAAGAAGCAGTTTATTATAGGAATGAAAACAAGGCCTCTTTTATCTGGCATCTCTCTCTTCTGTTTCTGTTTGGTTTTTTGTGTAGGCAGTGTAGTCAGTCCCTGAAGGGTGGCAGTTCAGCAGATTTATCAGTATTCTTTACACCGATGACTGTATGAAAGTCCAGCGGTGAAATGTGACCGATTCAGTGAATCCTTGAATGAGGCGTGTTTAGAACTTGTGTTCTCAAATAAATCCTGTGTTATATAAATCTGTGACTGTTAGTTCTAATATCTGGGCTATTGTAACTGATTATTTCTTATGTAAAGAAATTTCTTGTTACAGTGCTGTTTTGATGAACATGCACCATGGGGCAGTGCATTGTCTCCTTTTGTAACTTGGGTGCATGTAAGTGAACCTTTGACTGTGCTCGTTTAGAGTGCTGTTGGTGCTGTTGTGTGTTGACCTCAGGATTGTGTGGACTCTTCTCTGGGGCTGTCTTTGCATCGCAGGGCCTGGTGGTAAATGGAGATGGATCACATTTTCTGCTGCATGGAGAATGTGCATGCCCTTTTTTGGAAGCTTTGAAATTGTTGTCATCTTTTATTTTGTTATCTGCAAGATTGTTAGCATGTTTGTAGTTTTAATGAAGGGTACTATGCAGAATTTTGCCTATATGGTTTGCTCTTTAGGGTTAACGAACCTTAACTCCGTTTTTGGAAGCGTGTTTAATAGAATGGGGAAATATTTTTAGCTGTATCGAAACTGAGTGATTTATCACGCTGTGTTACATTGAATTCCCCATGTTGTTTCTGTTTTCATTGTGCTTTGCAAGATAAAGATTAATGTTGCTCATATTTATTCTGTCTTTGCTTGTTTCTCATCTTTCTCTGTCTCTCTTCCTCCCTCATTCTGCTCAGACCAAAATATTCAGTCCTCGGGTGGTTGCCAGGCACAGACATATACCTTGATATAGACACATATGATCAGGTGAGCCACGCGGCGTCAGCTCTAGGAATAATGTGAAGGTGTGAGGCGGTCATGCTGCGGTGGAGGATGACTAAAGGAAAAGATGTGAAAAAGGACAGCAATCTGCAGGGGGGTTTTGCCGGAGTGCCGCCTTGCCATGTTTTGTCTTTTTTTTTCCCTGCAGGTGAACAAAGTTCCAGGCATCACCATTTTCCGTTCCTCCAGCACCATTTACTTTGCCAACGCTGAGCTATATCTAGAGGCCCTGCAGGAGAAGGTTACTTTTATGTCTAATTGCATCTGTAAATTATTAATGTAGCAATTTAACCCAACTGTCCTTTATTCTTGTCTCTGCTGTTGAATCCACTGGCACAACAGCGTTTTCTGTTGCAAAGTAGCAATAGCAGTGCATTGGTGTGGATGACAGTGAAAGGGAGTCACTGTGATAGTGACAGTTGCAATGGCTGTCAAACCATAGTCACTAACCCCAGCATATCATGGCTACACGCAGAGTGGTATTGACTTTGTGAAGCGGCTGACCCACAAGAGGAAGCTGGTGGCAAAGCGCCAGTGGCAAAAGAAGAGGGATGAGAGGAAAGCGAGGAGAGAAGCTAAGAAACAGGTGTGAGAAAGCAGGTACACCTGCAGATGTCAAATGACATTGGGTCTGAGCAAGAACACGCCCAATGTGCAATTGTGGTTTAGTTGAGACGGTTGTATTGGTTCTTGATGCCAAACTTCCTTCCTTTTCCTTCTTCCATCACCAAGAGAAGGGTTCTGAATTCAAGGACCGGAACAGTATTTTCAGTGGAGCGAGTGATGGGTCAGTGGAGAAAGCAAGACACATGGGAAGATGAGTCTGGAGGTGTACAGGAAGGTGGCATCTGTGAGCAAGCTGATAGGGTTGCCATGGTAGATGGAGTCAGCAATGGCCAGATGAACCTGGGGTACCAGAATGGAGAAATCCCTGATGAAGCTACACCCAATAGAGGCAGCACCCTTGGTGGAGAAATGACCTCAGGCTGTCCAGACCTGAGCCCTTTGGATACCCACTCCATAATCCTGGATCTCTCCACCACCAGCTTCATAGACACAGTAACCATCAAGACTCTGAAAAATGTAAGTTGACGTGGTCAGGGAGTTATATGGAAAGGGTGATAGGGGCAAAGATGAAGGCTCATTGTGTAAGTTTCTAAACATTCAAGATTTTTTTGAAGGGAGATTTCCATTGGCCTTGTCCTTGGATGATAGTTTTCAGCCTACATTATCTCTTGGCTTCTTTGCAGATATTCCGTGACTTTGGAGAGATAGATGTGGATGTGTACATGGCTGCCTGTCAATGTGAGTGCATTTTAAAATGGCTTAATGGATTGCACAAAATCAATACTATATAGCAGTGTTTCCACTGGCTGCTTGTGTGAATGCATTAGTGTTGGCCTGGAGACAATGGGCTATCATTAGGATTTCATTCACTTGAAATAACTAAGCTACCTCAATAAAGCAAACATTTTATCATATCTATACATCAATAAGCCAAAACACTGAGATTACCCCCACATGAAGCGAATAATATTGACTATTTTGTAAAAACGTGTGTATGTGTGAAAGACTGGAATATATTGGACATAAGCCAACATTTGATACTCGTAGCTGATGCGTTGAATGCAGAAGAAATGAGATGGGATAAAAATCTGAGAGACGCTGACAATGGTCAAGTCATTATGGCCAGATGACTGGGTCAGAGCATCTCTAAAGCAGCAAGGCTTGTGGGGTGTTCATTGTCAGCCAGGGTACGTAACTGCTGAGAGAGATCTGAGGAGGGAAAAACCACAATCAAAGCAGGGTGACGGCCGGCTGAGATGTGTCGATGCGTCGATGCAAGTTGTTAATGAAGGCCACCCAGTGTGGTAAAAATCAACAGAAGGGCTACTGCACAAATGGCAGATAATTTTGATGAAATCTATTTTTGAAATTTAGTTTAGTTTTAGTTTTCAGTGTTTCTTTTTAGTTTATATTTTAAAGAGATATTTCCATTTTCTTTTAGCTTCAGTTTAAGTTTTACTAATTTTATTTCTAAGGATAGACTTAAGGTTGCAGAGCTATTTAATGCATATTATCTTTAGAGAATTCAACTGGAATATGCAGTGCCTATTATGTAATCAAAATTGACATAACAAATTACAGGTATTATTAATGGTCCTCTAAAGGCAATATACCGAATTACCTTGAATGATTTTCATCAAGAAGGAAAAATTAACAAATCGTTTCTATAGTGAAAAATTATTTAAAAATGGTAATTATTTCTTCACGTTGAAAGTTGAAACCCAAGTTGTTGGTTTCTGCGACCGTAAACACTTGCATTCTGTATGTTCTACTGGACAGCAATACTTCGAGTGCTGAAATGAGTTAGTAGTATTTGCAGCTTCAGTTACCACTGAAAAGTTTTCGGCAAAGTTTACTGTACACAGCACCAGCACGGACTTGCCAGCGTACCAGCATCTTTTACCTAGTTTTTCCTCAATATGTCCGTTTAAAAATATGTTGTAGTTGCTGAGTTGTGGCTCAGTTCACTGACACCTGAAGTTTCCTTTGAGTGAGCGCTAATCTCTCCCATGACTCACGTATACAGGCTCCCCCTCTACAAAAGTAGAATGTTCCTATGAGACTTTCTGTGAGCCGGAATGGCGTAAAGCAGGGGTCACCAACATGGTGCCCGCAGGCATCAGGATGCTCCCAAGGACCATATGAGTCGCCCGTGCACCTGTTCTAAAAATAGCACAACTCACCAGTGAGCAGCGTCTAAAATTTAATTTCATCCTGTTGATATGATAAAATCATAAACATGATCAGTGTCTTCACATAGATGAGTATCATTAACCATTAATAATGATATATAACTAAAGGTAAACTGAGCAAATTTGTTATTTAAGAAGAGTGTATCAAACTGGTAGCCCTTCATATGGCTCAGTACCTGTGAAGTAGTTCTCAGTTTCAAAAAGCTGGGTGACCCCTGGCGTAAAGCGAAGAAGCATTTACCATTAATTTATATGGGAAATTTTTGGAGCATTATCAGATTGAAAAAATAACTTACCAAATCATACCGAATAATACATAAAGCCTAAAATAACACTAACATATGGTAAAAGCAGAAATGATATGATAAATACAGTCTATATAAAGTAGAAATAGTGTATGTACAGTGTAGCTTCACTTACTAGAATCAATACAGTCATGTGTTGCTGAACAAGGATACGTTCTAAGAAATGTGCCGTTTCGCCCTTGTGAGAACATCATAGGGTGTACTTACACAAACCTAGGTGGTATAGCCTACTATACACCTAGGCTATACGGCATAGCGTAAACAACAATAAAAAGTATATTATTATAAATATATAAACCAGTAACATAGTTATAAAGTATTACGTACTGTACATAATTCTATGTGCTACACTTTTATACAACCGGCAGGACGGCAAGTTTGTTTACACCAAACACGTGAGCAATGTGTTGCGTGTCGTTATGCGGTGCATGATTGTATAATTGGCTCGCTGATAAATGCTAAAGGCTATTTTTGCTTTCTTTTAGTTTGCAAAAACAGGTACTAATGTATGTCTTTCGTAAAAGCGAAGTGGCATAAAGCAAACGTTTGTAGAGCAGAGGAAACCTGTACTACCAAAACTGTAGCATGCGCTTACTCGATCAGCCTTCCTTTACCCCTGTAACGTGTCTGTTCTTAGAAGACCTCCATCGCATTGGTTGGAATTGCATTCGTGTTTGTGATGCGATAGGCTATCCAGCAGTGTTCCATACTGAGTGTGTATTGAAGTTTCTCATTTTCTTTATCATTTAAATTTTATATGATAATAATACAGTAGAACCTTGGAACTCGAACGCCTCTTAATTCGACCAACTCGGAAGCCGAACGGGTCTGTCGAATTTTTTCCGTCTTGTACCTCGACCGTTTCTGTAAAAACTTGTATGGGCCGAGACGCGTTCAGCT
Organism: Mormyrus iriodes; assembly: GCA_011763525.2. Taxonomy (NCBI): domain Eukaryota; kingdom Metazoa; phylum Chordata; class Actinopteri; order Osteoglossiformes; family Mormyridae; genus Mormyrus; species Mormyrus iriodes. The sequence continues at coordinate 15,073,396 of JAAGVU020000103.1, read as the reverse complement.
CTACCGATTCGGACCTCGAGAAAAATCTAACCGGAACACGACAAAACAAAACGGAGCTGCTGAAGCCTGGACGGATGGAACCGCGTCTCTGGCGGCTGAAACAGGCAAACGGACCTGCTGGGGTGCCAATGCCTATGAATCGCTGTCAGCCTCCACCGAGGTCGACGGGCCAAAGCTGAATTTCATTGTGCTTTACCTGCAGTGCTTTTAGTGATACTGTAATAATGCCCCCTAAGAATGGGAGTAGTGATGTGGATTAAATTCATTTACATTATTTCTTATGGGGAAATTCGACTTAGACCTCGACCAAATTGCAACTGGACCTGCCTTCTGGAACAAATTAAGTTCATGTTCCAAGGTACCATTCTGTATGGTTTATATCACGCAGCACTACTGTGTAATATTTCCTATACTTAAACATGCCCCATTTTTACGATACAGTCGATACACGTTTCATGTGGGGGTGGTCATAATGTTTTGGCTCATTGGTGTAACTTAAATTTGTTCTTCATGTTCCCACAATATAAATTAATATTAATCGGTAAAATTAGCTGGATGCATATATTTCCAGCACAGCAGCAGATGCCAGGAAGTGCTTCTGTATCTCTGTGGAGATCTGTGATGCAGCTTTTGACTCTCTGATGTCCCATTTCCCATATGCCCTTGTGCTCAGCCTGTGTGGTGGAGCAGCTGGAGCGTGGAGGCTTCTTCTCTCATTCCCTCCCCAAGGGCCGGCTGTTCGCCACGGTCCATGATGCTGTGCTCCACTGCCTCTGGCGAAGGGACCAGTCGACTGTGCGTGCCTACGTGCCGGTGAGCACTGACTATACAGCTGCTCTGTGACACACAGCAAACGCAGAAACGCACACAACACCAGATTATAGACACCAATTACACAATTTTATAAATCATAGAAAGGATAAAAGAACAGTCTATCAATGAAACAGTTTTTTTCCTGGTCATAAAATTAGGATGTTGCAGTTGCTCCCACTCTGCCAAAAATGTATGCTGTGAGATCATTATCACTTTGGACCTGTCAAGCCGTGACACGTTAACGAACTGTCATTGCAGGATGTGGCTTGCAGCACCAAACTGTAACCTTGAGGGCCCCTGTCTCCCCATCATAGAATTTCCATCCCGCCTACTTCCTTTTGCTGCTGTGGTCAATATGCACGGCTGTGCCTCACCCACTCCTCTGTTGTGTTTCTATGGCAATAAGGGTTACAGTTTCTGTGGCAACAGTTTTTTTTTTTCTAACTGACATAGTCTGTAAGTCGCCTCACAAACATGTAAAAGGGATATAAATGTACATGGGAAATGTAGTGCTGGGAACACATACACAGGTATACACATCTCAGGAGGCAGAAGGGATGGCTTTGAAAGCCAGAAGCCCACAGTGACACTTGCCATTCCATTTTACAATAAGACTCTTTATTGTGTGTCATTTTAAGACATTTTAGTGAACCAGTGTACAAAGTACATTACATTTTTTTGTCTTAATACTTATTGGCTACTTAAAAATTTTTGTATCTTCATTGGTCTTTCTCTAAATCAGAGAATGACAACCTTAAATTTCAAATTAGTTTAGCTTTTTTAACTTAAAGCAATAGGTTTGGTAGGGCTATATTGTCACGCATGCCTTAAGTTAAAATGACCAGTAGGGAGGAGTTTGCAGTCAGGAAGGGTGTATCTCCACATGTACATTACATAGAGCAATTAGGCTGAATTTGTAAAGGCGTTTACTGACGAATTATTGTGGGACAATAAACACAAGGGTAAGAACACGAGGCAGTTTCCGTCTTCTTGATTTTTATTGCTTTTTGCTAAAGCTGGCATTCCTGCCCACTAATGCCTCCCCTTCACGAAGGTGATAAACAGCCCCTCAGGAACAGTAACACTGAGTCACAAACTTACAGAACACTAATACTTACAGTAATAGATACACAGGGCTGGATACACTTAATTCTATAATGTAGACAAAGTTGTACTTCTATCAGTAGCAGGAGGAGGGAAAATGGAATACAGTCAGCTGGCTGAGCTGGTGGAGGTGGGATGGTTTATTGTGCAGGATCACTCTCTACCAAACCTTCCCTGTACCCAAAGGCAGCCATAGATGGAAAGAGTTTAGTGTAGTGTAAACAGGGATTGGTTCCGAAAGTTCTTTAAGCTTATATCATCTATTATACAGTTACTCTCTTTAAATACTTATCTCAGCAAATATTGTTTAGTGTAAATTAATGGTGTCACCACATGAGTGTCTACCGTGAAACAGCTTGAAGGACCGGGTCGCCTTGCTCTGGCGATAACTGGGAGAACGGAAAGCATGACAAAGAGCCTCTGTCCTCGTCTCTTGGTCTCTGCTGTCCCAGTAACCCAAGGAGAATCTGAACCTGCTTTTCTCCGAAAGGTTGTCTGTTATATCGTAACTGCAGACGTGATACACGAGAGGCAACACGTTAACACTCCTACACTTAGAGCAGCAACTTGGAACCTTCTCCTTCAGTGGATAATACTTTGTATTGTTTTCTAGACCGCGATGTCTGTTCCTAGGTTCGGAGGTCTAGGATTTTCAGTGCGGTCGGTTTCCACGGGGGCCAGTGGCCGAGTCAGGTTACCGTGGTGGCTTTTAGCCTTTCATGTGTGCGGGTCGTGTTACCGCCACTGAATGAGAGGCGCATGAGCGCTTTCTGCTGGGGCTTCGAGCACGTTTCAGAGAGGTTCCGGTGAGGGATCTGGCCATGTTACAGGCAACCTTTCAACAAACTGAATTCACTGGCTCTGTCGCCAGCCTTAACTGGATAACATAGGTACAAGTGGCTGAAAACGGTACACAGTCATATGAGCTTTCTCTATCTATGTCTCCGGTGGCGAGTGGGTTCACTGCAGATCCTTTAAACCATACACTCCAAAACAAACTCACAGCAGGGTTCCAAGACCACTGTCTACCCCCAGGGCACCTGAGACCTTCGGGACAGGGTGGCCACCTGAGGGCCAGCTCCCTGCCAGCAGGGCACTGGCTGTCTAACTCCTTGTCAAGGCACCAACTCACCCTACAGAACCATGGGGACCAGCTTTAGACATGATGCCACCTGGACTGGAGCATGCCTGAACTTAACGCACAATGGGCTGTCACCTTGAGCTGTGAGACAGACGTAGTATTCCTGCATAAGGACTGAGAAGGACAGAGTGTCGTGCTGCTTAACAAATGATGACGGTGTAAGAAATACAGCTTTAACACTGTGGTTTACTCTTTGGCCAGCCGGTGGCCTATGTGTAGTTCTACCGGAAACACATAGTACTTTGCAAAAGTCTTAGGCAGTCAAAAAAATGTTTATAGCTATTTATCTGGGTACTAAGTGCACATTTTCTCAGAACAAAAAACACAATAAATTAACAGTGACACAATAAAAACTAGTAAAAATTTCTTCTGATCTCCAAAAGGTTACTGATATCTAGGTGGATGGCTAAATGAACACCGCTTCAGTTCCCAAACCTCACCTCAGGGGCACCCCAGCCATTCCATGTATTTATTAAATTTCACCACTAGCTCAATTAATTAACTTAATTAGTTAAAAAAGTCAATGACATATTGATTAGCCTTACGGGGTGTGCTAGTGGTTTAGTAAAAAAATACATGAGTGTATTGTATGGCTGCTGGAAATAATGAGGTGATTGTAGCAGAGGTTTTGAAATGGTTAAGCTGTGAAAGGCATAATAACATAGTTTTACACCAACATAAAGATCATTTAAACGTTTTCTTTGGCTGCCTAAGACTTTTGCACAGTACTGTATATTCTGATGAATTCAGCACCTGAAGTCTGAATACTGCGTGATGATGGTGCCAATGTGCATATGCCAGGGAGAGATCACTTCTAACAACTCCTCAAACTGTTGGAAAGCAGTAAATAGAGATGTGGCCAAGTGCAAAGGGGAAAAACAGTCTGGTTTCTTTGATGTTCATTTTAATGAGACTGCGGTCCGACCACAATGAAGAAACACACGGTACCAAATCACGGCTAAATGCTGGATTCGCGATATCACTACAATAATTTATAAATATTGATTTTGAACGTATTAAATATCTTTAGGTCAGAAGTACTTCGGTTTCACAGCAAACATGTACAGATACAGAGACAGGGGCTGAAGCAGATGAGCTAACCTGCCGTAGTGACAGGTGTAGTTAGGAATGGGAAAACGCGACAACGGGCACAAAAAGAGAGGAGGGACTCCTCGACAGCATGCTATGACACAGGACGGGCACGGCACGGCAGGGATCCAGACGGGACAGGGTGTCGAGTCACGACAAGGAGGATCGGGGCCAGCTGGAGGGGAGCGGTGACAGCGCTGCATCCAAGCCCCCCCGCCCACCCCGAAGGGCTGAGGATGCGCACATCTGCAGGATCTGTGTGGGTGAGAGTGGGTCACTTCTGAGCTTGTGACTAAACATGAAAGGAGTGAGAGAGGAGGGAGGGTTACAGGTGGGGCCCGGCCACTCAGATGACGCTCTCAAAGAGCAGCGTGGCCTTGCCAGGCCCCGGAACGGGCAGCAGTTTGGCCTCAGCCTCGGGCGCCAGGTACTCCAGATGGTGTCTGCCCCACACTGGGGCGGTGAGGTGCTGCCAGCGCTGCAGGGGGAGCAGGATTGGCATTAGTGACAGACACGGGGGGGAGACACACAAAAGCACCAGCATCCGCTCGGCCGTCGGCAGGCAGCCCACCTCCCTGAGGGAGCCCTTGCAGCGTATAAGCTTGTAGAGCACGGTGACGGGGATGCAGAGCATGGAGGAAAGGGCCAGGGCCCAGCCCAGGGCCTCGCCCCACCAGGGGTACACGTAGCTAGAATTGTAGGTCAGGGGTTTGTAGTTCACAACATGGAACAGGAAAATACCCTGTGAACAGACACGGACATGGTGTCAGGCACACATAGTTCACTTCCTGTTTCCAGCTGAGCATTATGGGAATGCCCCGCAGATCTTTGTCATGCTGTTCCTGATGTAATAGCAAAAGGATAAATAATCTCCTGTAATAAAGTGGATGTAATATAAAAAAATCTGTCATCCAGCTGTTACTGAAGCCAAAAACATGCGTGCCACTTCATAAGAGAGCACAAATATTTAGTTGCTATAAAACAAATGACAATCTAGTCACTATTGTTACTCACTGCACTAAAATTTGGTTTAACTCTGTAAATCTGTGTGTTTTTAGGAAATGCATGTTTATGCCACCTTGTGGGTAACTTTACTGTAGCAATGAGGACTGGATCTGATCTCACCTGCACACGGTCCCACAAGTTCTCCTTAATTCATTGCCAGGCACCCAAACAGACGTTGCAAAAGTCGCTGTGTCTCCGATGTCAATGAAACTGCCCACGGGGGGCGCAATTGCTCCAACTGAGTGCTACTCATAAAACTACTGCTCATAAAACATTTCTCTGCGGCTGTTAAATAGCTCAAGTGTGGCATGCTTTAGCCACACACTGCCAAATCAAGCCATTAAATTGTGCAGTTTTCATTAATACAGTGTTACATGTCCTTGTAAACTCCCTGTGACTATTTGATGTTTTTAGAGACCATAGTGTGTTTGACCTATTTCACCATGAATATGGTAGGACATTGTTTCCCAATCCGGTACTTGAGGACCCACAGCCGGTCCATGTTTTTGCTCTCTCCGAGCTCCCAGCGGAGCAAAAACTTGGACTGTCTGTGGGTCCCTAAGAACCGGATTGGGAAACACTGCGGTAGGCTGAAAAACACATTTACACACAGTTTAAATAAATGCCCACAGGTGCTGTGAAGGATTTGAGTGTGGAGCCTATGATGAGTTGTGTATTAAAGACTATACGTAGTCTGTGGCCCCTGCCCACTGACTTACCACACACACACAGGGCGTGACGAAAGACCAGCACCATTTCATGTAGGGCAGGGGATGGTAACCGATCATCCGGGCCACGTCATCCATAAAGCGGTCTGCCCCTGTGGGAGGAATCCCAGAGGTAAGGTGGGGGGGGTGAGGGCAAGGACAGGTCAAAGACACCCGGATGAGATGGGAATGCAAATGTGGTCTCCCACATGTGGTCTGGTCTCACTCCATGAGCGACTCTCCGCAGCGGTTTGCTTATCAGACAATTTATCCGTTTCCCTGTACATGCCTCCATTATATTTCTGGATAAACATTAACCCTGCAGGCATATATAAACGTGCAGCCACACACACACATACACACATTGATTAGGTATCTATATTTTTATGGGGACTCTCCATTCCTATGGGCATAACCCTAACCCTTAACTATGACAACCTTAACCCCGGCCCAGCCCTAACCTTAACCATAAGTAACCAAACAAAATACAAAACTTTTGTCATTTTTAGTTTTTTGATTGCAGTCACAGATTTTTATAAAAATGAGTTTCCCCTTGTGGGGACTGAAAAAATATCCCCACAAGGTCAAAATATGAGTTTTTTATCACCAAATGTCCCCACAATATAATATATACATGATCCACACACACACACCCATGCATTTTGCCATCTTGCTCTTCCCACACTAAGACCCTGCCACTCGCGATGGGAGAAATACAGCCCTTCAGTGTAACATGCAGGCTCACCGTAGACCCAGGCCACCACCATGCACTCCCAGAAGGCCTGCCACAGCAGTGTCATCCCGCTAGCTGAGTAGTAGTCAAAGAGCTGGAATACATACATACCCCCCTGGAGAGAGGAGGGCATGGGGCGGGGGTGGGGTGTAGGGAACCAGTACCGTGAGAAAAACCCAAGAGAAAACCTGTCATCCAAGCAATAAACCCTGAACATAAATCACCAAAACCTATTAGGAAATATGTCAGGAAATCATGCAAGCACTCCACCCATACATGACCCCTTACCTCTGTTACCATGGAGAGGTCGATAAAGAAGCAAGTGATGCAACAGATTGCCACGACAACCTCACGACGTAGGGACCCAGCCAGCGAGTTAGGAGGGAGCATGTCCATGATGCCAGTAATAAAGCCCTCTACCCCTACGAACTGAGAGAGGGGGAGGGGAGGATGAGCACAGACAGGACCAAACAGTCACTGACATAATGTAAGTGCGTGCCAAAGGTGGAAAGTAAAAGTCCAGGCCAAGATTTTGTTTCAACCATCTAGATGAGTATAATGAGTCACAGTCACAGAGCACTCAATTGTTTGGTTGAAACGAAATCTTGGTCTAAACTTTTACTTCCTGGAGCTGAACTCTTCACCCTGGTGTGTACCATCCGTCTACTCAATGCATATCCTTTACATGCTTGCTCAAATCAAATCTCTCACCAGGTGCAACACACTGGAACAGTAACTGGCTTATACTAAGCTTTCTGACATTATAATTAAACTTTTATTTAAAGTGTGAAGCACATATCTTAGGGGTCCTATGTACAATGGGCTGGGGGCGAGGGCACAGAAGCACAGGGGTCAGGGGGGTTGGCGAGCGGGTGTGTGGTCACCTGACTATCCAGGCCAAGGACCAGCAGCATGAAGAAGAACAGGGCTGCCCAGAATGGCGCCAGGGGCATCAGGGTGACAGCTTTCGGGTAGGCAATGAACGCCAAGCCGGGACCTGAGGGAAGCACTCCTCTCTCATTTAACCATCACTTACTAAAAAATATAATTAACCTTTTGGCTGAGAGGAAACGGCCAGGCCTGTGAAGGGACCATCTATGAGGGCGCACAGCAAGTCAATGATAGCCGATAAGGCTCAGAATATCACCCAGCAAACGCACCTTTGATACAGTCAAGGGGAAGAGAGGGTACTGTCACAGCACGTCATTTTTCTGATTAATATGCCCATCTGTTTGCCTGTATGTAAAAGTCCTGGAAATTAGCAGTATGGGGACGGACAATAAAAGCATCTTTATTGCTTTATGGGGGTGAAAAAAACAGAGGCAAGTACTGATAAAAGGCACGAAATGAAATTAGAGGAGCGCTTGGGGGTGCGGCAGGGAGAGGGATGGGGGGACCACGCTGGGGCCTCACCACTTTCCGCTACTCTGCTGATGTCCACTCCCTGCTCCGCTGCCATGAAGCCCAGTACGGAAAACACCACGAATCCAGAGAAGAAACTGGTGCCGCTGTTGATCAGAGCTAGGATGAAAGCATCCCTGAAAGGCAAAAGAGAGAGAGCGACAGACAGAAAGAGCCAGTGAGAGGGGGAAGGGCGAGAGAGGCAGATTAACGCTGATAGCTGTAATCATTTCGCTGATGGCTCTAGTCACCTGTGTATTTTGACTGGGCGGCAACAGGTCATAATGGAAATGGGACTATCAGAGCTATCGATATGAAACGCGTGGAAATTATAGATATAGGATTATTAAATTTGTCCAGAACCGTGTTTATTTTGCACTATGATCATGTCTCTATTTTAAGTAGACACGTAAGTCTGGAAAATTGGGCAGCTTCCCCCTTATTTTTGCCACAACTTAAGCTTGGGGCTCTGAATAGAACAGAACTGTGCCTAAATTAGAGTGCATCTATTGGAATAATGTCCTTACTGAGTTTGTCCAGAGATACAGGGGTCACAGCACCTGGGTGGATGGGCAGACATTAGAAGTGGAGAGGCGAGAGAGTCTCCATCCACCCAGGAAAACTTTCGGTCATGCACATCTACTAATCTCCCCACATAGATAATCACGGCCAAGACATTCCTGATTGCTGACCCCACTTACTTCATGAGATTCCTAACTGCGTACCATTAAAGGTGATATTTGATATTTGCTTTCTACGAGCATGAACACCGCCGGTAGAGTGTGGGTTTCGGGCAAAGCAAGTGAAGCACAAGCCAGGGTGACTGGGCAGAGGAGAACTCAAAGCCACCAGCCCACCTGCTACCACCCTGACGGGGGACAGCGGGCATGGGGAATGCCACCAAGCCGGGTATCCATGAGGAGCAACGTGATCGGAAGGGATAATGTGGAAATCACTCAAATGAACAAGGAGGTTAAAGGACACCAAATGATAAGTAAGTATGGAAAAACGAAAAAGCAAAACTGCTAGCTATCGATCATCCTGGAAGGTTTGGGGAAAGAGGGTATGTATGCTTGGGGCTGCCTGGTTAGGTGAGCATCTATGCATGTTTGAGAAGATTTCTTTTTTTGGTCCTGTTGTCCAAAACAGAAGTACAGCACTATCGACAAATAGCAACACCACACCAGCATGCAGAGAGATTCCACGAAAGCCCTTCTACAGAAACAGAACCTCACTATTAAAGTTGCATTACAGGAAGGCAACAGCAACTTAGACAGTGACAGTTCCCCCGAGTGTGGTGCCGGGGCAGCCGTGCCGTGTGACTCACTGGTAGCAGTTGTTGTGGAAACGGTTGTAGCTGCCCAGAGCGGTCAGTGCACCCAGGCCGATGGCATAGGAGAAGAAGATCTGGGTTCCGGCATCAATCCATACCTGGGCAAAAGCGATAGGATTTTGTAAGGCGACTTCCCGCTAATTCACATATCCACCATCCCTGTTTGCTCGCACGACTGCTCGTTCACCAGCGTGGCCTTCTCCTGTGCTCTTACAGAGCTTCACGGGTCAACGTACAGTGGGACGACCCGCACGCGGCAGCCGGGGCATTTCATTCACAGCGTCGGCATACACATCTGGCTGTTTCCACATACAACAGAAAACATTCAGCAAATCTGAGCAATAAACTCAGGTCAGTAATAGGGCTTTGGCAACTACAGAAGTCTGGCTATGAAATGCAAAATGGGCATGGAGAACATGTTTCTGTATTTCACTATTAAATAGAGGTAGTCCCCAGGTTACAAATGAGATTCTAAGTCTCTCTTTAAGTTGAATTTGTAGATAAGTGACAAAATAACAATACAGTATATAATTGTAATAATTATATGGTAATAATAACAGTAACTACATACGGTACCATACTGAACTTCAAGCCAACAAACTGCTGAAGCTGAACAATGTTGACATCAGGATCATAAAGCAGTACGTGTGTTCGTTATTACAAACCATTGTATTTAACCTGAATTTTTAATATAATAGGCTTTATGGCAGTCTGTTCGTAAGTACAAAGTGTCTGTAAGTCGGACGTTCTTAACCCAGGGACTGCCTGTACTTCAAGCTAACTTGGGATTGTCCAGAATGTCTTTTTGTCATCCACTCTGATCTGATTTGTCCCCTGGGTATCACGTGACCAGGCCCTCTCACCTGTGCCTCTGCTAGCTTGGACCAGTCTGGTTTCAGGTAGTACACAATGCCATCCAGGGCACCAGGCAGGGTGACACCATGGGCCAGCAGCACCACCAGCACGAGGTAGGGGAACAGAGCTGTGAAATACACCACCTGGAAGATAGATGGTGGATGTATGGCGGACGTCAAATGGGGGAACATGCTATCGCACGCTGCAGAACATAGCCTAACATGTCGGGGCTGCCAGGGCAGCGCTAAGAGGGCATCAACAAAAGGGACGCAAACTGCAAACAGGCCTCAATCAGATTGTTACAGAAAAAGAAAGTGCAGTTCCCAGAAAACCCCATACAGTGACTACAACCAATACTGTTTAAACAGATGCTGATGCGATGAGTTCTGGATTATAAACTCTGATGCTGAGGTTATTGCGTCTCAATGTACCATATCTCAAAGGGATGTAGCGCTGCTATTAAAAAGTAATGCAGTCGATTTTTTTATTTTATGCAGTTGCAAGGCATTCAGCCCAGCCCAATACTACACAAATGTTCTTTTAAATGCACCCGGAAACTCAAAACTATATACTGCTTATATTTTTCAAAGAGGCACATCTGTTAAAGGTGTTCGGGAACAGAAACAAAACTTTATAACTTTATAATGGTGAGAGTTACAGCTTCTCCATTCAGAGAACTTAAGCATAACCCTAATGAAGCTGCTATGTAGGGGGTCGGGCCGAGGGGCTGCGAAAACAAAGCTCTCATATGGGCTACTTTAAGCCTTTAAGTCCAGCTCCTTGATCTTAAGGACAGCAGAAGGGAAAAAAAAACCTAGTTATCCAGGGCTCAAATACACACACAAAAAAAGCCGGATAATCAGCTTAGGGCAGAAAAGTTGAATCGGGCCCCTTGTTTCAGCACTGCCCGGGCTCCTGGGTTCACACCGTGAAGCATGGGCGCAGGGAACAAAGCCAGTCTGAGCCGGCCACCAGCCACCTCGTTCAGGGATCTCTGGAATTTCATTACAAGGCCTCTGAGGCCTTGAAAACTCGCACGGCTGTCACGTAGGGAGGCCAGGACTAAGGGGATCGGCGGATGGGTCCGCGGGGTGGCTGCACGTTTGCTGCTTAGAGTGCAGTGCCATTGGGGAAGGAGGGGGGGTGCTGAGCATGGTGTAGGAGGAGCTCTACAAACTGGCATCAGTGTGCGGCTACAGAGCCCAGTCCTGGCTCTGTCAGATGGGGTGACATTTATCCCCAGCTGACAGCATCACGATCTCTCCTATGTAAATACTCTTACATAGGGTATGTATGAGATGTAAAGACTGTTTTCATAGACATGGGTGCCTCTTCGACAGAAAGATGTTTGCCAATATAATAACACATAAATACAATATAATATTCTTCTTATTGCACTGAGACAGAAAGCAGTGTCGTCACAAAGGGTACAGCTCTTTGGGGCCTGGAAGTAATAGGATATCTCGTGTCAAAAATAGGAAAGCCTCTCTGCTGAATTTACCACTCTGCAAGCTTCCAAAGTAAACATTCCCTTTAGGTCAGGGGTGGCCAATCTTATCGGCAAAGGGCCGGTGTGTATGCAGGTTTTCGCTGCAACTCCCTAATTAGATTAGTAATTAGAGGGCTGATTGGCTGAAGAGTCCTCACACCTGGGTTTGAACAGCTGACCTAAAGGTTATCCCAAAAACCTGCATACACACCGGCCCTTTGCCGATAAGATTGGCCACCCCTGCTTTAGGTGCAACGATTCACCCACTGGAACATCCCACACTGGCCTACAAGCTTCTGAGTGGAGAGGGTAACACCATCAGCCCCACATGTGCCCATAATCAGGAAGTCCTGTGCTGACCTTGCCAGTGGACTTCACTCCTTTCCAGATGCAGAAATACACAAAGATCCAAGTGGCCACCAGGCATAAGACCATATGACCACTGACGTCCCCCGCCTCGTCCAAACCACCCGACAGACGCAGCACCTTTCGTCTGAAAGACAGAAAATAAGGTTTCAGGGTGCTCAGGTAAGTACGTGCACACGCACACACAAAGTGGTAAGCAAACACACAGATGCAGCCCAGCAAACAAAGCCAACAGTTCTGGTGCCGATTTTGCAGCTGATCTGCTTCTCTGAGCCCAGAGAGGCCCAGCGAAACCCTTAACCAAGGATTTCTATTACTAACTTACTCGGCAAAAGTGAGTCGAGTATGTCAGAAAGAGATGCTTGTTTAGTTAGCATAGGCTCACTGTGACTGCAAGAACCAGACATGCTTTCAAGACCGAAGAGTCCAATCAGCAAGTGTATAGGTTTGGGTATGGACGGTAGAGACAAGTTTCTAGCAATATGGAGGGAGTACTGTGTGTGTTTAGGGGGGGCAGGGGGTTCGGGGTTGATTTGGTCTCTTCCCATGCTGAAACCAAACCTACGCCCTTGCCAACTGGCATGGTGCTGATAAACTCACTCCCAGAACTCGATGACCGGAGAGCGCATGCCATCCACCTCTGCACAACTGAGGTTGAGTGGGGGGAGGGAAGAAAGGTTCTGTGGGGGCTGGGGAGAGGACAGGTTATGAGAGGAGGAGGGTTCTAGAACAGGACTGGGCAGGGAGCTGTGACTGGGGCAAGGCCTGCTGAAGTCCTGGGTGCAGTTGGGTGAGTTCCATGGGTGCCCGCAGGTGGCCCAGGGCAGGGGTGACGAGAAAGAGTTGAGCAGGAAGTAGAGGCCCCACACGAGAACCATGATGTAGTACGTGTTGCAGAAGAACACAATCACCATGGAGGCCAGGCCTAAACCTGAAGAAGAGACAGAAAACAAGGGTGGGGAAGACAGAATAGCAAATGAATGGATTCCCAGAGCCGAAACAGAACAGAAGATTATGCTGCATAAGCCAAACACCAAGCAGCTGAGATCTGACCTCTGCAGGGGTCTTACCTTTGAAAAGCGGGGCGATGTTCCATGCCGAGACCCCACCTTGTTTCATGAACTGTCCTAGTGCTATCTCCAGGAAGAACACAGGAATCCCCCCGATGAAGACGATCAGCAGATAAGGGATCAGAAAGACACCTGCAACAAATAAGAACCTGATGAAAAAGTTACTGGATACACAAAGTTCAATAACTTGTTGTCACATGATATGATCTAAAGGAGATCCTTTGTGGTCTGGTGGGTTCAGTAGGGTTCATTAGAGTAGAGTTCATTATCATCACCTCTGAGTCTATCCTTCAAACTTAATATAAAAAATATTAAATATTACAAATCAAACAGAGGGGGGGGGGTTCTAGAATCTAGGTTTTAAGGTTTCTGGTCAGGAACTGGGACATTCTGCAAATGTATAACTGTCAATGTATAACCGAGGCAAAGTCTCTGCTGTGCTTAACCAGCGATATCTGTCTGGCTTTCATTGTTTTATTTGCTAAAGAAGCGGCAGGTAACGGGTGAGATAAGCAAGGTCAGCGATAAAGATGGGAAAAAGAAGGAGGCAAGAGACGGAAGGAGGTGAGACATAAATATAATGTTTCGTTTCAGCCGTGTTTGTGCACGATGGGCACAGGCTGTCCTTGAGCTACAGACATAAAGCCAAAACTATTATCCAAGCAAACCAACCACCACCAGTGCAGACGAATGGCGTCTATGCTGTAAATACTAAACCCTTAAAAGGACCTTCAGGGAAAAGAAGGACGACCTCAAACAGCCGCAACCAGGCTAAAAATGTGCTTTAAGGATTCAAATATGGCCATGGTTATGTCCTCTACTGATGTATCATTAATCACATTCTTGGATCCTTGAGTCTCCTTGCGAACTGGTGCTATTTAGTCAACATGCAAACAAAAACGACAACCTGACATTCACATGAGAGAAATGACTGAAAGAAGGGAAGGGAGAGAGGCGTGCAGGAGCAGTGCAATGAACACCCTCATTGGCTCACTCATCCGCAATGCCTACCGCTCAGCTGTGTACGATTCCTACTAAAGGCATTACGCCACTATGGCCTTATAAGGAAGAAGCATGAGAAGCTAACCGCCAGGGACCAGCAGAGAGCAAATGAAGAGATGATGGGCAGTTACAGTAAGGGTTTATTAGTGTTTAGGTGGAAGGCGATTTAAGCAAACTACCATGCAATTTGACCCATAATCCTGTCAGCTGTCATAGTAATACTCTTTACACACCATCCATTCATCTACCATAAAGTCATCCTGGTCTGGGTGGGTGGTGGACTGAAGCCTATCGCAGGCAGCACAGGGCACAAGGCATAGCTGCCCTGGGGGTGCGTGGCATGGATGCTACCCAATGTGCCCCTCCTCTTCAAACATTCTCTGCAAACTGATGGGAATGACCCGACATGGAAGTAATCTGAAGTCACGGCAACACCATGAAAACATTACATTCTCATCAAATTGATTAACGAAACTCATTACTAAGTTGCACTGGAATTGCAATTCACCTGCAACAACACGCCATAGAAAGCAGCAGATTGCAGAGTCAGAAACATGACTGATGTTATTGTGCAAACACATTTTGGCTATGTGCCCTCCTAGCTCACTAAGGCGTGTACGTATGTCTTGCGCAAACCAGGTGCTGCAGCGAAGAGGAAGTAACTTTGTGTTATAGTCTGTGTGGGGTCAGGAGGATCACCAACTGCACCAAGTAACGCAAGAAACCCTGGTGGTTTCCAAAGCCAAGGCGGAGCAATGATGATGGGACGACTAAGAGAGCCGACACGTGTGGAGAGCAAAGGAAGTCAATCATGCAAAAGCTGAAACAGGAGAGTGCATGATAGGTTAAGGGGAGGGGAAGACAGACAAGAAGGCTGTGTTTATGGCTGAGTTTATCTCAGGGACGAACTGCAGACATAAACTGTGCCTTCTGTCAAGTGACGCGGTGTGCCACGGGCGGCTGCTACGTGCGCGCTGTCATGCACCGGCCCCTGACCTCCCTTCTCTCTTGCTCTAAGTGACACTCCATCACCATTCCCTCTCCTATGTGCTGTATGCAGCCCTGCTTGGCCTCGGTTGGGTCTGATCATCACCTCCGCCGTTCTTGTAGCATAAATATGGGAACCTCCACACGTTGCCCAGTCCCACAGCGAAGCCAACGCACGACATGATGAAATCCATTTGTCTGGTCCATGTTTCCCTCTCGACCACCGAACCACCTCCCCCACCGGCATCCTCAACACCGGGCATGGGCACCAGGGGGCGTATGACAGCCCCTTCCTCTTCCAGTGGTACTCCTGACTCAACCTGGGTGGAATTCTTGTCCTCTGTACCAAAATAGAAGGAAGCAAAGGGTGGGGGTGAGGGGGAGACAAGAAAATACCATTACATAAACTTCCAGTAATAACTCCCAAATTCATCATCTTGGTGAATCAACAGCAAAGCACCCAGTCACACCCTTCTTTAACTTTCTTTATTTCAGAAGCCTACAGAACCCATAACTGCTCTGCACTTGCGCTTTCACCTAACGCCTGAAGTACAAACAGTTGCATAACATTAGTTCATTTGGGCTCTCCAAGAGTCTTGTCACACATGGGAAGTATGGTACAGCTCAGTTGAGCAGCTGGGCGTCCGTGCCAGAGGATTCCCTGCAGATAGTGCCTCACAGCCCAGCCTGCTACTCGTGATAGACGTTCTGGACATACTTGGTTTAGTTAGAAACTGCTTCAGACTGGATCCTCTTCTCCAAATGTAAATGTTTATTTTGAGACAGGAATAAACCCGGGGGAGCGAGATAATGAAACATTTTCAGTGGTAGTACAAACATCTGGATACGTGCTATGTTCCTTCAAATTATAAATGAGTTATAAATGAATAACTGCAATGGTGAATTACCCCTTCCTTTTTAATGAAGGTATCCCTAACATGACACCACAAAGCTCCCGACTACTTTTTTGTAATGTCCCAGTTGGCAAAACAATCAAGTCACACAAACTAAACAGTTTATAAGCCAGGTTTTCAAACCATCAATACATTTGCACACTAACACTTGTCAAATTTGTTTTAATCTTGAAAGTATATTGCTATAACTTAGGGGGAAAATGTGTGTCACTTAATGGAGAAAAACGTATTTAAACTCACAGCCTTAAGGTACAAAGTCCATGCATAATTCATAAAAGCCATATAAGGGTCATTACTGTCATCATTATAAAGTTTTCTCAAAAAGTATTTCGCATCATTCTGTAAAAGGTCTGTTTATGTCAGTATAGCTCTTAGTATTTTAGTATTCGCCTGTCTTTTATTCATGAATCATTCGTCATTCATTCATTCATTCATTTTCTTAATATATGTTTAATACTGTACTGCTCATGGCTTACTATAAAGCATTAGGATGCTTTTACAGAGAAGCTGAAACTAAAAATAGCACCTCTAATGAGTCTGAAAGATGCCTCCAAATATTAAGGGGGGAACATTACTTAGTCATAAATTGTTAAGGGACTTAAATCCTTGTTGCATTTCTCCTGTGTGTCTGTATATCTTCTGAAAACGTACCGTGGAGCTCAGACCCTTACATGTCTCATCATTCCCTGCACCTTGATCTTAGCCTCTTGTTTTCTAAAATCCATAAAAGGTGGAGGGTGCCAGGTAACCACCTTTCCACTGGATTCTCTCCTCTATCCCTTTCTACAAAATACCCTCCCTTCTGTGTCACTCACACTGCCTCCTCCCATCCATCTCAAACACACATAGACACACAGTTTGCAATGTTGTTGTAAGACCAGCAGGATGCATTAGGAAAAGAATCACTTCAGTCAACGCTGTGCGGCTTCGTGACACTTCTCAAAAAACGATTCTTGAGACTGTCGTATGTCATGTGACTTGCACATCATTCATAACGGGCAGTGAGACTGGCAAATACAACGCCATGTTCGGGTAAAGAGCAATAATAACGTCATCTTCAAAAAGAAAATCTTTTATACACAGTTAAAGAAAACGGAAAAATGTGTATAGTGCTGCGTTTTATAACAGCTTGAGTTCCGAAGAAGACACTGCGCTAAGAACCATACAGCGGTACTGAATGACACACGATTATCCGTCATTTTCTGTTGATACGCGGGTAACGTAGAAATGAATCATCATCAGTTTAGGTTTGCGATTCTCCAGGACGGAGTCTGAGGTACTGGCGCTTCTATCTGAAATAGAGAAGCAAGACGCTTTATTGACTACCCGCATTTATATTGTGAGTATGCGTAGTAATCAAACCTTGTATTTATGTCCATTAAAGGTGACATGTCAATTGAAAAAATCCTTTTACATATGTAATTTAAATTTTAGTCTAGCTATGTTGTTGAACTAAGAATAATTTAAGGCGGGGACGTAGTGAATGCGATTGAAATATGAGTTAATGTCACAGCGTAAGCCAAGCTGTCTAATCCAATGATAATAATAATAATACTAATACTACTACTAATAATAATAATAATAAGAAGAAGAATATACCATACATGCGCGTTCAACAGATTATCCCATACACGCTTTCAAAATTTTACTGACGATATTTCAGATGGTTGAGTGATGATCAGTTATTTCAGGATGAAGACAGAAATAATAAATCATCGGCATGGTGGTAGTAACCTATTTATGCAGTTACCTAACTGGCTTGACATTGCATCAAATGACCCATAGTGTCTCTACTACCTTTAACGTAGAAAACAAAAAACATGACATGTACATGGTATACCCCTGAGACCACAACTTATACCATCAGTATTATTAATTAATCCTGATCACATACCTGTAACGTGGTTTTCCACTTCTGGCGACATTTCAGTTGGAATCGCCAATACCTCAAAATATAATAATGTAGAAAGTGCGATAAAGTCGCGAGTTTGCGTTTTGTCCACTTTTTTATATCCTTTTGGGTTTTCCCTTTGGATATTATTTTAGTCAGTGTTGTTATGAAATATTATTCAGCTATATTTAGCCTGCTGACTAGCTATAGCCAGAGATGGTATATTTACAATGCGTCGCGGATGCTGAAGGAATAAAGATTCAAAAGCAGTCGACAAAGCACTTGAAGGTAAGCCTGAAGAATCTCATGGATGAAAATTAAAGGAAATTAACCGTAAGCTCGAAATCAAAATGGGTCCCACTGTTTGTTTCTGTTTGAGCTCCCGGATTTCACTTCGCACAAACGCTCCGTGCGCTCAGAGGACCGAAGCGGAGACTGCGAGATCCCGTTGTGACGGAGCGGTCCTGAGCCGCCAGTGCCCCCTCCACGCAGATCCCGCACCGCGATTGGCTGATCGCGGCGCGTTCCTCTGCACCATCATCTCTCTCTCATTCTGTCTTCTGCCTCCCACCATATCGTTCCATTTCAGTTGCATCTTTACACCTCACTTCAGCCGGCAAGATGAAGTGAGGTAGATGAAGGCAGTCACGTGGTTATACGACATTAATGCTATTGAGGTTTTTGCCAAAACAGACGATAAGACAAATGAAAGGCAATAAGGTGAGCGTTTGTGGTTCTCCAGATACAGAAGAATCGAAGACCGGACTGTTGTTTATTTGATGAAATTGAGCAGAAATATTAGTATTTAATTTGTCAGAGTTATTTGATGAATATGTTGTCAGTTGATTATTATGTGTTGGATTATTATGTGTAATTATGTAATGGATGGTAGGCCTATATTAACACCGTGAACAGTGCCAGGTGTAGACTCTTCGAGGGGCAGGTGCAGTCACGGGCACACATAGAACCCATGTGGTGCTCAAGCAACTGTGTCAAGGTGGCAGGGCACAGTACACGGACAATCCACAAAGTGGCTCTCCAGAACTGGGCTTTATTAGAAACACTGGACAAAACAAGAAAAAAAGAAACCAGCAGAGGTCTAAACACGGGCAGGGAGAAAACAAGAATTAAATCAGGAAGTAACACGGCACATATATCTAAACCAGCGCAACCTCAGGAGCAAACACAATGACTGACTGAAGACTAAACCAAAGGAAGGTACTTAACATACATACATGATGAGGATCAACAAGAGACAGGTGTGGGCAGTAACAAGCACAGGTGAGGGCAATCAACAGATAAAGGCTCAAGTACCAGGATAGACTAGGATAACAACGGTAACTGAACAATACCACAAACCAGAACAGGGAGCAAAATAAGGAATCAAACAGAAAAACACCAATACACAACTAACACAAAAACAAATCAAGAACCTTAATGTTGCAAAATTTAACATGACAAAAAAGGGAGCCCCTTTAGCCACACGGTGGCCCAGGAAAGAGGGGAATACATTAGGAGCCACTTTGCCCTTTTTCCAAGACATTGTTTTCTATTTCTTTTTCTAATTCTATATTTTAGTTTTAAATTTGGCCTATAGCATCTTTTTGAGCAATGTTGCCAGGAAATATTGCTGACCATTGTTGCTCGGTCACCTTCCCATTGATATTGGGCAACAAATTTCTATTTGAAAAACTGTAATCGACGGTGGGCAACTTTTTACAATAATCCAAATCCAGGTGAGGTGCCCTTTGTCTCATCTGGTTGGCAATTGCTCAAAAAGTTGCCCTGTGAATAATCATCGAGCTCTAATTCCATGAGACCGCAAAACCCTGCCCCTTCCTCTTCGACTTCCCTTGTCACAGCCACCACAGTTAATGTATGCAAATCGAGCGAACTGCGGAGAACGATCCACGTCTCCTTGACCTCACTTCATTGGTGAGTCAGGTAACAAAGATGTTTGCCTAAGCCTTGGCATTGTTTGTCAATGTTGTGAAATTAAGCCACTATTAAAACATCTCAATACAGCCAGTCTAAGCTAGGCAATAGCCCTCCATTAAGCTTAACAACAAGCAAGCTAGTCTGGAATGAAATTCCAGTGAACTCCAGTAGGCTAGTTCCTTTGTCAAGCAACTGAAGCAAATTAATATGCATTACGTGGTTAACAGTCTATATAATCATATTTTGATAACAGAATGTTAGCCAATCTGTCACCCGTCACAAAAACATACAGAAATCACAGTTGTAGTGCTCAAGATCCGGTCTCGATCTCAAGATGGCTTGACCCGCTCTCGGTCTGAAGCACATTTTGTCTTGATCTTGGCCATAAATCTTGATATATTCTCAAAACATATTTAGTGCTTTTCTACTGGCATACAGGAACCAGGCCTTACCCAACCTGTACTGTGAGGAGACACTAGTTACAGCACGTACCAGCTCGCTTTGGTGTTTCACTGCAGAAGAGTCGGCTCGGTAAAGGCGTTGCCAAGTTTGGAGAGCGACAATAACGTAGAACTGAAGAGACGCTTGTTTGAGACGCATGATTTACTATATGCTACTTTCTGCTAGCACATCTTTGAGATTTGCCGTGTTATGTAAGCATCAAATGCTAGTGGAATTAGTATTAGCTTGCATAAATTTACATTATCTTAGAAGAATCTATTCCATTCAGCTAATCTATAGTACCATTTCAAGTAGGAGGCTGGAAATTTTCAAGTTCCGAGTTATGGGCATACATGTGCGATACTACTAATAATGAATAATATATAGAGCATGCCCTTTTTTCCTTCACATAATCCATGCATATTCATGCAGATCATTGGTACATTTCAACCAATCAGATGGTGGTGATACAACCAGCTTGGTTTGGTCATGCTTTCGGGCCTGCTAGTAAGCAGGGCCATTTCAGCACAGATACAGATCGGGTGCGGCTCGCATAATTTACAATGGAAAACCATCTCTTCGTGGTATGACTTGGGTACGGCTCAGTTCTTGGTGGCAGTGGGAAAGCACCATTTGTCCATATCAACATACTTTATTTTATTCTCACTAAATGAAAATTCATTTTCCTGCTTTGTCATCTAATGTCGGATAATGCTGACGCAATCAAGTGCAGACAATGCTAACAAACACTGCACACCACCACTAGCTAAAAAGCAGGAACTACTGAAGTGCATTGGACTCACCAAGATTGGTTGACCATAATAAGAATAAGAAGTCTTTGGGAATAGGTAAATTTCAGCTGAAGATTGTTGTAATAAAACCTCTGCTCAATATTGTCTTAAAACTTGCCATATTTTAAAGCCACAGCTCTCAACTAATTGTATAAATAAATATCCATTAGGGCAGCCCCTTCCCATTGTAAGACCCTTCTTTTTCACCCCTGCACATAGTCACATGTTCAGAAAATCACTAAAACTGTGGCAACACTGCGGCAAAGGGAAGGGTGACAGCAGAAAACACTTGACCTTGTGAATGTGATGAAAAGTATTTGATTTTATTACCACAAAAAACCTTATGATATACTGTATATATGACTGAAGATCTATACCTGATTTTATTTTGAGACAAATCACACCAAAATTGATACAGCAGTGCTAGGAGGCAGCAAAAGTAGGAAATGGTGGCTGCAGAAGACACTTGATCTTGTAAACACAGTAATTCTAAAAGTATTTTATGGATGTTTTTCAAACTTCCCAGGAACATTGTATAGGTGATGATCTGGGGCCTAATTTGGCGCAAAACTCACCAAAATTGAAGCAATGCCATTCAGTGATGGCAAAGGAAGAGCAACTGCAAATCACACTTCTTGTGAACTTCTTGTTGGATGGTATGGGAGGAGTAGCGATTAGATGGGGGAGAGGGTGATGGGGCCGTCCAGGAAAAAAATATTGTTGTCTCGATAGCATCCGGTTTGTCTTGTTTTCAAAATCTTACTGTACGTTTATGCTCTTTAAGTCAAATCACTTTATTGTCATCTCACACACATGAAACAATATTGTGATTCTATGGAGCATCAAACAACTAGGACCAGAACAGTTGAGCAATACATGGGACAGGTGTGGGCTATAAGGAACTAGGGGCAAATAAGAGCAGGTGAGGTCAATAAACAAACACAGAAGGTTCAAACACCAAGAGAAACTAAAACAAGGAAAACTGATAAAAGAACCAGGGAGCAGGAAGCAAATACAAGGGACTAAAAATGGAATACGAACCCGGAAGATGGCGAATACACCAGGGACTAAGGCCTACAAGACAGAGAAGAGAACAGGATGACCAGCAACACCTGCTGGCTAAACGGGGACAAGACACATGGGGCATGGCCAGACGATTGCTGATCCTGACAGTAATAACTTTCCTACATCCTGAAGTGAGAGCATTGTTCTAAGTTTTGCGATATTCCTCTGATGGCCATGTTATTTATGTAAGCATCCAAAGACAAGGCTGAATCACAAGTTGCACCAGGGCTTTTAACCACTCTGCTTACATTGACTAGGCAGCTGTCAAGCTTTATATTATAAACAACACCTTGGGCTGTCATAGTGCCCAGTAGTAACGCCACCATTCTTGTCAGGATTCAACCAAGGAAAGTTACTGGCCATCCAGGTCCTAAATTCAGTCAAACATTCCTCAGTCTTTGGCAACTGAGGCAGCTCATCTGTTTTAACAGATATGTACAGCTGTGTGTTGTCTGCATAACAATGAAAACTCACACTACATTTCCTAATAATATCACCATAAGTTGTGATAATAAGGGCCAGCATGTATAAGGGGAACATTAGGGGACCCAGGACAGAACCGTATAGGACACCATACCTCATTGTGGTGGAATCAGAGGATTCATTGTTCGCATGAACAAACTGGTGATGGTCTGTTAAATATGAGTGGAAGCAGGACAGTGTCTGCCCTTTAACACAAACCAAAGACTCTAGCCTTGCCAATAAAATATCATGGTCAGCAGTATCAAATGCTGCACTTAGATCCAGGAGAACCAACAGGGACATGCAACCATCATCAGCATCCATAAGCAAGTCATTCATGACTCTCACTAGTGCAGTTTCAGTACATAAAATCATGCAGATACAGGTCAGGAGTACCCTTCAGGTAATGTTCACATTAAACACATGCATAGGATGAGTATTTCAGAAACTACTGATCTACTGGGATTTTCATTAGGATTTACCAGGAATGGGCCAAAAAAGAAAAAACATCCAGTGAGCGGTGGTTCTTTGGGTGAAAATGCCTTGTTGATGGCAGAGGACAGAGTAGAATGGCTAGACTCGTTCAAGCTGATAGAAAGGCAACAGTAACTCAAATAACTACTCAATACAACCAAGATATGCAGAAGAGCATTTCTGAATGCGCAACATGTCAAACCTTTAAGCAGATGGACTATAGCAGTAGAAGACTATACCAGCTGCCACTTCTAACAGCAAAGAACAGGAAACTGGGGCTACATTGGGCAGAGGCTCACCAAAATTTGATAATGGAAAATTGGAGAAACATTACCTGGTCATGAGTCTTAATTTGTGCTGCAACACTCAGGTGATAGGGTCAGAATTTGCCATAAAGAACACAAACGCATGCATCCATCCTGCATTGTATAAACAATTCAGGCTGGTGGTTGTGGTATAATGTCACGGGGGACATTTTCTTGGTACATTTTGGGCCCCTTATTACAAACTGAGCATTATTCAAAAGCCATCTGAGTATTGCAGCTGACGATGTCCATCCCTTTATGACCACATTGTGCCTGTCTTCTAATGGCTACTTCCAGCAGGACAATGTGCTGTGTCACAAAACTCATATCATCTCAGATTAGTTTCTTGAACATGGCGATAAGTTACAGGAGATTCACAGCCGACAAATCTGCACCAACTTTGTGATGCTATCATGTCAACATGAGGAATGTTTCAAACACCTTGTTGGCCAGTGTATATATATATTATGACTGTGAATTGATTAAAATAAGGAAACTAATTCATTGCATATTTCTCTGTGATTAATTGCGATTAAAATGATTGGCTGCTGCTGGTCTGACCCATGTTGGCAATAAGAGGCAACTTTCACGTCTAAAAGATCTGTCATCTCCTTTGTCAAAATGTCTCACGTACTCGCCATACTGGTGTCAGAAGTGGCATTCTCATTTCACTATCACCCATCTCTCTCACAAACACACTAAAATCCCCACACTCATCACACCTCTCCACAGTCACACACACCCTGTGCCCTCTCCCCCAGCACACTTGCACACACACACTCACATCGCCCTACTGAGGGATGCACAGGAACCATCCTCACCTCTCTTTGACTGTCCTGCAGTTTGACCTTGCCCTATTTATTCTATTTATATATTTTATATTTACAATCGGACAGACTGCAATTTTGCACGTCTTCTGCTGTAATACTGTTGCACTTTATGTCATTGTGTCTTCTATGTAAACTGCTCTGCGTGCCTTTAATTGCCCCTTGGGGACAAATAAAGTTTTTTTAATCGAATTGAACTGAATTTAATATCAAGTTGTTAAGAAATCGATGGCCTGATCTGGAAATATAAACAGTTCGAAGCATGCAGGTGCAGGGGGGCAGCATTGGCAAACTAGACGAGATGCACCGCCAAACTCGAATGTGGCAGGAAGCAGAACAAAGACCATGGTGAAAATTCCCTGCTACATGGCTTTTGGAGCCCTATCTTACCCCAGTGCGCCTGGCGGCATGGCACAATGGCTGGCCACAGACTGCAGTCCACCTGGCACTGGCACTGCAAAAGGTGGCACTCCAAGTCCTCCTCAGTCTTACCTTGGAGAAGCAGTGGGACTACACTGCTCTCCTCATCACACTGGAGCAGTGTTTCCACCAGCAGCCAGTGTCTATGAGGGAGAAACCAATGAGTCAGTAAAGATGGGAGAGCGAGACTCATTTGTTGCCGATGTCTGCAGCTATGCATGGTGGATTACCCAGGTTTTCCACATGCTGTTGCAGGAAGAACTCCCCCTTCATGCATTTATCAAGCATTAACACTAGTGTGGCTCCATCAACACCTTCAGCTGCAAGCACCAGCCACGCTGGCTGATGTGGTGTTGGAAGCAGAGAGGACTAAAGCAATCCTATCTCCACCGGCAACACCCTGACGTCCTCCAACTACACCATACCGTCTGCTCCAAGACTGTACCTGCAACACTGAGAGCCTTAGCAGAGCCAGGAAGGAGCCTGCAATCACCAGAGCGTTCTCACCTCTGTCTCAACAGGTGGGCTGGCTGGGCCGTGAGCAGGAGCTCTACATGGACTGCATTGTGGAAGGCACCCAATGCTGAGCCTTAGTGGACACAGAGTCCACCATTACCCTCATCTGCCGGGGCATCTTCCCAGACACCGGTCCTTTTAAGGTAGGATGCTTCCATCACCACCGTGCCAGGGAACTGCCAGCTCAGCATCATGCTAGCTATGTAAACCATGGCAGCCCTTTCAGTGAACTAAGGACTGTGCCATCACCTTCAATTGGTTGAAGATGGCGCTCTCAGGGGCTTCAGTGCTGGCATACCCAGACCCGGTGCTCTCCTTTATGCCAGCAAGGAAGGACTTGGCACCGTGTTATTGCAGGTGGGGCGTGAAGGCGAGAGGGTGGTGGCCTGCTTCAGTCAGATGCTGAGCTGCCCTGAAAGGAACTATTTTGTCACCCAGCATGAGCTCCTGGGCATCACCCAAGCTTGCCACCATTTTCTCCCATACCTCTGTGGTGGGTGCTTCCAGGTGCACATTGACAAGGTGTCCGTCACCTGGATGCTAAGCTTCTGCAACCCTGAGGGACCTCTGGTGAACTGGCTGGATGTGCTGCAGGAGTATGACTTTTAGGTCCAGCATTGGCTGGGCATACTCCATAGAAATGCAAACACTCTTTCGTGTTGCCCCTGTGAAACGGACAACTGTGGTCACTGCTACTGTGCCAAGGAGCACAGTCAGAGGTGGGTTGTGGCGGCGGCAGTACAGCAGGACATCGACAGCGAGAAACTAGAAGTTATCGATCACCAGCGCCTGCAGGTGGAACAGGTGAGCGTCTCAGTACTGGCCCGAGTCAGAGGCTAGCTGCAGGTGGAGAGGTGGCAGGAATGGAGGGAGGTCTCCACGCTTAACTTGGAGACTAAAGCCTTCTACTTCCAGTGGGGGGGCCCATGAGGAGCATGATGGACTGTTGTAATGGTACTAGCAGCCCCCAGATGGAGAGAGAGCAATTAATTGAATTTTAATTGAGAGTTGAGCACTCTGTGACTCTCTATGCTGAACTGGTTGGTTGAAACAAAATTTTGGTCTGAATTTGTACGTCCCCGACCTAAACTTTCCACCTCAGAATAAATTTATAAACGTTCCAATGTTAGCCACCCTAAAGTATGATTTCCAGGGACACTTTGCAGGGTGGGGATGCTTAATTATTTTCTTGAAGTGATCTGAATTTTCACCATGGGCAAAATAATTATCATTTATGAATTGAGCTATATTAAAATTATTGAACAAAATTATCTGTGGTACGGAGCCCCACTCATGACATGCTGATAAAAATTATATATATATCATGCCCACGTTTCAAAATATCATGGGAACGAATTAATAAAATGTGGCCATGATTTATCCAAAATGAGGGAATGAATTAGTAAAACATGCCCATGCTATAACTAAAATGAGGGAACAAAATAGCTCAGTAAAGCACCCTGGCTCTCAGTATTCTACATAAGTGCCTATCCTTAATAACAATTCAAGGCTTTTAAGAATGTGTTTGAAGGTCATTCCACCCTAGGGTTGCCACTTCAAATCTGAAGAAATACGGAACTTTCCTCACGACAAAATATTAAATAAGTCAGGGGGGCACAATAAAATTTAGTGGGGGGGGGGGTTAAAATTTCAAATAATGGACATATTATGTCCCATATTGGTTCAAAAGGGGACACAGTATTTTACTTTTCAATATGGGACAATTTTGTAAAATACTGGAAGGGTGGCAACTCTATTCCAACCTTAAAATCACCTGCTGAACACCAACAGAAAGTAAGGGCTCTCTTCTTAGGAGATGGTGCCAGCTAGATGACGAAAGGATGAAAGCAAACTGTAAGAAGAAGAAAAACAGAAATGTTTGCCAGCTGACACGATGAAGAATCTGCACCAGAAGTTCCTTTCAGAAAATTAACATCCTATTGTTGTTTCTGCACCTTAAGACCATTTTGGGTTGTGGTCAGTGTAGGACTAACGAGAACTTACTGTTCATGACCAATACCCTGTTCTGCCAAGGTCTGTTAGCAATGAAAAAGGTTGAGGAGATGGTAGATGCAACAACCTGCAATCCCAAATCCAAACTGTGTGCATATGGTGAGTGTCAAGACTATGTCTACTCAACACATAAAATGCTGAGACCTGCTGAAAACACAGAGATAGCCCTTACCCAATGGTGTCTGGAAGACGATGCCAAAGTAAATGATGGAGAGAACTCTGGGAAAAGGTCAGCAATCACTGTGAAGAAAAATGTGATGATAACATAGGGTGCATTTGCATGTGAATTCCATGATAGGTTGCTCAAATGTTGGCGGTCTTTATATCCAATGGCAGTACAGGGCTTACAGACAGCTGAGAGAAAAACTGAGCAACAACGAATGTCTACTACATGTAGATTTCAGTGAGAACTACACCCTTCTGCAAATTAACTGAAATAAATTGTCACACAGACTTGCATGCAGTGGCCTGGGACCTGCTGATTTGCACAGCCAACAAGGCAGAGAGTATGCCGAGTAGATGGACAGAGGAGCAATAACGGTCCAAACTAATTTTGCGCCCTAGGCGAGCATCACCAGCGGCGCCCCCCCACCCCTCCGTTATAGGCAAAGTGTAACTGGCTGGCAAATCAGCGCCCCCTTATAAGTTAGCACCCTAGTCGGCCTCCTACGTCGCCTATACGATATACAGGCCCTCGGCTACAGTCCCACATACGTAATACGCGGTGGCCTCATAGGAAAGTTACGTATCATTATTATTATTACTACTACTACTTA
>JAAGVU020000103.1:15012586-15043072 GCA_011763525.2 Mormyrus iriodes | reverse complement strand
AATCACCCACAATAGAATACCAAAAAGATTTTGCAGTGGGAGGTGAAATACAATCTACAGCCATTCGGAGGTGTTTGTTACTATACATATTGTTCCTAACATCAATATTCCCAATAAAGAAATTTTTGGAGAGACTGTAATCTTCCTTTACATCACAATTTTAAAAAAACTGTAGAGCACCTATGGGGTGTGCATCAAACACAACAGCATATTCTTTAGGTGTAACTGGTACTTTAAATTTTTTAAAAAATTCCGAGTATGATAGTAACATCCCATCTTTGTTCATCAACTGCCCAGCTAGCCAAATTCCATTGTCTTACCATGAGCGATAAAACAGTGACTTGTTTTTATATAAGATATCCTTATTGTTCCAAATGAAGTACCCAACTGCCTTTTATATTAGCCTTAAATGTGTACAATGTGTAATCGTACGTAACA
Source organism: Mormyrus iriodes (assembly GCA_011763525.2). Taxonomy (NCBI): domain Eukaryota; kingdom Metazoa; phylum Chordata; class Actinopteri; order Osteoglossiformes; family Mormyridae; genus Mormyrus; species Mormyrus iriodes. Next base: position 15,042,634 of record JAAGVU020000103.1, on the reverse strand, counting down.
ACTGGACAGAATTAGGACAACGAACACAGTTATCAGGAGGGTTGTAATCTCGTCTTTACTTTTTGTACTACGAATCCAATCGCACGTACTCTGTTCTGGCGACGGCATCCCCCGAGGGCACAAATACCTTTATGCAAACGCAAATGCTCGCTAAACACAGTGGGAAAAAATGTATTACAAGAAACACAAATAAATATTTTAGCAAAGTTGTATTAAAAATAAAGAGAACCCTCTGATGGTTAAAATGCGCAAGGGGTAGGAAATGAACGATTCTGATCGAATCTTTTATAGCTAACCTAACACAAAAGAATCGGTTTACTGAACATAGTCGTGGTTTCCATAGTTACCAACAAAATAAGTTAAAAAATTAAAAACTGCTTCTTTAAAATAGCCTCGACATTCCGCCATTTGTTGAACAACCCTATGGCGTAATCCAGAGTCTGATTGGGTGATTCTGACTAACTACTTGGCGACCAATCAGCTGGTGACCAGGATCACGTGGTACGAATTGAGTTTACGTATTTGTGGACTGACTGCAACAGCGGCTATTTACCGGTTGGTGGTTCGAGCCAACCAAACAGAAACTTTTGCAGGTATTTTAAATGTAACAAAATCTGCTTACATTTTGTTCCTCCTTGCAAAATATTAATAACAAAAAACTTCTAGTATACTTTAACATTTATCCATCTTGGCCTGGCAATATAGGGAACCAGACTAGGTCAGACACTGGGTGGGTTATCTTGGACTACAACATTTTTATAAGTGACCTTTTCCTGTATTAAACTACCACTGAAACTGAATACATTAAATGCTAAAACCAGATGCGCCATTATGCATGTTCTTGGCGCCCTCTAGAGGATTCAGGAGTGCATTTTAACGCGATAGGTCAGCGTTAATAAATAAATAAATGGGAATATTTTTGGAGGACGTGTAAGCCAAAAAAATATTTGGATCACATGAAATCAAATAATATATAAATATTAGTGTCATTTAATTGTTAGTGTAAGTGCTTGCTGTCTCTTCAATATTAAAAGTTATTTTTGTTAAAGACAAACAAACAAATCAATTGCCTAACTGTGGGACCTAGGCAGCACGGCTTGGGTACACTGCACATCCTTGGTTGTGTCCCAATTCTGGGGCTACAGCATTGCGACAAGGCTCTCCTATTTCAAAGGCTCCTTCAAACACAGCCTTGAAATATGTCCTTATTTTCCCAGGCCGGGAAGGGTTCTCCTGATGGTATGACTCGAAAAACGAGGACACCTATGTCCAAAAAGGAGGACCAAGGGTCAAAATGTACGACTCCCATCAGCAGTCAAGACAGAGGGCCAGAAAACTGGATTGTCTGGACGAAATCTGGACGAATGGTCACCCTAGGTGTAACCCAGCCCTCTGCTGCTTGGGATATAGGCTCCTGGTGACCCTAACCAAGAAAAGTGGACCATGATTTGTTTGTGTTTAGTTTTTTTTTGTGCTTTAGATTGTACTGATTGTGATACTTTGTATGGCAGTATTTTGGGCCTGCTTTGTGCCTGGGGATGTGTTATGTAGCTGGATGAGGCTCTTTTTGTCACTTACTCTCACACCCTCTCAGTGTCCTCTTCTGTCTCTGAATGAGACTGCAACAACAACAAACATGCTTTATTTTCAATTTGCACAAGCCCAGGAACATTGGAACACATTTCTTTGCCTACGCCATCTTGCTCTCCATAGCTTGGGGATCACAACACAGGGTCAGCTAACATGCAGCACCCCTGGAACTGGGGGTTAAGGGCCCACGGACATGTAACTGTTCTGCCAAGGCCAGGGATCGGACGGGGAATCTTCTGATTACAGGTACATTGCCTTAGCCCGCTGAGACACTCACAGCCCCCAGGTCAGAGGATGAAAGGCGGGGCAGTGGGTGTATGCGGTTACTTATGCAGCATTCCATTTGAACTGGGAAGTCGGAATTTCCATGTTCCTAGTTGGAACTAGTTCCTAGTTCCTAGTAGTTTGCTGGAACTCCCCTTAAAGTCGAAATTCCAACTCAGAAAGTCGGAGGAACTTCTGCAACCCCAACTCAGAATTCAATATGGCGGCACCCTTCATCAACAGAAGTAAAGCTGTAATTATATACTGTTTATTGGCACTTATGTCTTATTTGTGTCTCATTCAATTGGTCGTACACACCCCCCTCCAACTGACGGTATGTGTCATACTGGTCCTTCATTCATACTTTGTCGGCTTCTTCAGGAAAAACAAAAATTGCATTACCCGAATGATGTTGGGTGAGGTTATCCTACAGCAATATAAACAAATCCTGTAATATATCATCTTTGTGTAATACCATAGCATTCCTCAAAAGGCACATTTGTCATTGATATTAGTGTTCCTTTAAAGTTCAAAAATATCATTAGAATATATGCAAATGAACAATAGAAGAATAAAAGTAACAAGAATTTCTCCTGTTCTCCAAAAAGTTACTGATATCTTGTTGGTTGGCTAGAAGAACATCACTTTGGTTCCCAAACCTCTCCTCGGGGGTTTCCCCAGCCATTCTTTGTATTTGTCAAAATTCACCACCGGCTCACATAATTAATTAACTGAATTAGTGGGATAATTTTATGGGGTATTGATTAGCCAGACATGGTAATGCTAATGCTCTGACATCTCCTCTCTCCAGCTCAGAGCGTGTGTGATCAGGATCCTTAAGTGATTGGGGATGTAGAGGTAATGAGCCCCCCTGGGGACCTGCTCGCTGTTTCGCACTGCCCATTCACGGTGCTAATGAGCTGCGGGGTGAGAATGTGCCACAGATGGGCACCGTGACAGGGGTGAGAATCGAGCTGCATTGTTTTCTCGGCTGGGTGACGCCGGCTGCTCTTATGTTTGTTGGTATTAGTATCGCTACTGTTACTCTTATTCAGGTATTTTCATTTGCGGAAGCTTTCCGACCCCAATTCCAGGTCGCTGCCCCTGCACCACTCTACCTGCATTACTCATGATAAGTAATGATGGGCCGCCTGTGTTCACATGTGTTTCAGTTTCAGTGGGATAAAATTGCTGTATCAATACACAAAACAACAGCAGACCACTTCTTCGTGATCCAAAAGAACATTGCTACAATACACACAATTTTCCTTCCCAGCTGTTTGTTACAACAGCATTTTCTTTCTATACTTTTCTGCCTAGACTTTGGTCTACCTGTTGTATAAGTTCATATTAGCCGGTATTACTTACTTTAATCGCCCCCCACCCCATTTCTGCAGCACAATCTTGGACACAAAGCAAGTCACAGCGGGTGGAAAAGCAATACCTGCAGCCCTCATGCCGTGGCCAGTGCCAGCTCTAAGATATCCACAAAACTGAGTTTCGCCTCAATGTTTATGCCAGGGCTCTTCAAATCTGGACCTCAATTCCAAATCCAGCTCTTGTTTTCAGTTCTCTCAGGCAGTTAGTTTAGTAATTACTGATTCTGATTGGTCGGAGGCCTCACACCTGGCTCACAGGTAAAGGAAGGCTGGAAAATCAGCAGGGCTCCGACCTTGAGGACCGTAATTTGAATAGTTCTGGTTTATGCTATAATGCAAAGCTTGTGCTAACAATATTAGTAGTTTAGCAATTTTGTTAATTTTCCTTCCATATTTGATTGGTATCAATGCTTTTCAGGATAGCATATAATAAGGAATTACATATTTCACTTCACTGGGCGAAATGGTAAATTTTTTACATTTGTTAGGAACACTTTTTAACACAAATATCAACATTTTATGTCTGGCAAGTATTTTAATCCAGTTACCTAAACAAGAAGCAGAAGAGTCTTTGTTTGTATGTTTCATACCAAGGAATTGCACATGCAACAAGTTAATTGGAAACTGTTGAGAGAAATAGACAAGATTAATGGTTTGGTCTCTGCTAAAATGTTGTCATGCTAAAATATTGGCTATACTTTGTGTTCAGTTACAAACTCTCCTTGAAGGAAGGGAGTAGAGAGAAAGCGGGGGGTGGGGGGTGGGGGCAGACTGCTTGATGAGTATTTGGCCTTGCGAACTCTGGCAGAGAGGTGGAGGAATCAGGATGTCAGGTCGGCTGAGGGAACGTCATTAAAGTCTGCACTACTTACCTCACATACACTGACATTTACATTCACATTTAGAATTATCAATACCACAAACAGTTTTTCCCAAAGTACCAAAGTAACTGATAGGTGCTGGTAGTAAATTAAGAGGATGAACAGCACTTAGACTAGAACACAGTGCACAACACGCACATACACGCCCTAACACTGCCACACTCGCATTAACCAAAACACTATGCCAAGAAAGTCTCTTTCCTCACATGCTTGGCACCCCAAAGCCACACCCAACCCCCTCCCACCCCCTCTCCTATTGTTCAGCCCTCAAGCATGCAAATGTGGGCCCAACCTACGGAGAGGGAGCACATCCCATCCCTGTATAAAGGAACCTAGCCTCACTGTACCCTGTCCTACACAAAGGTCCTCTCTCTTAAAGGAAAACATACAGAATCCTGTGGATCCAGCACTGCAGCTAATGGAATAATGGCCATTTCCTTGTCATCTAGGTTCTTGCCTGTTATCACTCTCTTGCTCCTGTTTGACTTGGAGCCAGCTCTCGGGCTGCGGCTGGGAAACGGTCAATGGGACATCCACAGTTCCTCTCGCTGCATCCCGATCCCCTCCAACATGGCCCTGTGCCACAACATTGGCTACGGGAACATGAGGATGCCAAATCTACTGGGCCACGAGTCGCTGGGGGAAGCTATCCAGCAGTCAGTCAGCTGGCTGCCCCTCCTAGCCCGCGAATGCCATCCTGATGCCCGGATCTTCCTTTGCTCCCTCTTCGCACCCATCTGTCTGGACAGGTAAGGCTGATTCCATACATACTGGGAGGACAGCACCAGCATATGGACTCATTATTGAGAAATCATCATGGAAAACTGAGGAAATGAAAACTGAATTGGTTTTTAGCACACTGCAGGACTGGAATTATATAAGCAAAAGCTAAACAAGGAATTGCTTGGCATTTGACCCCAAATGAAATATCAGGAATCAAAGTAAAATAATTTTCAAGAGACATACATGCAGTTTTTTTTGGTGGAAGGTTGCACTCTTAGGGATACATACTTAGGAATAATTGACTGTAAATAACTGTAATATGCAAAAACTACATGTATGGTTGAAAGCCTGGGTTTTTAACCCTGATGCATTACCTCAGAAACGTTTCCAGTCACTGGCTGGTTAATTTCAATGCAACAATGGGAGACAATGACTAATTATAGACTCCGTTTGTTGGTTCATGAAAAAAGTAATCACACACACACATATAACTGTGAAGACCGTACCGAGACTCTGAAATAATTAGCATTAAAATAGACTGTTAAATTCTCCCCTGGCAGGAATTCATCTGCATCTCAGGCCACATATCCGGGATGATTCTTGTTATTCATTGGCTTGCAGAGGAATCAGCCTTTTCTCAGTTTAATCCCAGCTCTCTGTGCTGAGTCTCTGATCTTCGCAAAACCCTGAAGCTGGTATCTGAATGGGCTAGGGGGGGCGCCCTACTGAGCGCTATGCAAATCCACTCCTGCTGATCTGCATTGGGTCACAATCTCCTGACTCACCGAGCCATCAAAGCAAAGGCATTTCTTTTGAGTTGCATTTTGTCTTCACGCCTCTTCCAAAATATACGTTATCAGATTGGGTGTGTTGTTGTCTCCCCCTCTAAATGAACTCTCGACAGTTTGTTCCTTTAATCCATTCATTGTCGACTTCCTTCCTGCCAGCGACCCCCACTTACCTCAAACCTGTGGTCTCTCCCTCCCCCCAGCTTCATCTCCCCCTGCCGCAGCCTCTGTGAGCTGGTAAGGGGCAGCTGTGCCCCCATCATGGCCTGTTACGGCTATCCCTGGCCTGCCATTCTTAACTGTGACCAGTTCCCTGCTGACAACCTCATGTGCATTTCATCGATCAATAACAACACCTCCTCCCACTCCAACAGCCGAAAAGGTGAGTTTGCATGTGAAACGGAAGTCGGCCCATGCAGTTTGGTTGTCGATCTACTGCTAATCTTGTTTGCACATACCTGTTACAGCCTGTAATTGTGTAAAACTAAGCCATATGTCTCCCACTTTGCCTATATGCTGTTTGCATTCCTGATGTACCTGACAACTCAAAAATGGGGTTACTTTGAAGCAAATTGGGGTTATTGTTAGAACGTTTACAGCAATAACAAAAAACCACATAAGTTCTTCCTCAACAGATGCCTGAGGCTGAATCATTATGTCATTCTCATTAATAACTGTTAAAATTCTCAATGTTGGTGAAATGATGAGATAATTCCTTTGAGCCTCATGAATATGTCACTTCTGATCTTTTGCGCTGGGCTGGAATGGCCGTGTCTCGACTGTAATGTACTATTCAGAAATTAACCATATACTGTAGATTTGAGCTACAGAGAAATGTGTTGTCAATATGTTTCATGAATGTGTAGTAGGACAGCAATGTAACATCTAAATATTTTCTGCAAAGCCGAGTCTCTGGAACATTGTGGGCATCGGTGCTGGATGGCTGACCAGAGTTACTCTGTTTTTCAGCTGTACCTCGGGCCAGCTGTAGGGACTGTGAGTTGGAGGAGGCAGAGTCTGTCAAAGATGCCCTGGACACCTTCTGTAGGAATGACTTTGGTGAGCACTCCTATTCCCATTTTCCCCATCCTCTTGTCTTCTGTTTTTCCCTTCATGCCCCTATCCTTCCTCGCTGATTCATTCTTTTACCTTCCTCAAGCCATTTTTTTATACATCATACCTTTACTAGAATAAGGTCTATATTTGATATCTCGATGGGAATACCCAAACGCCAGCTTTTGGAAACTTGAACACTGTTTCTTGACCCAAAATCCATCCTCTGCAGAGGGTATGCATTGACATCACTTTCCCATCGGAACGCGCCCCCTCAGTTGGACTGAGTAGCAAAACATGCTGCAACTTGCCAAACTGCAAAACAAACGATTACCTGCTTAAAATAAAGGCGGTTGGACTCAACAGGGTCCAACTTCCCAACGGACCAGTCTACCATGGACATTGATATATGGCCAGCAATCAGGTTTTCTGATAACGTATTCTTTAGAAACTTTTAAGCTGATCTAGCTAACTGTCTGCACTGTCTGAGTAGTAAGGAAAACTGGGTTTGTCTTAGCTAGCTTAGGCTGTCTAACCATCGTCCACTTTGTTTGTAGAACACAAGGCTCATCATCATTGATGTTTTTACATAGATAACTTTTACAGTTACACAAAGTGACGAAAAATAACTTTACAGTCACACGTAATATAAATGAATGATGCTAAATATTTCATTAATAAGTAGCCAATACAGAATATAACTTGAGGTATGATTTTACCCAAAAATCCAACAATCCAACAGACACAAAATGACAACTGCAAATCCACATTTCGGAGGCTGGATTCCAGTTGTTGCTGCAGTGATCCAGTTTCTTCTTTTCTTAGGTTTTCGGCAGTCTGTAAAAAGATAGCTCCGACTTCTTGTGAAATCAATTTGTACAATCAATCGCACAGCAGCTCTTTCCCAGTTTAGATGTGTTTTAGCAGCATTCAAGCTGAATGCTAATGCTGCCACTCAGTGGGTGTAACACAGTGACTTCATATGCCTACCCTCTATTAATTTTTCTGTCCACTGTACTCTCAAAATTGCAAGCCCAGGTATAAATTATTTTCACACAGGTCATGCTTATAGCTTTCCCTGATGCCGCCTCACATCTGTGCCAAAATGTATGCCTCTCTGCCCTCCCCAGTGGTCAAGCTACGTCTCTCACGCCTGAACTCCAGCAGCATCAGTCTGGCCCAGTTCACCCTGGCCTCCAGGCTGGAGGTTCTCAAGCACGGTCCGCTGCTCGGGGGCCGGATCCGTGCGCGGCTCCAGCTCTGGCTGGAGCGGGACGCCACCTGCGTGCGCAACATGACGCGGCGCCAGCACACAGGCGGCACCTTCCTGGTGACGGGTACAGTGCAGGGTGACCGTCTGGTCATCAACAAGGCATACAGCTGGCACAAGCGTGATCGCAACCTTATGGCTGCGGCACGCAAGTGGAAGAAACACCGGTGCCGAGGATAGAGGGATTTGGTGCAAGGGTATGAGTAAAAGGCACTGGCATTTGACCTGCACTTGGACAGGCCTAGGGTAGCCTACCCTGATGTTTTCTGTCTTAGACGACGTATGTTGTTTGAACATTCTGTGCAAAAACAAGGAAAATGCCCTACCAGTGATAATCTGTAGCAGCTGTGTTATAATACTCAAGCTGTGAAGGCTTGGAGTGATCCTTCATATCATGGCCTGAGAGGACAAGCTAGTCAAGTCTAGTCATCTTTATTTATAGAGCACATTTCAACCAACTCAAGTTGAGACAAAGTGCTGCACATAACCAAGAAAATGCAAACAGCAAACGGGAGACAACTTTCACTAGTCAAAGACCAAAGAAAAGAAATGTGTTTTAAGTTAACTTTTGAAACTTCAGTCATTGCGGTTGATGTAACATGTAAAGGCAAACTACTCTGAAATCTGGATGCGGCTACAAAAAAGACACGATCACCTCTCAGCTTTAGCCGAGATCAGGGCACATCTAGCAATAACTTGTCTGAGGACCTAAGGGCACGATTAAGGGAGTAGGCAGGAAGTACATCGCTAGCTTGGGGCTAAGCCATGTAAACATTTGAAATAAAAAAAACAAAACTTTAAAATCAATTCTGTAATGAAGAGGAAGCCAGTGCAAAGTGGCTAAAACCAGTGTAAAATGCTCAAATGTATGTGATCCATTGAAAAGTCTAGCTGCAGCATTCTGGACTAACTGAAGATGGGCAAGCAATAAGTGTAATATCTCAAAACGTATCGTAGAGAGAAATGGCTTAACTTTGGTTATAATTCTCAGTTAATAGCATTAGCTTTTAAAAATGGAAGAGATGTGAATATTAAATTAAAATTTTCTATCCAAAACCACTACAGGGTTCTTTACAGAGGATTTACAGCAGGTAGACAGAGCACCATGCTCACTGACTGAGAAATTAGTCTGTAGAGAAGGCCTGAACAAAATGATCTCCATCTTATCATTTCTTAAAAATTTGAGACATCCAGATTTTACCGTCACATAGATCTTTTAATAGAATAGAAAGACATTTTGAATCACTCTGTCAATTGGTAAGTAAATTTGTGTATCATCTGTGTAACAATAAAAAGCAATGTTGAAAAGCAATGTCTTCTGAATATGAGGCCTAATGGCAAAATATAAAGCGAAAATAGTAGGGACCCAAGGATCAAACCTTGTGGAACCCCACATGTAAGAGCAGCTGAAGAAGAGATACAATCACCTAGTCTTACTGAGAACCTTCAATCTGTAAGAAATGTCTTAAACCAGTCTAATGTAACCCCCTGGATGCCTATGTCATGACCGAGATGAGAGATCAGAATGTCATGAACCATGGTATAAATTCCTGCCAGAACCCATTAAGCCCCTATTATGTGCCAAGGGGTTCCTGAAAGTCCTCCTTATTGAGGCTGTATTGTCGTACGTAGGCAGAGAATGAGTAAAGGATTCTTAAGTGTCCTCCAAGTTTTGGTTTCTGCCTTTTCTTGGGGGTAAAACAATAAGGATCAATTCTTGTAAGTCATCTCAGTATCATTAATAACAAAAGCTTTTTTGTTCTCTCAACAGATATACATATGTAAATTACTTAAATTATATACAGAATTTAGTTAGTGACCTTGCTCCAAATTAATGTATTATGTTGGTAATCTCACATGGTTTCTTTTAATGCAATTTTCTTAGTTACCAGAAAAGAAAATACAATTTGTTTAATAATGTGTATATGTTAAAAACAATTTTATATATGTAAGAAATAAAGTGAAACTGAAAGAATTCTTTGTGTGCGCTAAGTATGACTTTTTTTCCTGATAAATGGCACCGCATGTTTTTTTTGCACTTTTGCAAAATGTTAGAACCAACACGAATTACTTGACAGAAACAACGACTAAACTGCATCTTACATGCACGCAAATATTGAAATACTGGAAATATTTAGAGGAAGTGAAACATCTGTTCGTGGTGTTATTAAAATGGATGACGTTATACAAAAATGTACGACACTTCCAAGATCACACATCTACCTTCCACCTACACGCAACAAAGACTATTAATCGTTACAACTGACGCTTTAAGTTTCTTTACACATAAAGGTAAGTAGGAATGTTGAAAGTAAAACTCGATCAATAATATCGTTCTGTTAATTATATTATTATTAACACCTGTAAAACGAAACAAGAGAACATACTCCTCAAAGTTTCGGAGTTTTTACAAAGCTTGAAACGTGGCTCCCCCTTGCGTAAATATCAGAAAATATTTTATACAAATTCACAGGGTTCGAGAATCGAATGAATGATGTCTGTTTATGAAGCTTTCCCTCGATTATTTATTTTTTCAACCCCGTCAAAAACATTTAATATTACACGAAGAATATCATAAACTGAAATCAACTGAAAGTAAAGGTTTATCTGGACGATCAATAACCAGGTGCTGAACTCTCTAGACACGCCACAGGATGGCACTAAAAGACAGAAATAAACGATTCTGTATCTGCGAGAGCTGTTTGAATGCGCCAAAAAACGGCAAAAACAATTGGAAAAAAAATTATATCTATTATTATAATTTCACGTGTTTCAAGGCACTTCTAATGATAGCTGTTTATATGCATACACTTAATATTCTTGTGCAAGGAGTTTCAAATGTCCCTTTAAAATACCTTGTATAACCCTATTTTTTCTATGAACAGAAACAAATATAAAATGTAAATAAGCAACAGTCCCTTAGAGCTCGATGATTAGTGCCTCCATTGTGTTTTTTGCTTAATTTGTGTTTATTACTTTGTTGGTTTTTCTTTTTCAATTATCAGTCAGATATATACGTTTTTAACAAAAAAAATGTTGGCACATCTGGTTTCAGTAACAGCTAAAAAAATCACACAGGTTTTTTGCACACAAAATCCACTCCAGTTCACTATGCATCAGAATGAACAGATTGATGTCTTCTTTAGCAGTGTTTTTCTACATAATTTTCTTCATTACGGACGTCACAAAACGCCGTATAAACATTGTATTATAAAATGGTTTGCTTAATGGCTCAGTTTCGGTGGAGAGGAACATTAACTTTAATTTATAGACCTTTACACCGATTCATAAAAAATGTAGTTCTAATAATGAGTTTTAAATGTATAAGGAAACCTCATTTGTTAAAACACCTAACAGCGTTAGAAGCTTTACTGCAATCGATCTCCACATAACGCTTTCGTTTTCTCCCCAGCATTTCCTAAGTAATACTTAGATAAAAATCAATCCAATTATTCAAATGAACCTAAACGGGACACTCCCCCGGGTTCAAGGTTTTCCGGGATCCGCGGAGAACTCCTGCCTGCTTCTTCGTTTCTGGCACTGATCTCAGCCATGGATCGCCTTACAGGAACGCTGTATGAGATATGGTTTAAATAATAATGAAAAAGATACATAGCAGAGGTTAACGTGAAACATGCAACCGGTAGTTTGAGCAGAAGGGACAGAGGCGTCGGATGAGTTTGAGACCCGGTGCAGTGGATGTGCTGCACCTTGCGGCGTATCCGCCTCGGCTGCGTTAGAGGATCCGAGCAGAGCCGTCCCGGAGGAGCTCCGCGTCCCGCAGTGCCCGCAGCCTGAGGTGAGAGCGCCATTACTCCGGCAGCCAAGGCGCACTGTCCCGCTCTGGACACGCTTACAAAGTTGAGTCTTAGACCAGCCCAGCAAACTTTATCTAGTTTCTCGGCGATTTTTGCAGTGTTTTACCATGTGTTCCTAACGTAGCGTTTCGATGATTTGGACATGCCGAACTTTCTAATGCGATTCCCCGGCTGTCTGATCCCCTTCTTGCCGGATCTGTGAGCGAGCCGTCCGGTATACAGACCGCGGCGAAATGGCATGTCTCCGCAAACGGAGCTTTTCTGCCGGTGGCTTTCGGCGGTCGGTGGCGTCGCAGCAGGCTGCCTTTGTGAGCCCCGGCGCACAGCCCTTTCCTGCGGCCTCGGAGACCGGAAACCGCGGCGAGACTCGCTTTGCGGGGAAAAGGGCCCGGACCCCGGGCTGCTGCTTTTTTTTTTTTTGGCGATCTGCTGTCCTCGCTGGCCTGAATCGGCAGACATCCGCCTCAGACGCAGAGCTTGGGCAACATTCAGGACATCTCGCCGTTATGTTGCAACAATACTGTGTTACATTTTACTATCTCCCCAACCTGGCAACTAAACAAACTTGCTGAAACATTTTAGTGGCATTGCCCACTTTGGGAAGTTTGCGCTGTTGTTTGTTGCAGGGTTCTGGACTTTTCAAGTGTGTTGTGCGTATTTACATGGCCCATGTCTATATGGGCGTAGAGAATTAAAATCCCGGTGTCCTGCAGGTCAGTCCCGTTTTTTTTTTTTTTCTTTTTCAATTTTTCTTAAGATCTGACATGACCTTATACTTAACTGGCCTTTAACCTGTTGATCCTTCAAACAAAGCTTTCTCTCTCTTGTTTGCCGTACCTTTTGTGTTGTTTTGCCCCTTTGCTTTCATTCATCCTGATACTTTAATCAAAAAAAATTCCGCACTTCTTACTTTATAGTGTTTTATCCTTTAATACTATACTGTACAATACTATGTTATATACTGTAGGGTTGCCAAATTTGGTCATGGGCAAGTCTGCACACGCATGCACACGTATTTACATATATGTTGCAGTTTTATTACCTTTGTAAATATCCAGTTGGGTTTGCAAACTACCCCAACGCTTTTGATGTAGCTAATTTTCAGTCTATAATGGAATCCTATAGATTTGCCGACTTCATGCTGGAGTCTGAAAATGTCACACCTGATGCGTGAGATTTGGCAACCCTGATACACTATTATACTGTACCACCGTAGCACTGTCCCCTTTTCTATTACTCCCAGCATATAGTGGATTCAGGTAGTCCAGTCCCATTCAGGCGGGTTTCTTGGACAGACAGTAAAACCCCACCGCAAACCACTAGAGGGGGAGGGAATAAAAAAACTGCCTCTACGTCTGTCTGACACAGTTTCTGTCACCTGTGGTCCCGGCTGCCTGCTCTGGCTTCTCGGTCGCCTTACAAGAGGCGCGCATTGTCGCTGGGGATCTTCCCGGTGGTGCTCATTAGTGCGGCTGATGGCAAGCAGCTGTCAGAAAGGGCGGGAGGTGGTATCGGGGACGAGGGACTGTCACAGCGACAATGAGTGGAGGGAAGAACATGCAGTTGCCCTTTGACTGTCTGAATTCGCAATAAATGAGTAGAATGGCCGTGGGAGTGTGTGTTTAGGGGCCCTAATGACGATGTGTTGGGGGGGGGGGGGGGAAACAGAAGGCGGGGGGGGCCGGCGGCCTTTTTTTTGCCCCCCCCCCCCCCCCCCCCAAATAATTAAGCCTCGTTTGGGTTTGGAGCCGGTAATGCTTTTAAAATTCAGATACCTAACCCTACTCTATGCGGCTGCTTGCTCCATCCAATCCCTTTACTCACTTGAGGTAAACGGGGCGGCATGATTGAGAAATTGGAGGGCCTGGCTTTTGTAGGTCTGTTACTGTGGGGAGCTGCCCTTCTTGCCTTTTCTGCCCGAGCTGCCCGCTTAAGTGTAGATGGCAGGTGCATGTTGGCATATGAGGGCATGAAGGAATCTGCCGGGCTGCAATGCACGAATGTTTGGGAAGGCAGAGCAGTGAATGCAGAAGTTCCTGTGAAGGCTGCGGGTCCTAGTAACCTAGCAACCCCTACAAAAGTCAAAGGGTGTTTTTTTTTTAAATTTTTTTTTTTTTATGTGCTGTCTTTAAAGAAGTCTACAGAAACCGCATGCTGTGAATGGGGGGGGGGGGCACATCTTTCCCGCTGTCTGGTGAATCAGCCTGGTTATGGATGTTTTTCAGCGATTGTCCAGTGCCGGTTCTGAATTCCGCTTTTAATTAGGCAACTGACAAGGATTTATGTCATCAGGCTTATGTAATTGGAAGGGAATAATAGACACTGTGCTCATTTTTAAATCGCATTTGTTCTATGTTCCCTTTTCGCTAATATTTATATAAAAGCCCCAAGGATGGTTCTGTTTCATGAGCGGCAGACTTGCTGTTTGTTTATGTTGTAATCTTTTTTTTTTTTTTATTATTATTTTTTGACTGACCTCCTTGTTTGCATAGCCTGTGTGTGTGCAGTGTAAGTGCCTTTTATGAAGGTCTGTAAATCCTGGGCTGATGTCGTGTTGCCATGTGTGAACTGCGGCGTGTCACAGACACGTGCCGTGCTGACGGCAGAGTGGAATATACTTGTGTCCCAGGGAGCAAAGTCTGTCCCATGTGTTGGAGGGGAGATCTATAATACATCTATGTAAAACCATGTTAACTTTAAGTAGCTAATTTAGGTTAGGGGTGTATGCAGAATTAGTTTTGAGGGACCTTTGGGAGAGGGTCTGAAGGATGAGGTTAAAAATACATAACGATAGGAAAGGTTTTGTGTGATGCCCATTTAAGCAGAAGGCATTATCTATCCGTACTGCAGGGGTGGGGTGAGTCATCAGACGCCCCTGTAGGACCCCAGAGGATCAGGCCTATATTAGCCCTTATGCATTCGATTTGCTGCCCTTTCTTCCCGTCAGTACAGTGCGGGGGTTGGTAAAGGGCGTGTGGTCCGGGTGGTGCACTGGCAGGTGTGTTGGAAGCAGAACCTGAAAGTGCGGGAGACAGCGGTAAATCCGGCATGTGGTGGGTGCCAAGTGACCAACCGCGTCTCTGCCTTCTGCCCCGCCCAGAGTGCTGGCAGCGCTGCTCGGCTGGCTGTCTCGCCCCGCGTGAGTGTATGACAGTTTCCGCACAAACTGCGGGCAGCCCGAGCCACCCCGCGAGACGCTCATTCATTCATCTCGTGCTCAGGCTACTGTTCAGAGCTCACAATACAGTGTACATTTGTATCCATTTGTGTCTTAGCAGCTTAAATGGTGATAAAAAGGTTATAACAATAATTAACTAAGAAAACAGGGGTGAAAAGGTTAAAAACACCAAGCTATATGACTTAAAGATGATATAATTTTATTGTACAGGATTCTATACATATGATCTTTGCATATAGAATAAAGGGCCGATTTACGACCGGTCAGTCGGAACCGATCGAGATCGTAAGTTGACGACGACCCATATTATTTTTTTCTCTTTACAAAGAGAACCAGGTGTTTCTGATTGGTATTTTTGCTTGAATACGCCGGGGGTGGGTGTTAAAGGGTTGAAAAATACTTCACAGCAAGACATTTTAGACACTCTCATTAAAATGCACAGGAGCACTGTGGTTCTTGGACAGCTTATCAAAATCGCCTTTTTATTGTAACCCTTTTAATGTTCACACAGCAGTTGTGAAGTACTCTTGCTTTACACCAAATACAGAAACTTTTTTTGAAACCATATTGTGATTTGACATCACATTGTTGAAAAATGTAGATTTTCATTTCAACTTTTAACACCACGTTTCACATTTTAAGAGTAAATTTGCTTTAAGAGTATCCTACAGCACAAATATTACCGGATGAAAGCGTTTGTGTAGTTAGCTGTGTTTTCTCTGTAGTTTGTAGCGTAGCTAACTACTATATTAAAACGGTAGCTTGGCTGTAGCTTAGCTACTTTTAATCATAAATAGCTTGTAGATTGAAAAGCTACCGTTTCAAAGTATCTTCCCCAACACTGGTCTGCAGGTCACATTACGTTGGAGCGAAATCTGAAACCTCCCTCCTTGTGCATCTTTTGTGTTGCCTGCCTGTGTGGCTGGCTCTCCCTAAAGGCCATTTTTAATGGATTTGCTATGGCCTAAATTAATGAATTTGCCAGAAAGGGTGAGTGTCCCAAGCCCAGTGTGTTCCACCACTTGTAAATCCATGTAATGAAGGTAAACACGCATGTGCTCTTTTAATGCTAAACCACAGACTTGGAAGTTGCATAGAAATGGAAATTTCTGGAAGGCAGCCCTCTGGTGGGCAAGGGAAGCAGGTAGAGGAAGTTCTTGGAGACTCCCAGGTGAGGGATTGAGGTGTCCCGCATGATCTTGGGTGATCCTGGAGCTCAACCCGTGAGCAGAGCTGGACGGGCTTTCTGAAGTGTCCCCTGGTCTCAGGATATTTCCTAGAACAAGAAGCTGATAAATTTCCAAGGCTTGTTTTTTGTTTCATTAAAATTGCAGCAGCAGTATGACGCTTCCCTCGAAGGTCAAAGGTGTAGTTCATGCTGTCTGGTTCTTCTGTTGTTCTCGTTTGGAAAGTCTTTGAAAACACCCCCTGGAAAAAACTACCAACCCCATGCAAAACTCTAATTAGCACACGCTCGTGGCGCTTTTGACGGCCTTGTTATTGTGGCGCCTGGTAGCTGTGCAGAGGCATTGTGACTCCAGGTGTCTTTCATGTAGCTAACTTTTGTTCTCCTTAAAAACTCCTGAGTGGCATTTGAACCTGTGGGAAAGGGGGGGGGGGGGCAAAGGATGATGTTTTGGATTCCCTATCGGAGTGGTATGTAGCACTGTTCTGTCACTGATGCTGAAGTCCAGATGTCTGTTGGTGCTTTGTGCCCCATGTCCCAGCTTCCTGTTTTTGTGTCGCGCATCGTTGCAGTATGCCCTGTTGTGCTTGTTGTAGATACTTACACTGCTCTTTGGAAGGTCCCGTAATGGCTCTGAGTTACGGCCCTATGGCTCACAAGAGGATTTAGGCCCCATTTCTCTGCATTAATGGCTCCCTGAGAGCCTAGTGTCCAAAATGTAGGCTTTTTGGCGACAGAAAACCAAGAACATAAAGGAAGCACTGTATGTTTCTCCCTCTCAAACAGAGTGTGCTCTTAGAAATGGCCTTTGGTTAATAAATGACCAAATGGACTCTTGTCTAAAGTATCACTAATTTAAAAATGGGGGGAAGGGTGCTTAATTATTTACTGAATGCGGGTAAGTTTCTATAAACTCGAATGCTCACTACTTATGTATTACACCGGCATCTTAGCCATAATCAGGGTGAAAAAAGTCAGAAGCTGCAGTAATGGACAAAATAAGGGGTACAGTCATGGGAAGAATATCCAGCACAGTGGTGGTGAACAAACATGGATCCTTATAACTGTCTGTTCTGCCTGGGTTATAAACAGGTGTCAATTTTAGAACATTTTTGCTTTTTTTCCTCTCTATTCTTGTTTTTGAAAATAGTTTTTTCTGCTGGATTTAAGTTCAATATATTAAGCCTCTCAGTACTTCATTCTTAAATGGCTGATTCTCTATGAACACTCAAAGTAACTGCAACTGATTGAACTTAAGCTGAGTCTTTAATTCGGCATAAGCATTACTTAATGAAGTTGACTGGTATGGTGTCCATTGGACATATAGTACAGAAAAGTAGGGAAAAATCAGGAAGATCTTTCACTGCAGGCCATTTTAATTCGACAAATGGTCTTTGCGTCACCATTTTTGATTTTGATGAAATTTGGCATTCGAATCCCACATGCCTTCCAAAATGTAACAAAATTTCCCTGTCAGAGAGAGTGCCCTTTCTACACTGTACGTAGCCAAAAAAAAGAAGATAATTCAAAGTATTGTCTTATGAGCTGGAACTTTACCTTTGCAGCTATATGCCTTAGATACAGCTCGATGGAAAGGCCAAAGAGTACTTTTGGACTCATGATGTGGTCCAGTTCAACTTTTGCGTAAGTCTAAGTTTCTCTTTTCAAGGTAAAAGTTCATCTGCTTTTTAAAGTACCTTTTATTTATTAAAAGAGTAAAGGTCTTGGAGCAAGTCTTTTATTTTTTAAATAATACATATGTCTTAATATATATATATTACATTACTACCCACTGGATAGAAAAGGTGCTATATCTCAAAGACAAAACACACACACACGTTTGAGTTCTGGAAGGTATGTGTAATTTATGCATGGCAAGTTTAATTAAAATCAGAAATAGCGCTGGAAAAAGTTACACTGATTCGCCTTTATGAGGTCTAATTCCCCCCCCCATTCATGAGCTTTTGCCCCCATAACAGCCTTGCTGGCCCATTGGTACATCTTTGCTCACTCAGGAGACCCCTGTGTAGATGTTGCCCTGAAGGCCTCCCAATGGCTTTGCCCACCACTGGAGTCTGCTGGTAGCTCCCATGCTTCTTGGTGAGGGAAGCCAGGTGCTTGTGGGTGTAACTATTTTGATGTTTCACATTTGCGATTATTTAGCAGATGCTTTTAACCAAAGCAACATGCAATTGAGAAAGCAGAGTCAGCCAGTCTCTGGAGCAGTTAGGGTTAAGGGCCCCTCTGCTGGGCACAGGTGAGCTTCTATTCATAAAGCCTAGCCCACCAGACCAGAGTGCAGCAGTCTGATGAGGAGTTTTTTACTTAAATTATACATAATTTTTATTATATATTATTTTTGTTATTTAGCAGACCCTTGTGTCCAAAATTGTGTACAAGTCAAGCTGTCAACTAGTCGCAAGTGCAGCAAGGCTGAGCTACCAAGGAATGCCCAGGTACAAGTGTAAGCGGTATCGGAACAAGAGCTACGCAACATTTTTCACACAAGCTAAAACCTAATAACTAAAAAAAAAATCAGCAGACAGCTTGCAGCACTAAGAGCATTCAGGGGACATAGTGGTACAGGCTAGTGAGTTCCTGGAGCAGATGCGTCTTGAGGCGTTTCTTGAAGGAGGAGAAGGAGTGTGATGATTGCATATGATCTGGTAGCTCATTCCACCTTCGGGGATCCTCACGTGAGAAACATCTGGAGTGACACTTCTTGTGTGCACTGTACTCTACACTTGTTTATGGTAGGCTAGTGTTCTGCAGGTTGTTTTTGTAATGCAACTGGACAACAAAAATATTCACCCTGGAGGATCAAAATCTCTTATTACCTTCGATGTACTTCTTTGAATTCCAGTGTCCTGGTCTTGCTCAGCGTGTGGGGAAGGATTGCAAGGTGAATTCAGGTAGAAACACTTGTCTTCCTGGTTCATTTGGCGTCTTCCTCAGGTACTCTTCCTCACCAAGTGGTGATTGCAGGCACGTTCGGCACCGGTTCACTGCTTTAGTTTAGATCCAGGTCACAGTTCTTCCCAGACACAGGCCTCTGCAATCCGGATATCTCTGTCAGTCTCAATGAGTGCACTGAAGTCTTCCGTAAGGGTCATCCTCTTATGGCTAGCTGTCTTTCAACTTTGAGATCGACAGCAGACTTAAAGATTGGGTTTTGTGTGAGCAATAATTGTCATTGATTTATATTACGTTTATTTCAATTAAAATTCTTGGAATATCTATGAGATCGAGCCATGAAATGCAGTAAATGAAGGAATTGACATTGAGTTATATTATACTTGTCACTCAGGTTGCTTTGTGAATACTTTGATTTTACAGCTTTGTAAACCAGGGGTTTTTAATGCATTGTGGTTGTTAGGATGTATCTGCCAGACAGTAGGATATGTCTGTGACCCTGTAAGTGTTTGCGGGGGTCTTTAGTGAAAGATCCTTTGTCTGTCATTTGCACAAGTATGAGTCCCGTTTAATTGGAATTCTTCTCTTCACCTACCCCATCTTGCTCTCCATGAGACACACAGGCACTTGTACAGCAAGCTTGGGGGTCACAGCACAGGGTCAGCCTGCATGCCGTGCCCCTGGAACTGGGGGTTGAGGGCCTCGTTCAGGGGCCCAGTGACGGGATCAGTCTGCCAGCCCTGGTATTCAAAGCGGCGCCCTTCTGCTCACAGGCACAGAGCCACTCGCTGTCCCCCCCAGGCTAATATCATTCCCCTCCCCAGCTTACCGTTCACCATGACACGGCTCTGCGCTGCTGCACTTTTATAATGTTAATAACCGTTTGGCAGATGGTGGATTTTTCTAGCTTCTCCTTTAATCATGTTTGTATCTCTCCTCTTCACGCTCTCTGCTCCCCTCTCAGCTGTGCTGTCTCTGCTTTTGCTGGGGGGTGTTGATGTTACTCTGTGATTGGGCACACGCACACAACCCCCTACTTAATAGTGGATCCCCCCAGGCATGACCAGAGATGTAGCCCCTTTGTCATATGTGACGGACTGGCTCATTAGTGCTGTGTCCCATGCTGGGGGTGGGTCTCTGTGCCCCGTCCCCCGGGATCCCACACAGCTCTGCTTCTTTGGGAGCCCCAGCTGATTGGATAAGTGCCCCTGAAATGGATACGGTGAGATGTCCTCTAATGGAATTGATCCCCCCTTTGCCCACAGGTCCCCCTTTACAGAAAGACCGTTTATAATGGGGTAGTGTAATGCACGTGCGGCCTTCTGAACTCGTGGTTTAAATGGCTTTGGCTCTGTTTTGGGCCCCTGTCCGCCGGGATCATTCTGGTGGTGTGATGGTGAGACTCAGCACGCTCCACTGTCAGCTAAAGGTCCTAAAATGGATTTTCAGCCTGAACTTTTACAAACAAGGTTTGCTTTGTGTCAGTATGATTCAGCAGATCAATAAACGAAAATCCATCATTGAGCATACTGTTTTTTTTTTTTTTTTTTAAAACGCTACTGAAGCAGGTGTTGAAATATGTGGTAATAATATTAATAATAATGATGGTGATGATGGTGATAATTGTTGTTGTTTTGTTGATATTTTTGTTTGTTATTAATAGTCAGGATTGTGGTTGAGTCATATATGAAGCATTTTTTTGTGAATATGTGCTGTTGGGGATTATTTGCAATCTGTATGTTTAATCAGCAGAAATGTGTTTATTTTTGGTGTGTTAATGAGTGACTTTGGTCTTAGAAAGGTGTTGGTCAGTGTCAGTCATGAGGATGGTATAATGAAGATAATGATGGCTGTGCACCTTGTCATGCTCCCCAGGCCCCACTAGGGCGCGCTCCAGATGGATCGCATGAAGATGATCAGGCGCCGTTTGTCCACGTCCCTTCGCAGCTCCAGGCTGGTGGGCGACTCGCTGTCAGAGCTAGCCGAGCAGGTGGTGCTGGACGATTCGGCCGTCCCCAGAGACAACGGTGAGGCGGGGGCTTGGGAGTGGGCTGCTCATGTCATGTTAGTCAAGGCAGCACTGTAGTATTTTATATGGGTGAGAACAGTGCAATGGGGAACAACACAAATGATGGAGTGACGCTAAAGTGTGACTCCATGTGCTACTAAGTCATTTTCCATGTGTATCGATTCAGCTACTTTAACCCAGGGCATGAAGGTCTGTTTTTTTTAGTTGCAAATTACAAAAACTGGATGTAATGACTCATTGAGGATAGTTTTTCCTAACCCCTGGTTGGCTGTGTTGAACATTTCCATAGTTAGCCTTTTGCAATATTTTCCCTTTAAGCTGTGCTGTGGATAAATTCCGAAGAAGCTCACCAGCTGTTCCTATCATGTAGGTTTCTAACGTAATATGGAGGATGAGCTCCACACAGCCTTTGAGCCAGACAGTGAGAGACCAGCAGCCGAGGCATGCTGGGATATGTAAACCCTTGTCTGCTGATGTCATTGTGGTTGTGGTGGTCACCGTTGTCGTCATTCTTTGTCCCAAGCGTGCCACCATGAACCGTTCCTCTTCACGCCTTCACACAGTCCAGTGTGATAGTCCAAATCCAGGCTGTGGAAACATAGCTGCCTTCAAGGACGGCTGTTTCGTGGGTTGATTGGGCAGTTTGATTTCTTAGTGGGTGTCATAATTATGTCCTTTAGCTGTGTGGGCAGCTTCTCTTATCCAGAGGGACTAATTAGCAGCACTAATTGTTAATCCATCATCACAGCAGGATAATCACTCCATTTATGGTACTGCTACAGTTGCAAGACGCAGCAGTGACCTGTTGTCATGTTTTGTGGTCATACCCCTTTGGCCCCTCATGTGGACGCTGCTGTGTTCTGCCATTTCTGTGCAAATTAGGGACTGCTAGTGTCCTCTGGTGGCCATCGGAGGTACTGCGTGCAACTCACTTGTCTGTTTGTTCTCTGTCTGACATGGTGTGAGATTACAAATTAGACCCAGTTTGGGGACACAGGTCAGGATCAGGTAGGAAGTCCTGTTTCCACATCCTCTGATGTGTGTTCTGGGAGAAAATGTCCAGGACTACTGTTCATTTCAATGTAGTCACCTGCAGCGTTATGAACATGAGGGAGCACCTTTCTTGTGCTCTTTGTTGGCCTAAAAAATAAGTGAATCATTTACTCCACATTTCATGGCTCTTGATTTCATAGTTATTCCAAGAATTTAAACACTTCAGGTTTCTCCAGATTTGATCTGCATTTTCAATCTGCATTTTTGTCTTTTGAAGTTCCCCTGATACCAACTTAATAGCCTTATCTGTTAAAGCGAGACGTCACCCATTAAACCTAGCCCTGCATTGGCGCCCTTTCTGCTAAAGCCCACCGGCATCCCGTCATCACCCAGCTGTGAAGCCAAAAGGCCCCATAGCACCTGGTAGGTGCACACGCAACACGGCTCAAATGTACAAATGCAGCGAAGCCCCTGCTTCAGACCTCTAGCCACAACCAAAAGAGATATTTAGCCCTTTGGCGATTTTGTTATGCATGGGGCATATTTTCTTACCTGTGTCTTTTTGTTTCTGAGGATTTTGCACCCCCCCACCACCTTTTCATGTGATTTTTTTGGCAAGCCTTTTTGGCCAAAATTACTAACAAGTTTTAGCTTCCAGGAATGACCCAAAAAAAAAGGTAAGCCTGGTCCATTACCAAAGGCTCCTAGCCTATTTAAAATTAATATTCTTTCTAAAACAAAGAAAAGATAATTGTGGTCATCATTAACTAGTTAAACTATTCTCTGCCATTGTTTTGGAACAGAAGAGTGGGTGAAACACTTGAAATAATGGGTCTGTTGAACCCACCTCGCGTTAAGTGCTTTATGTGGCCTGTAGGAAGTCCTGCTGGTGACTTGCTGTTAACAGGTTTTTTTTTGTCTGCCTTGAATTGTACAAGCAGCTGTGATCCCTCAGGCGGCGGCTCCTTCAGGGAGACCAGGCCTCGCTGGGCTCCTGTTTTGGTGAGACCAGTTTAACCACATTCTGCTAACTGACCCTCGTCGCTTGCTTACGGACACCAGGCAGTAGAGGAGATTAGCTCGGGCTGTTCCCGGACAAACCCCCCCCCCCCCCCCCCATTTGAAATAAGCAGCCTGTGTCTTTATTTATAATAAATTCTCTTTTCACCTACCCAATCTTAGTTCCCATGAGACACACAGGTGAGAGTAAGCTTGGGGGTCACAGCACAGGGTCAGCCAGTGTACAGGGGCCCAAGAACTTGTGACTTTTCTGCTGATAACCTTCCGATCACAGGCATAGAGACTTAGCCCACTGAACCACACACCGCCCAGGAACCAGGGTTTAAAATCTGTTTATGGCTGATCCATGTTGCAATGCATCACGTAATAATACCGCATTATGTAACGACTCAACAAAATGTAACAATTTTTCCCATTTATAATGTAAT
Organism: Mormyrus iriodes; assembly: GCA_011763525.2. Classification (NCBI taxonomy): domain Eukaryota; kingdom Metazoa; phylum Chordata; class Actinopteri; order Osteoglossiformes; family Mormyridae; genus Mormyrus; species Mormyrus iriodes. Next base: position 15,019,121 of record JAAGVU020000103.1, on the reverse strand, counting down.
AGCACCTGCATTTTGTAATAATCTGCCACATTTTGTGATAGACAGCTTGGACGCAATATGTAATACGTTTCTCTCCATTTTATAATAACCACCACAATATGAAATAATTGCAGAATATACAACTACAAAAAGTTGCACTTTTTAATGATAATGCACAGTATTACATTTTTATCTAATAAAGAACCAAGATGGATGTCTTCATTGACCCTTTGTCAAGTTATTACATAATGTGGAATTATTACATAATGTGTTGTAACAATCCATCCACAGCGTACGTTTTGGGGATGTTTTCTAACTCATCTGCCTGAATCCACCTATCTTCCCCCTCCTCTGTTTCTGTGTTTTCTCGTCTTTTCCTCACAATGTTTCGTGGAACTGTGTTTTCCTCCCATTGCATCACTCCTCCCTCTTCCTCAAGGCCCACAATGCAGTCTGCTTCCCCCGCCCCCCCACCTCTCCCTCTTTCCCGTATGAGCGCGTTGGGCATCTGCGCTGGACAACCCCATCTCAGGACCCCATGGCTGTGCCAGAGAGACTCCACTTCATCCTGCCTGGAGTTGTCTCCTGCTGATTCTCGAGTTTCTTTCCTGCTTATGTCTTGATTGATCTGAGTTCAGTTTACTGCCGGATTTGAAGGGTTTTATATTACATTACTACTATCTCCTCTTGAACCTTTTATCATTTTACGACTGATGGCTTGCTTCCTCAGACTGGTAATGCCCTGTCTGCCCGGGCGATGGGCCATAAATGACTGTGCCCTGTCTTGCTCCATTTTTGTAATGCGGGCATGTAGATTAACGTAATCTGTCAGGTACGTCCTGTAATGTGAGTGTGTTTGAGGTTCCATCTGTATTAGTCTTCATTTTAAATCCCTTTTAAATCCCCTGTTTTATCAGTTCTGTCTTCCTTACCCTCCTCCTACTTGCTTATCCTCCTAAATGCTTCTCATCTGTCTGTTTCACCCCTTCATATGTTACATACAAAGGCTATATCTTTATTTCTTTATTGCGATATCGTTTTACCACCCAGATATTCAGTCACTTTGCTGTAAATGTTATCATTTATTTACCATAAATATTTTTTGAACCTGTAACAGGACTGGAGTGGAGTATGAATCACATTTATTAGACTGATTTCCTCATCTGAATGCTGGGTGGATGACATGCTGAATGTCCCTGGGGTGCCTCGTCTGTCATCGAGAACTCCACCTGCATGTCACACCTGTGAATCATTTGCTCCGGAGCTGTGCCGTTCTTAAGTGCATGGTGCCCCCTGGAGGTGTCTGCTTGCTGACTTTTTTTTTTTTTTTCTCCTCCTCTCCCCTTTGAGGAAGCCTCTCAGTTACAGAATCGAGTCTGGCGCAGTGTCGGCGCGCTCTCGTTCCGCTTTAATCCACTTACGTAATGTCCATGCTCACGCTTGCTTGCTTGCTTGCTTGCTTGCTTGCTTGCTTAGCGTCAATAAATAATGCATCCGGGGCTGCTAACTGTGCAAATGAATTTCAATATCCTCTCTGCGGGGGGGGTCGGTGGGGTTGTTTTGTCCGCTGGTGTCTCTTCCTGGGGGGTGCCGCCGCCTTGGTTTTCCCCTCCTCCCCCTTGGGGTTTGGGGGAGATTTTCCCCCCCCCCCCCCCCCCATTGCCCCACTGTTTTTTTGGTGTGTTGGTAACACCAGAAAGTATTAAGTGTACCCATCACTGAGAGGTCAGGTCTGGTCTGGGCTGGGGTGGGGGGAGGCAGGACCAGAAACTCACCCCCTCCTGCAGGAGTGCTGACTCACTGCTGCCTCACTCAGCAGTCCACACACGCCCCTCTGTAATGGATTGGTGTGATGGTGTGGTTTCTCCAAGGCGCACTGGGGGAGCTCTCAGCCTGGCCCGGCGTCGCTCGGCCGTTTAAACGCCCCTCTGTCTCCCATCCCGTCAGACGGGCAGTATCACTCGGGGAGCAGAAGCCTTGCACTCCCATCCGTACCAAACGCCAGAAATGGCATCAGCGACCAGTTTGTTTGGACTGCTGGAACGCCTGTGTGTGGAGGCTGTCTCCCAGTTAACATTTGCCGTGTTGTACTTTTAAATGTTAAAATTCAACTCTCCCCCCCCCCCCGCTCAAGATCGCTGTACACCTTCTAGATGCTACTGCCTGGGGTGGGGGTGGGATAGCTTCCGAAACAGAAGGCTTGGAGACCAAACAAGAATGAATAATGTCTGTTTCTGAATTCATAAAATTCATTTTATTTGTGTGTCTTCTGTTCAGGCTGAGCTTACATGCCCTTTGTAGCGGAACTGAATATCGCGATGGGGTTATCAGTCATGCTGTAACTGCCCTGCCTGTGCTGCTAGGAGAGAGGTTTAGTGGAGGTTACTGGGGGTCAGATACTTGGTGAACCCCATGGAGTTACTGGGGGCCCAGTCTGGGATGTAATTTATCTTTGCGGTGGAGCTATGATTTAATAGGAGTATCGGAGGGTCGTCCTCTGCTGGGAAATTGTAGTGTGGAAGGGAGAAGCTGCTGACGGCTCCTGTGAGAGATGATCATCATTATTGTGCTTATTATTTATTCATCGATCTGTCAATCTTACAACCGTTTCTGCTAATCTGCGTCATGACGAGGCCTAGAGCCTCACCCAGGCAGCAGAGAGCATGCTGAGCTATTAAATGCTGGTATTCTAGTGGGGTGAGGTGGCTGAGTGGGTAGCACTGTGGCCTCGTACCTCCGTGGATGTGACTTCTATTCTCCTTGTGTAGTTTGCCTGCATCCTCCGTGTTGGCGTGTTTCTGCTAGGTACTCCTTCCACAGTTGACGTCAGAACGTGCCCCTGTTGCCCCCTAGCCTTGTGCCTTGTGTGGGACAGACTCCCTGCACAGTGCTTATGGAAGGTGGGTGGATGCTGTTGATGTAATATAATTACCACTCCTGTTTTTTTTTCATTTAAATTTTGTCTGGGTGATAGAGATGCAGCGATGCAAGCTGTTTGAAGGTCAGATGTAATGATTACCAGGCCTCAGGAAAGGGGTTTTTTGGTGCCCAGATGCTACTCTACGCTCAGGCCTCATTCTTTGACCCCATTATGGCCCAACCTCGGTCCCTGCTGGAGATATCTTACAATGGTCTTGGTCGTCATTTTGAAAAATGATACCTGTGGCAAGTAAACCTACAGTTCTTTATCTATAAGTGGAATATAAGTACTTCCTGCCTGGTCATCGGACGTGTTGGTCTATTCTATAAGTCATACATGCATGAAAGGCTGATCTGTTAAGACACACTTTTGACATTTAAAGGCCGTCCAAGATTTCAGCGAAATATCTTATATTATGACATGTCCCCTCCTGGTTTTTGTTATTTTGCTGTACTGTAAAGCTTGTCTTACCCCTTCGGCCACTGAGGCTACCATGTGTCGTTGTCTTTGAAGTGGTTTGGTTTTTGAAGTCTGGTTGTGTGACCCTCACTTTTCCATAAAAATACAGATCAAGAAAGCCACAATTAGCTGAGTTTAGAGTGGTGCGTAGCCTGTTGGTCTTTAGATCTTGTTGCTCTTGTTAGTTGTTTTTTTTTTCAGTAGCTGTTTACATTGCAGTGCTTTGATGGGAACTATTGTCTTTTTATTGAATGGAAATGTGAGTGATTCTGAGGGTGGTGCAGTATACGGGATTAATGTCATGCTTTCTTTGTGTCTAAGGCCATGTGAATGAATATCCATCGGATTCTGTGCCATTCCATACCAGTTCCCTGATTAAGTATTCTTCACCAAAACTAAATTTCCTCCAAGTATAAACGTTCTGCATGTCCCCTTAAAAGGAGAGTAAGTTTGCTTGTTTTCTCATTAACACCTTAGTTATATAGACCCGTGCTGGTGAGTCACCCGTGAACTGAATGGAACTGACGGATAACCAGTATCTCATGCCCAGTGTGTGTGTGTGGGAGCAGCTTGGCTGCTGGCACCCCCCGACTCTCTCTGATTGGTTAATAAGATTACACAGGCCACATTGACTCATGCACGCACACACTCACGCACACACATTCTCACACACGCGACCGTGCAGCCTACAGACGACACACTACTGGCAGTTTTTCTGCCCCCACCCCCGTGGGGAATGTGGTTAGTATAGGTTTCATGTCCTGTCTCTATGGCGATGCCCTGCTGGCCAGTACTGGAGTAATACCAGAATCCGGGGCTTGGTGTCTTGGCTGTTCGTCTTGGGCCCGTGTCTCGTAGGGGAGTGATGAGGAAGGAGAGGAGGAGGGAGGGGTTGCACCTGTTTTATTGAGAGGAGCGATGTAGATGGAGATTTTTGGAGAATGTAGAACAGTAAGCCTCATTACAAAGGATGCTATATGCTGTATGGTGCGGTAAACCCATATTTGGCAAATGAGTAGTGGGGGGGTGAACTCCTTACTTCTTAGTACTTAGAAGTGCACACTACACAATGTAAATAGTAAATGTGGCTGCGCAGCATATTTGGTGGGCGGAGAAAACAAGGAAGCAGAAGGTCACCTTCCCCCTGACCCTACCTGACCCCCCCCCAATGGAAGCTCTGATCAGGGCTCCCGAGAGACTGAACGAGGAGTCTGAGTGTCTGGGCTTGAGTGTCCTGGATCTTGGTTTCCAAGATCCAGGCCTTTAATGACTTCTTAGGCACAGCCATCAGCAGTGTGCCTGTCTGCGGGGGGAGTGTCGACCTCGACGAGAGGTTCACCTACCTCGGCAGCGACATTCATGCCTCTGGCGACTCTTCCTTTGAATTCAGCAGATGGACTGGGCATGGTGGCGTCATGAGGTCACTGGAAAGGGGTGTGTGGCACTCCCGATATCTTTGCAAGAGGATGAAGGTCCAAGTCTTTAGAGTCCTGGTGTCCCTGCCTTGCTGTATGGCTCTGAGACATGGACGTTCTCCAGTGAGCTGAGACGAAGCCTGGACTCGTTCGGTACTGTGTCTCTTCAGAGAATCCTCGCGTACTGCTGGTTTGATTTTGTGTCGAACGAGCGGTTGCTAGGGGAGTCCCGAATGAAGCACATTACTTGCGTCGTGAGGGAGCGTCAGTTACGGCACTACGTCCATGTGGTGCGATTCCCTTATTGCTGAGGACCTGAGCGGCTGGACCAGGTCAAGGGGACACCCACATAACACCTGGCCGTGGCAGACAGACGGCCGTTTCCGGAGGGTGGGATTGGACCGCATGTGGGCCAGGGTGGGGGTCACCAACCGGGATTCTGAGGTGTTTCATCGTGTGGTGGGTGCAGCAATGCGCTCTACCAGTGCATGCTCCCCAATCTGACCTCTCATCCCTTATGAAATCTGAGAGCCCAAAGCCATAGGGGTCAACTTCAGCTTCCCTCCTACAGGTGAGATGCCTCATACAGCAATGGGAATGAAGGAAATGCATTGATTTGTTCATCGGTGGTTCTGTTTTCGCTTGTCTTATTTTCTAAAGAAGTTGTTTCACTTCAGTTTCTGTCCGCCTGTTTCCTCTTCAGTTTCTCCACCAAGCACTTGTTTTGCTCAGATACAGTTTATTATATGAATGGCCAATATTTATGGGGGACGTATTGTTTCGCAAACAGGTTGTGAGAATTAGGAAGTGTTGTCATTCCTGCGGGAAATGAGAGGCGGTGCTGTAAGGGTGGCACAGTGGGACCTGTCAGAGGCGCAACTGTGTCCTATTGTTCAGGCAGTGGGGTGGCTGACTGCTCCAGGCAAGCTGCATCTCGATCCAGGGGCCACCAGCTGGGCTGTTTGGCACCTGCCCGTCAGCAGAGGGGCGGGCAGGCGGGCCAGGGCATTACGCATTTCTCTCAGACTGCTATCGCTAGGGTAATCCTACCGCGTGTGTGAGGGACTCGTGGTCTGCCTCGACTTCAGGCCTGATGTTGTAGGCTCACCAACTGGCACCCTCTGGAGTGTTCTTCCACAGGCTGTTCAGAGATTGGTTTTCCTGTGCTCTGCACTGTAGCCCCCGAGCCAGCGCTGGGCTGCGCGTTTAGTCATTACACAGATGTGTCCAGGAAACGAGCGTCAGCGTTCACGTTTGTTCACACTGAAAGAGACAGTCGGGTGCATGCCATTTGAGTGTTAGTGAGGATTTTAATTTGTTTTAAATTCATATTTTTCAAAAATCATGTGTAATATTTGTGGTTTCTATTCCCCTTCCCTCCTGTCTTGGTTTTGTGTTCAGTCAGACCCGCTTATTATGCCTGGTGTCTCACGGGAAAGAATGACTTCATTAACGTCGCATCGAGTGACCACAGTGGTTGGGGTTGGAGGGGGGGGTGGTGGGGTCATTTCAGTTTCTTTTACCAATTAAGTCTGTGATTATACTTGTGATCCGGACTAGCCGCATTGCACAGCTGCTTGAGTTTGTCTCTTAGAGTCCTGAGATTAAATCTGTGGACCTTCATGACCACAACATTGTGTGTCTAGGTCCCTATTGCTAGTCTTGGGGGGGGGGGGGGGGGCCTGCGGGATGCTGCTCTGTGTGTTCGCATCATGCCTGTGGGGGGGGGGGTGAGTGATTGAGAGGTCCATTACAGCAGTGG
>JAAGVU020000103.1:14973005-14986658 GCA_011763525.2 Mormyrus iriodes | reverse complement strand
TGTGTGTGTGTGTGTGTAAATATATATATTTTTTTTATGCAAGATTTTGGGGGGGGGGGGTGCTGGTGGTGAAGCTTGTCGAGCATGCCAGTGCAGATTAGAAGAATGATGTTAGCCTACAGCATTTTTTATTCAGTGGAAAACGTAAGATCAATCTACTGGAAAGATTTATTAATGAATTGTAAAAACGGTACTTTGAGATCTCTAATAGGTAAATGAGTGGTGAATGAGCTGATGAAAAATCCAGAATTATTTATTGTGTCAAGTGGTGAATGAGACAAAACGCTTCATCCTGCACTAAAACGACTGATCATCCAGTGAAACTATCGCCACTATTTCAGGAGTTGTGTCTCTAGTTCTGTTTCTGCTAACTTAGAATATTGATGAAGTTTAAATATCGCTATGTTAACCAATATATTGTGAATTTCTGTAAAATAATAAACAGAGAAAAATATTGCTGAATAATCATGAAAGAAAACTGTGATCTTAATTCTGAGTGAAAAAAATAGTGATTCGTATTTTACCTGGAGTTGTGCAGCTATAGGCCTGCTTGTCTTTTTACATTTGAGTTACAGGCAAAATGAGGGAGAAAAAAACTGTCACATTAGGCAAATAATAACAAGTCTAAATGCTAAAGGTAGGCACAGTGCATATACTGTAGGCGTACAGAAGCAGGCGCTCATGTCCTGGGGGTACAGCTGCATGGATATTTTGTGTGTAAATACCTGTCAAATGTATAATGCAGAAAGTTAAGGAAGGCTGCTTAAGGAAACTATTTCAGAACACTGACATGAATAGGAATAAAACATTGATGGAACTTTGTGAAGGCAGTGTTCTTTTGGCATTCAGAAGCACTGTAAGCCTTTCCCATCATGATTCATATACAATAGTCACTTCCCTTTGGAGATCAGTACCAGAGGCCGGTGCATGTACTTGCCTGATTAAACTTCTTATTCATTGCCCAGGCCATTCTTTGAATTAAGCAGCTTATGTTCATCTCTGAGAATAGGGAGTTGGGAATCCCGAACACGACCACCTTTAATTTCTGTGGAATTGTAATACAAATCACCACTTAACCTCTGCATCTGTGCTGTGTTTCAGCATGTCTGTGACAAAGAATCTACAGTAAATAAAACATGATTGATAGGGTCACTGCCGGAGCGCCGCCCAGTGTTTAAATGAAACTAGTTGCCTCAGGCGGTGGCTTGCTTCCGTTGTGCAAGGGAGTGCAATAAAGTGCACTTGAAGGTCTTCGAGATCTTCACACAGGACCCAAAACAAAGCGAGCAGCCGCCGTAATACTAGATTGTGCATAGATGAACTTAAAACCATCCACAAATTAAACAATCAGTTTGTTCAGGATATAACCACACAGATAAAAATAGCTTTTTCTGTATATGTAACAATGTGGGTCAAAAACAAGAGTGCATACTGTAGTTAAGCGGGAGGGAAACCAGGACTTTGAGACAGTTAGTGATGACATCATGTGACTGACAGCATTTTCTGCCCTTGCATGCGCAGAATGTGCCTGCAGCGGCGATTCTGTGCACATCCCTGCGTTGTTATGCTAAAGGAAAATCATATGTTGAATATATCCACCCAAATGCCTACCATGAGCTGGGGGCCATATACCTTGCAACTATATGAATCATTTGTGCTAGTAATTGCATTATGTTATGGGTTGAATAGTTATTAGCTTACACAACGTCCTCTTTACAGATTGGCTTATCTGTATCTCCCCTTGTTTTGCGGTTTCTTCTCTTCCACCTCCGCTCCCGCTGCCAGGTGCCTTCCTGCCCCCGAGTGAGGAGCAGCCCGGCCGGCCCCGTGTGACGCGCTCTGCAGCCGCTGCACTGGAGGGACCCAGCAAAAGGGGAGCCGCTTCAAAGGCTCCGCTTCATTTGTCACGAAGTTGTGATAGATGTCGGCGCTGTTCAGTCATGTTCAGACATCGCTACAGCAGCTTCCCGGGAAAGTGTGCAGAGAGCAACTTACTGTGCTTAAAAGTTGAATCAGGATTGCCAACTTCGGTCAGCTGGCCGGAGTGATATTTTCAGTTTGAGACAAATCTGCACACACATGCACACGCATTTACATGCATGTAATAGTTTTATTACCTTGTAAATAGCCTGTAGGGTCAGAAAACTACACCAACGCCTTTGATGTAGTTAATTTTAGGTTTATAATGAAATAACATAGATTTGTTGTAAGATTTCTTGCGTGAGCGTGAGAGTCCGAAAGCGTGAGTGTCACGCCAGAGGCGGGAGAGTTGGCAACCCTGAGTAGAGGACACGTGCGGTATAATATTATTTAAAGGGATGGCTCACGCTGCATTTTGGTATTACATTACTTGTAGATCTGGCATTACATTACTTAGATTTTATCTTATATACACACACACACACACACTCACACACATACAGTACTGTTCAAAAGTCTTAGGCAGTTAAGGGGAATGTTTAAAACTATTTGTCTATGAAATAAGTGTATGTGTGTTGAAAAAACATTTTTAACATTAAAACTTCATTAAATTAAGAGTAACCCAATAAAAACTTACAAAAAAATTCTCCTGTTCTCCAAAAATGTACTGATCTATCTTGGTGTCTTGTTGAATGGCTAGAAGAACACCGCCTTGGTTCCCAAACCTCTCCTCAGGGGCACCTCAGCCATTCCATGTATTCATTAAATTTCACCACCAGCTAACTTAGTTAGCTAATTAAATAGGAGGTATTGATTAACCATATGGGGTGGGGTAGTGGTCATGGAGGTTTGTTGCAAATACTTGGGTGACTTTAGGACAGGTTTTGAAATGGTTATGCTAACACACTTTGACAGACATAGTACTATAGTTTTACACCAGCATGAACATCATTTAAGCATCATTTTGTTTTACTGCTGAAAAGTTTTGCATAGTACTGTATACACGCAACATTTGCTGTGCTGTTTTTGCTTAAATGAATACTGCATAAGTGAAATAAGCCCAAACTTGAGAGCGAGTGAAGGAGAAAGAAAATGCTCCTCTGAAGTAGGTTTATCCTATTATCCCTCATTGTGGATGCTGGCAATAACTGTTGTTGATACTGTTAAGATGCTGAATGTTTCTTAAACTTGAATTATTTAGCATTGTTTCTGCTAACTGTTACTGAGCCATTAAGCTGAATGAAGTGATATCAGATAAGCTGAGATGGTTAAAAAGAGAAGGAGTGTGTGTGTGTGTGTTACCACAAGAAAAAAAAAACTGTAAAGATGTTTTTCATTTCCATTCTTGTTTTCACCGGTTATGTAAATGTATGATTCCTAACTGACATTAATCCATGTTTGATAATAAACCTGAACATCTCTCCTTTGCAAATTGTTTTTTTTACGTTTCTTTTGTGACTTATTCTTCTCTATCCTTTATTGCACATGACAAGGTTGCAAACAAAATTTTTTATAGGCCTACATATTTTAACTGATCGCAAATCATAAATCTAAGTGACTTTATTAGCTGCAGATATCCTACGCCTTTTCTTTCTCCGAACTGTCACTTAAAAATGACTTCTGCTATTAACCGTATGTATGCCTGGTGCTTCTCCTTGACCGTCCCAGTACTTCCTGAAATGAGATGAGAACAAGTATTTATTGCCTTGCAGCGCACATCTGTCTTTGTGTGATTTGGGAGAAGCTCAAAAAGAAGCAGAAGGGAGGAGAATGGACTGAATATTTTGGAACTGAAAGCAAAGGCACACAGGAGGCTTGCTTTTCAATAAAACAAAAATGATATTTTTCCCCATTCTTACAGTACTCTGTTTTTTCCCTTTGTTTAGGCAGTCTTTTCTCGTTAACGTATTTACATTTTTTTCTTATCAGTTTAAAAGCTGAAAGTTGATTTCAGTGCATAATTACCTATATTTCTTGCACTATAAAATGCATTGATGTTATAAATATAATAGAAATAAATTGATTTACTGTTTCCTGCTTTTCTGGGTTTTTTTTTTCTGGCATCGTAGTGAAGCTAACTACAGTATGCATCAGTATGCAATGGAAGGTCCTGTGGATGACTAGATGTATATCAGGACGCAGGATGATGTTTGGTTTTTAAAAGTACAGGGATGGCACCTGTACAGGAAGTGAGGGCACTTCATGGTGGCACCAGCCATGGCAGCTGTGCCCGCAGTATATATGCCAGATGCTTGCGCTTTCACAAGGTGGCTTTTATAAAGTTGTCCTTTTTAGATTAATTTCTTTTTTCCTGTTTCTAATGTAATCTGATCCCTGGATTCGTTCTATAATATTATCTTCTCCTGAAGAAGCAGTAAAGTCTGCTTTTAAGTTTTTAAAGAAGCGTCCCTCTATTTCCTTTTTAAGACCTTAAAAAGGATATATTTTAATATAATTGAGGTGGAATCTAGATAATTAAACAATCCAATGAATATGGAGTTTCTTTGGGTGTCTTGACTCACATACACTGGTGCAGGTTGTCCAAGCAACCAAAACCCAATCTTGAAAGCTGAGAAGGTTCATAATATTCTGCCCTTCTGCCAGAGCTCTGATGGGGGGGGGGAACTTTAGGTGAGGTATTCTCCCATTGGTCTGTTTCAGCCACACGCCATCAAACCACTTGGAATAGTCCACTAAAACAAAGGCCACTCACTGACCACCCACAGCCTGATTGGAAAGCTTATGGCGATTTAAACACAAAGAATTTAGCTATTACTCCAGACATCATGGACATTTTTCCAAGTACCAAGACTTAATCCTTCATTATCAGGGGATAGTGGTTTCTCTGTGGCACAGAGCAGGAGTCTGGAACTGAGGAAGTGGAGAACGTGCTTTTTGATAATACCTGCACTACGGAGCTCCACATGACGGTTACTGCTCCTCAATAAACTATAGTGATAAACCAGAACAACTGAACTGGAACAGGGTGAGAGCCAACAGGTGGAATAACTTTCCATCTTTACATCAGTCAGACCCCCCCTCACTCTTCAGCAGAAACACACATTCTGTGTGAAAGAGGATCAAAGATCCATTTACCAGTGTCAGCATAAATATTAGTTTTGTTGCAGCTTCGAGATCAGCTATGACTGTAGTCTTTTAATACTGCATTCAATATTAAATATTCAATATTAGGAGTATTAGGTGTATTATGAGTTAAGCTGAGTCAAAGAAGATAGTTTCACCCAGGAGAAGAGGAGGGGTCTCACAGTAGGGGGGGTGCAGATGGGGGGGGATCCTTTGTAAATTGCTGCAAATTTTGTGTGATCGCCTGTTATCAAAAGGCGCGCTCTGTAAAATTTGCCAGCTGAGGGGGTGGGTAAATTTTGCATTGTGACCCGTGTCATGATAGACCTGGGGCTGGGTGCCCCTCTGTTCCCCTTGCCTCCTCCACTACTGGCTTCACCGATTATACCATGACTGTTCTCCCTTGGCATGGCGTACACATTAGTCTCATTGATTCTGTTATACTGTTAAAATTCTGGTAAATGTTCTGAAAACACCAAGGATAATTATGTTCAGGGAGGCCTCCAGTATGTTAGGTGAAAGCGTGATACCTGCTAATTGCACTTTTTTTCTACTGCTGCAAAAGTATAAGAATAATCTCCCAAAGTCGGGCTAGGCTCCAGTCACCTTGCAACTTTTCATATTTCTGCATAATGTCTGCCCTTTTAGTTTTTTGTGATATCTAGTGTTTCCTGATCACAACATCATCATTATTCAGGAGGGATTCCCCAGTGTTGTCCGAAGTTGCTGTGCTAGATATCACACATTCTCTCCATTGCTTGTACAACAGTGTCCATGGTTGTCTTTTAGTAGCCAAGCTCACTTGTAAGTTTTACGAAGCCAAACTCTGAGAGTCTAAAGACTTATCTTCCCCTATCACTGTATTCCTTCTTTTTCTCACTGTTCCCTCTCCCTGTCTCTTATCCTCTTTCCATTCCTGTCATCTTTGCCTAGTGCACTTTCTGACTCTCTCCCTCTCTCTCATTTCCTTCTGCCCCCTTGCGTCTCTCCAGGAATGTATGACACATGTAAGGTGGGTAGGGGGTCTAAGGGTATGTAACAACAGAACAGCGGGACAGTGGTAATAACAGTGAGGGTAACATGGGCAGGAATAATAGTGATGAAAGAGAGATAGAAACCCCCCCGGTCCCTGATAAAGCCATTTAAATGAGTGTCTTCAAGCCATGCAATCAGTTCAAGTTAGCAAACATCTGTGCTCTAGCCAGGACTGAGCGTGGGGCACTTGTTATAACTTGTCAGCACGTACACAGGAGCGCGTGCGTCTTTTTTTCACTTCTGAATTTTGAGCTTGGGTAACTTGCTTATGTATGACCTTCTGATCTGTGCAAAGACTGACAAGCTAATTCTCTTGAGTAGTAGGAGTTATTTGAGAAATGCTAATCTTATTCATTCTGGTTGGCCGTTGTATCGTTTGTGTATGTTTTGTGCATGAAAATGAGCCGTGGTCTTGTGTTTGAAAGCTATGGCTATTAGAAATATGTATTTGTGCACACATTTGTGTGTCCTGCAGGAGCCTAGATTTTGGGGGAATTGTGGTGTTAAATGTAAACCTGGCCTGATACTATGAGTGCCCACTCCAACACCTCTCTGCATGCATACCCTGTCCATTGGGCAAGTTCTCACCTGAAAAAAGTGAGCCAAATGCTCCTTTTTAGAGGACAAAAACTAATAAATTGTAGAGGGTGGCTGGATTGGGACACTGTGTAAACTGAGGGGGGGGGGGCGTTGGAAAAGAAGCAGGCTGTTAGGTAATTGTCAGTTATGAAATATTATATGCTCATGTATAATGTATAATATAATATAACAATGTATAATGTAAACCGGCCCGTGTTTCTAACAGAAAAAAAGACATGAGCATCTTTGTATTGGTCGCAATGGAGTACAACAGCAGAGAAGTGTGTTTTAACAAATTTCCTGTGGCTCAGAGGTAAACCGACAAATGTAAGGTTTTTACACATGCCAGGCAGGCTTTAAATGTTAAGATTTTATGTTCTGGCTTGGAATGGAGCGTTTAATTTGTGATGTTTCTGGGTTACAGGCATGACTTAATTTCTAGGAATCAAATCGGAAAAATATTGCGGTGTGCTCAATCCCCTTCAATGATGACTGAGGGGTAGAGGTTCAAGAATATGGGTTTGCAATAGTCTGTTGCAGCAATTCCTACATCTTCCTTGCTTGTCTCATCATGTCAGTATTGTATCTATAACATTGACAGGTTTACATATTTGATGGCCACTGTTTTTTTCTAATATTTTCCTTTGAACCACTTAACGCTGGAAAATAGTCAACTGCTATATGCTTGAATAATATTTGGAAAATAATGTGTAATTTCTTGCCAGTCATTTTGGTTTTGGATCTTACAATAGAAAATTTAACTTATTTTTTTTCTGTCATAAAGAAGAAAGCAATGACAGTGAAACAGCTGAGCTGGGTCTCCTGTCAATACAGGGAATATGATAGATGTAATAAGCATGCTGGGCGTGATACACAAAAATGGAGTTTTCAGGCAAATGAAGCAACAATTAATTAGAAAAACATGACATGTGGTCAGTATCCATCATTGGGCTATAGCTGAAAAACAGATGAGGAGCATATTTCAGTTCACCAAGTAGCCTCTAAGTTATGGGCAATAGGAGAATTTCCCTGTTGTTGTTGCTGTCTGTCCTTCTAGGTGGGTGTGTCCATGGGTTTGTCTTTGTGTTCCTGAGCCTTTCTGATAGGCTGATTCACATTTTATCATTTCCTTTAAGTCACAGTCCTCAAGGCGTGAGCCCTGCTGATTTTCCAGCCTGCCTTCACCTGTGAGCCAGGTGTGAAGCCCCTGGCCAATCAGAATCAGTAATTAGTAAACTTACTACCTGGGAGAACCGAAAACATGACCTGGATTTGATATTGAAATCCAGGGTTGAATACCCCCCGTTTTAAAACATCCTGTCCAGAAATCGAAGAAAGCAGGCTTTAAGATAAATGCTCCGATTGATGGTGCTTGACACTGACACGCAGTGCTTATGGTTTGATTTAGTTTAGTCCTTTTTGGGTGAAGGTGCTTATGGTTCTCTTTTGTAAATAACCTGTAAATATTTGTAAATATTGTCTTCAATGTCAGTAGCTGGGAAAGTAGGGAGCGTGATGCCATTTTGTTTTGATTTATTTTCTCACTGTTTTTGCTGAGGTAGAGATTAGGGAAGTTTCATTTCTTTATGCTCTCATCTTTCATCTGGGTTTGGTAATGAATCACACTCGGTGTTTTTGCTTGTTATTTCAGCCTGGTCAGCTCCTTAAGCCGTTTTCCCCTGCTAAAGGAGACAAACAGAGCAGTGAGCTCACTCCACTTTTTCTTGTGCTTGACCCTGGACTGGAACATTACAATACAGAGATTATAACACTACCAAAGTTGCTAGAAACTCCTTGTCCCCTTTCCATCCACCTAGCTAAGATGTCGGTGCCTGATGTAGCCCCCTAGAATGGCACTGTGTCTCAAAATATAGAGTTAGGCAGGTGTAGCTGTACAGAACCCTCAGTGTCATTAAACAGAAAACCTGTGGGAGATTTCCTGAAGACCAAAGCAATGTGATCATATTCGAAAACATTTCCCCCCATGACTGTTAATAAAATAATGTGATTCTGTATATTCTGGGTAACTGACTTCTCCGCCATTTGTTTTCAGTCTTCTCTGGCATCTTTGAGAGCAGATAAAAAATGACACATGGTTTTTCTATGGTTACTTCCTGCACGAATCCCAGGTTCGTACGCTTTGTGCATGTGCATAATGCCTTTGGTTTGAATTGTGCTGCAAATATGAAAGTGACATCAGTAAAAGGGAGTGCGGCAGTTCTGGACCTCAGTGTGTTCGGTAGCTCAACAATTCCAGTTGATAAGTTAGTCAAGACACCAGGTGTTTCTGATGGATGCAGTAAAAGATGAATCCCTTTCTGGTTAAAATGAATGGATTATGAGTTTTAAAAAAGAAGTGTTTTTGAATGTGATGGCTTTCCTTCTTGTGCAGATAACAGTGCTTGTTCTGCTCACACAAAGCTCGTTCTCTCGCGAGTCAGCAGCCTTTCAGGTAGTCCAGGCAGGTGCAGCGGCTGGGTGACTGACTCTAATTTGACATATTGTAAGTTGTCTGTGGTTCACTGCTCAGGCACTGTGGAGCCCCCCAGAGCGCACAGACGGAGGGGGGGGGGCGGTATTGAAAGCTGAAAAAGAAAAATATTGACTGGTGTTTGTTTGTAGGCAGAGAAACAAGGCTGAACATGGAAATGCTGAAAGAGGAAGGGTCATAGCATTGAGGAAATGGGAAGACAAACAAGCTGACTGGCGGACTGTGAGACTGCTCTTGAAATGAAATGTTTGGACTGGGAATGAATGGAATGGGCTCGAGGATGTGAACAGATGGGTGTGGAACCAGCTCATTGACTTGAGTTTCCCTCTCTTGACCCATGGCTACCTTATTCTGTTAATGCCAGAAATGTGGACCTTACTCAAACCACTGAAGTGAAACCACAAAAACACATCTGTGTCACTGACCTTGCCAGCCCTCCTCCACGGAGCTCTTTTCTTGCAGTCTTCTTTAAATTACTACATTAAAATCCTTTAAAATCCACATTAGAGGCTACAGATAATGGTGCATAACAGCTGTTGTCTATAGCTAAACATCTCATTCACCTATAGCCTGTCAGTCCAGACTGACAGACTTTTTCTGGATTAAAGTGGCTAAAAGAAAAATCACTGCAATTTTTGGCTTTGACCCTTAAGGGGGTCAACCCCCAAGAAATACAGGACAAAATCCCAAAATGTATTGAGAATAATCCTTTTTTATATGCTCTGAAGACCCCCTAAAAAGAGTCTACAATCACTATGAATCACACTACAGTATTTACAGCTTAAACAATATCAACCAAATGAATATCTGACTTCTAAATGTTTACGGTTTAGCTTTACATTAGCTGCTGTGTGAACAGGGTGTAACAGGGAGGAGGGTCTGACACTAAATCAAAGCAGGTTAGAATACTAACCTAGCTACTTATCCAACACCCGTTAACAAGGGGGCCGGTATAGAGCTTCCAAACAACACAGGGCTTGAGGTTGGGGGACACCTTGGATGCGACAGCAGTCTGGGACATGCACATTTAAAAATGGCAATTTAACTAACTGTCACCATGATCTTCCCATCTGGATGAGAATTAAAATGTCTTGTAACCAACCATTCTGTCTCCAGCTGTTGCTGCAAGATTGTCACACCAATGCAGTATAAGCAGCTCTCGACTTAAAATGTAAATCCAGCTTAAGCAAATCCAAGATACATTGAGTTTATAAGAAATTATCATAAAATTACTCTTTATTTTTTTCATTTATGTAATTTGTGTTCTTTAGTATATTTACTAGTGTATTTTTTGTTTATGTGTTTTTTGTCAAAATAAATTCAACTTATGTAAAATTTAACTTACAAAGGGTCTGTGGAATGGATTACTTACAATAGTCCAGAACTAGCCGTGTATTGTAGTTGTAAGGTGTTTTAATGTGCTAAAAACAGACATGACCAATACTATGCATTGCTGCTCACACCTGGAGCAGGCGAAGTGTAAAAATTACTGCTAGCAGGCCTGTAAACATGCTTCTCTGGGCTGTTATTAGCCAGCTTTGGCCAAAGGGTAGACTGCAGAGATAGGGATATAATTGCTGGGCTCAGGTGGCACTTCTGTGACAAGGGAGAAACTTACAAATGCGTCAAGGAAATGCAAATCTTCTGGCAACAGATTCAGCCAAATATTGACTTACCGTGAAAACTCATGCCACAGACCTCAGTTGTGTACAAAGCACAGAATTCCTGGCGTCAGCCGATCCAGAATATGACATGTAATAGGTAAATCCATCAAACAATGGATCACATTGTTTTGGTAGTTCCACTTAAGTGTACCTGGCAAAGGAGCACATTTTACTGTTAATAGTATCCAAGCTGAGATGTAGATATAAAGATGTAGGTTTAACTTGCCAGTTTCTCCTCTGTTATAAATATCTCAAATCCACAACATTTTTAACACCCTGATCCAAGAAGGGAAGCCAAACGATTACTGTCTTTGAGGTTTTCTAGTCTGTTAGATCCCTGACAGGTCACTTGGATATAAGGAAAATGATCATTTTCTATCAATTTTCTATCAAGTGCCAAAACTATGACTTGGTTCACCCTTTAACACACCCTCTAAGCAAGCACAATGCATGCACTGAGAGCAGTATAGCAGCGGTTAAGGAAGCCAAACTTCAGGGGACTTATTGGATTAAGAAGCCAGAGTTCATATGCATGTAGCACCTGGCTCCACAGGGTAATTTGCTCCAAAGTTGCTGTGCTCATTGTAATCCACAGTGCATTTGCCATTAGAATGTGGTTAAATTAAAATTAGAGTGAGGAATTAAATAAATCTGAATGTAATATGGCAACAGGATGTTTTACCCATCCATCTTTCAACTACTTACCCAGTACAGGGTTATCGGGGGTAGAGCCAATCCCAGGCAGTATAGGGCATCCCTTACATAGGACTCCAGTCTTTCAGGGCTTACACAAGCTCACATCCAATGGGCAATTTAGAGCTGCCAATTCACCTAATTTTATGCCTTTGGCCTGCAGGAGGGAACGAGGGGAAACTCATGAGGTTGGGACTTGAAACCCCATAAGGTTGGAAGGTAAAAATTAAAATAAATGGTGTGGTGTAGGTCAGTAACGAGATTATCTTGGCAACGTATATGGTACAAATACGGCTTCGACCCAAATACACTTTGGGAATGGGGTTTCAGACATAAATGCTCTTTGAGAATTGGGTGAAGTGATTTTCCAAAGAATGTATACATCACCGTTTGTTCTTTGCTAAAGTCTTCAGCCAGCTGGCTTATAGCTGCCATATCAGGCAAATAGAAACAGCTGGGCATGATTAACTTGGCACGTGGCAGAGGAGGTTGACTTTTGGGGTAGAAAAGACTCATAACCAACCTTCTCAGCTATTATATTGTGGTAAATTCTTGCATATTTCGATAACTAACTTTGCTATTAAATGGAGCTGTTCTTATTTTGACCCTAAGGCTTTTTACGTTTGTTAACTTTTATGCCTGTTGTTTTTTTTTTGAAAATCAGAAGAGAACAACAAGCGACTCCAGGCTTCAGCATCTCTCTGTGAATGTTGCTCTGTGGCCTTTTGTGACACCAGCGTATAAGTGTTTCAGGACGGAGAGGAACAAAGACAGCAAAGGAGACAATATACGATATAAGAGGGGAAACAAGATGATGATCACTTATCACTCATATGAAAAAAAAGTACGGTTCATATAAGGCATCAAGCATTTTTTTTTATATGTTCACTACAAGTCAGTGTTTTTTCTTTTATGATTATGGCCACATTCATATCTAAAATCACACATGTAAGGCACTTAAGGGAAAAGCCTATAGGAAAAATATTAAACTTTTACATGAACTTTATATGGGGTGGCACAGTGGTGCAGTGGTTAGCACTATTGCCTCACACCTCTGGGACCAATGTTCAAGTCACCACCTGGGTTCAATGTGTGTGGAGTTTGCATGTTCCCCCTGTGTTGTCATGGGGCTTCCTCTGGGTACTCTGGTTTCCCCCCACAGTTCAAAACCATGCTGAGGCTGATTGGCATTGCCAAATTGCCCGTAGGTATGTATGTGTGTACATAGTGTGTGAGTGTGCCCTGCAATGGGTTGGCGCCCCATCCTGGGTGGTGCCTGCAGCCTCCAGGATTGGCTCTGGGCCTCCTGTGACCTGAAATGGGATAAGTGGTTATAGAAGACAGGTGAACTTTACATTTTACCATACGATATAACATATGGCTTTAGTAGGAAATATGTTTATTGCTTGTTGATTATTAATAAAAATGTATATTTATTTTATATTATTCTTATTCTTATTCAATTCAATTTATTTTTATGTAGCGCCTTTCACAACAGAGTCGCCCCAAAGTGCTTTAGATGACATTTGAAAGAATAGGAATGAAATAGGAAAAAGGAAAGACAAAGAATATAATTAAAGAAAGAAGGAAGGTCAGATGACAACAGAGGCGAGGAACCAAAAACTCCCAAGTAAGGAGAAAAAGAACCTCTGGGGGTCCAAGGTCAACTGGCTGCCTAACCCCCCTGGGCATGCTAACATTATTGCACAGACAGGAGTGGGCTTGCTTGCTAAAAGCAAGATGCAAGCTGTGATTATGGTCATGTCAAAGTCCAACAATGAGTTTGTTCTCCACGCTGGCCTGTGTAGGGTGGCAGACTGGAGGTTGCATCCACGATGTTACAGTTCATAAGTTACATCCATGATGTCACCCAACCATGGGACCGAACCATGACTCCGGCTCAGATGGTGCCCTCCCCGGGCACCACCCGGACATGTGGGAAGGCAGAGAGTATGAATGATTAGAACATGCATTGACACATTAATGGACAAGCATAGAAGATAAAAATGGAAAGTACAGCAGCACCAGCAGCCATAGTTACGGTTTGTTATAAGTTAAGTTGTGGGTAAGATAAACTGAAATAATAGGTCTTCAGTCGAGATTTAAAGAGTGAGACCGATTCAGCATCCCGAACATAGCTTGGTAAACTATTCCACAATATAGGGGCCCTGTAGCAGAATGCTTTAC
>JAAGVU020000103.1:14953591-14969426 GCA_011763525.2 Mormyrus iriodes | reverse complement strand
ATGAATAGTCAGCTGTCTGTAATGTGGCTTGGCAGGCGGGACCTACCTCTCCAGAGTGCTATCCTGCCCGCTCTGCCTTAAGCAGCCGCTGCTATTAATGACAGATCCAGGCCCAGGGTGTGTCCGCAGCCCACCCCCCGCCGCAAACCTGCTCAGCGTGACACGCGCCACGCAGCGTGTGCTAACTGCCAGCCGCTGTGGGCTCAAAGGGCCCCGGGAGGAAGGGGATCGTGGAGTGGTGATTTATTTGTTTGTTTTGCGCTGACTTTTCTGCGGGCCATCTGGCCAGAAAGCTCCTGCCAGATAGTAGTGAACTGCTCCCCCCTGGATGTATCTGTGGATTGTTGGAACGGCCCACTCCAATGGAATGTGGCTCGAAGGCGGCCGGCAGCCAGGTGGTCAGCCTTCGCTAGCAGTGTGATTACCTGCGAGGTTTAAGACGGGGGGGGGGGAGGGGTGTGCAAGCCTACACTGCCACCCTCTGCTGTGGGCCAAACCGGACATCTGTGCAGCGGATGTGCAGGTGGCAGGAAGAGGTGAGACATCAGCGTGAATTAGTGCACCGTCCCCCCCCCCCCCCACATGAGTGTCACCTGGTGCAGGGGCTCCACTGAGGTCCAAAGAAACTGGGACTGACACAGAATCCGAAGGGTATGAGTCTGCCATTTAGTTCAAGAGCAGAAAAACACCTATAAAAAGTGAGATGTTGCCATGTCACCTGTCACGTGGGTTTCTACTGAAAGTCGTGAAGAGTTTCTGTTGCTGAAAAAATCAGTCACACCTCATCAGTCCCCTGCGATTAGACCTTGCAAACCCCAACAAGCTGGTTACAGCTGTTATAGCATTGGAAAGTGTACATGTATCGTTTAGTAAAGGTAAATATTAACCAGTATTGTTCGTGGAATAAAGTTTGCCTACAGTTTAGTCACTGTTTCATTCAAATCCATCCAAGACTGTATTGTAGGGTCCCTGCAGGCAATTCTTTTAAGAAAATACAGAAATGCTTAGGTGTAAATACTCTTTCTGGTCTACATTAGGCCTACTGATCAAAGGAGAACGATGAAAAGCGACTTGGATCGTGGATTAAAGAATGGCACATATTAAGAGAGACCCGTTGGGGGTGTATAATAGCATGTTTATAGAGAAAGTCCTGGCAAAATGTCATGGTCTATGTTTCTATGTGCTTTGAGTCTCCAGTTTAGGGCTTTGTAGTTTTTACCTCTATTATCGCAAGGATCAGAAAAGCACACATCTGCTGCTTCATGTGCTTGTAATATTCAGTATGCAATGATACGCTGCCTGCGCTGTAATTAGGGGCATGCTGACCAAAAAACGTTTTCTGGCATAGAAATCAGACCTAAAGCCATGACCTAAGAAATACAGTTCTAAGAATAATTAATTTGCTGTAGAATCCCGTCCAAAATCCAGTCCTCTTATGTGAATCAGCAGATTTACTGTAGGTAATATGTCATAGGGTAAAATAAATGAGAATATCTGGGTCATGAGAGTGACGTTTTTCCTCTTCGAAGTATTTACAAAATAATTTAATCAGATGCATCAGTGCTGTATAAAAGTGCCATAGGCATTAATACTGATGTCTAAGAACTGACAGGAAACAATTAGGACAACGTCAGAATGCATAGGTTCATAGTAAATTTCCATAACATAATTACGTTTCTAGCTTATCTTTCTTTCCTGCTGTACATTTGGTCTGTAGTTTTTTTTCTTGTGTGTTGGTATCCTTTTATCCAGGTCAGGATTGCTTATCTACAGCAGCACGGCACACAAGGCCAAGGAACACCATGGACAGGATGCCAGTGCATCACAGGGCTGTTTTTTTTTTAATTCAACTCCTTCAGCTCTTCGGCCTTACGTGAGAGAACATGTGAAAGAAAGCAAGGGCTTCAGATGAAAAGTAATGTTGGAATGATGACTAACAAGGAGGATTCCAGCTGGCTCAAAGTAATCCTGACCACAAATCTCAACGCCTTCACTTAACAAAGCCCTCGGTGGAGTTACACCTGTTATCCCCTTTTTTGCTAGGAGGTGTTATATTTTACAACGTGTAAATATTCATTCCATTTTTGTCCCCTGTAATGCTGCGGTGGAGATTTGACATGCAATAAATTGTGAAAGAGGAAGGAGAGCAGATCACAGGCAACAGGACAGGAAGCACTGAGGTCTTTGGCTGGGACCTCACCTCTGGTCCACAAAGACCAAATGCCGGAGCTAGACTGACACTGAAACAGAGAAAAGCGTATTTGAGCCTTTGTTGTAGTGTGAATTTTGTAGCTGCTGTCATTTTCACACTGTGCTTTCTTCAAAGCCGAACATAGCTGCATGAAGAGAAAAAACAGAACCTAAGAGACCTAATTTGGGAGTTTTGATAAAATATGTGGTTACTGTGTTTTGCCTTTATAGGCCAGACTGGTGTAAGTGTGTGCAATTAAACAGACATAAATTACCCAGGTTGCTCTTTCCTCTCTCTTTGATGATGACACCAACATAAAAGTCCATTACGCCCCAGGGCCTTTGGCTGTGATTGATAGCATCGCACTATTGTCATTAGGTACATTTAAATTTGGGTCGTATATACATTTTGTCTTCCAATTTCTATTGTCATTAGATGTGACTGTATGTCTTTTCCATGTCTGTTCACTATAGCACCTCGGGGGGGGGGGGGATTAGTGCATTGTTGTAAATTTGTAAAATCACATGTTGTTAAATTGCCTCTCAAGGACTAGATAAAGGAGACGACAAAACAAACCATCTGTGACCTTGTGCGTCTGGGCGTAGGAAAAGCGGGAAGGTGTCTGGGAGCAGAAAGCAGCATAAGAGTGTCTGGAAGTAGGAAACAGCAGGAAGGTGTCTGGGAGTAGGAAGTGGTGGAAAAGTGTCTGGGAGTAGGAAGTGGTGGAAAAGCGTCTGGGAGTAGGAAGCAGCGGGAAGGTGTCTGCGAGTAGGAAATGGCGGGAAGGTGTCTGGGAGTAGGAAGTGGTGGAAAAGTGTCTGGGAGTAGGAAACAGCGGGAAGGTGTCTGGGAGTAAGAAGTGGTGGAAAAGGGTCTGGGAGTAGGAAACGGCGGGAAGGTGTCTGGGAGTAGGAAACTGCGGGAAGGTGTCTGGGAGTAGGAAGCAGCGGGAAGGTGTCTGGGAGTAGGAAGCAGCGGGAAGGTGTCTGGGAGTAGGAAACAGCGGGAAGGTGTCTGGGAGTAGGGAGCAGTGTTGTGTTGCGACCTCCACTTTAGGAACCCCTGAGCTAGAGGATAGCGTTGGGGGTATGTCCTGATGCTGTAAAGGAACAAAGGCACAATACAAACACAAAGTTTTTCCATACATTCATCTTCCAACCACCTATCCAGTAAAAGGTCATGGGGGGGCTGGAACCAATCCCAGGAGTGCAGGACACACAGAGGGGAACATCCATGCCAGTCACTTGAGTATTTGCATTCTAATTTTTCAAACATCATTAAAATATTCTTTGTTTTCGAGACAAGCTAAGAGACATTAAAGTTACTTGGAGTTTGTGCTCAGCAGTAATGGGTGTTTACATTTACTGAATTTGTCCACAAATTGTCCTTTGGCACCATGAGGAGAAGAATTGTCCCGCCCTCCTGCATCTTGTGATCCTCAGCACAGACAAGCAAGGCCAAAACTTATTCGTGCCAACCAGGACAACCACTGAATGGGCACAAAAGTACACGGCCACCGTAGGTTCCCACGGCCTCCCTCGAGCAGTGTGGGGGTGTGGGAAGTGGTGGGGGCATATCCTCTACAGTAGTATAGCAGTCGTGTTTGTGTTGTGATAGGATTTGTTGCTCAGTGGGAGCACACTATTGGAGAGAGCGATGAGAGTCAGCACGGGCGGTGGATACACACCCCAACGCAACGTGGAGTCTGGTCGGTGGGGGTGGTAAACAGAGCGAGAGAAAGCGCTCTGCCTGCCGTGTGTGTAATCAAAAGTGTTAGGGCCAATCTGGGGGGAGTGCTGGAGCACAGAACTGACAACAAGCCCCACTTTGTTTGTGGAGGCAGTAAGCTTGCTGGGTCTTCATGTCATGATACTGCAAACAACACACCTCCCTCTCTCGACTGATGCCTGAGTATGGATACTGCTGTTATTCCAAAGCATTAGCTGCCAAATATGCGTTCAGTATTCCTTGCAGTATTCCTGAATTCCTGGCAATGAAATGTTAACTGGCAGAGAGCGCAGGGTGAAGGTGTATGTGGATTCCACATGCAGTTGAGAATGAATCCACTATCTAGAGGGTCACTTGGAAGTTCCGCTGGAAGCTCGAACAATAGTGGTAGCTAGGTAAAGAGGTCCTCGTGTCAGTCACAGGAGGATTTTCTTACAAAAGACAAAGTCTACATGGAGCTGGAGAGGGTCATGTGAATGCCATGAAATCCCATCGCAGAAGAAGCCAGCTGGAAAAAAGGGAGAACATTCTTTCCATGGGCTCTCAGCTTTTCCTCCACCAAAAACTGGAAAGATAAGGGGGGGGGGGGTTGTGAGGTCAAATGCAAGAGGTCAGGCAAAAAGGCTTAGTGTAACCAAGGTGGTCCTTAAAGGGAAGGTCTTAGGAATAAGGGAAAATGAAAAGATGGAGGGATCCAGTTTAAATAAGCACATTAGGGACCCCTAATTTTCCTGAGTATAACCAACGTGGCCCTTAATGGGAATGTCTTAAGATGGAGGGAGGAAGAGAAGATGGAGGGATCCAGTTGAAATGAGTTAGGGACCCCTAATATTGCTGAGGTCCACGAGTGTCCGATCCCTGGAAACACAGCCAGGCTTTATCTGTAACAGGGGAACCATGTTGTTCCACTTTTTCTTCACATCTTGTCATTGTCCCTGAGGCCAAGCGGCAAAGAAATTGTGGCGTGTTCGTCACATTTGACAGTGGAGTCCGACAGGTCCTCCGGATTAGGACAGGCAGTGCGGGACCATCCAGGGTGTGCACCCTTTGGGGGGTGGACAGGAAAAAGCAGTTGACCCTGCCACTGCCTGGGGGGGCAGCTGCTCTTCTGGTAAGGCAGCTGAAAGTTAAAGGGGCTTTTGATGCGAAAGCAGTACAATGGGACTGGCTTTAAAGTCAATATGGCTACAGAAAGGATTAAGTCTGGCATGTAAAAGCATAACATGGTGCTAACTGACAATCCTCATCAGCACACACCCACAGCTCAGCAGCTTCCAATGCGGCTTGGTGCGAGACCCCCAACGCCTGAGGACCGTCCTTTCCCAGGGATACCCAGAGACACAAGTTAATGTTACTCTTTCCCAGGCGAACAGGCTGTACAAGAACTAGTCCGGTCTTCGGGACGCACAGACAAGAGAGTGAAAAAGATAAAAGAATGGAAAACAAGCCTGAAATACAAAACATCAGAGAGTGCTTCATTTCCTGGTCTTTAGACTGACCCGTTTGAGTTAAAAGCGAGGTTGCTCATAATATCTCACGTATGGAAAACCAGGCAAGAGTTAATTTCTAAGGCCCCTATATGTAAAATGGCAATTTGATTGGGGTTACATTACGCGAATGTACAGTATATAACAGTAAACTAGCTTCACA
Organism: Mormyrus iriodes; assembly: GCA_011763525.2. NCBI lineage: Eukaryota > Metazoa > Chordata > Actinopteri > Osteoglossiformes > Mormyridae > Mormyrus > Mormyrus iriodes. The sequence goes on along the minus strand of JAAGVU020000103.1, from coordinate 14,963,857 downwards.
TTTGCGAATAATACTTGGGCACCCTGATCCAAAACCCATAACAGTCTGCTAGCCTGAACCATAACATAAAAAGTTTATTACCAGTTTCTAAACAAACTATTGTACTATAGTGTACACTTTCATGTAAAATTACTTTGTCATTTCCTATTAAGACCTTTTTATATAATATATGAACCATCTAAATTATACCCCTGTATGTACAAAGTCACTACTGTTACTAGTTATTAAAAATGCGAAATTAATGGCACTGAAAAGTTTAAAAGTTACCGAGAGAAATGTAAGATTCCATGATCATGATCACAGTGGCAACTGTGTCGGCTGGTTGCCGAGACAAAGATGCACAGCGTACCCAAGCCAAGACTTTAAATATTAATGAATCAGTATGCATTTACACTAATAAATATTATGTATCACTAATATTTATATATTATATGACATTATGCAATCCAAATCATTTTCAGTATTGTTTTTGGCTTATACGTCATCTACGAGTTTCTGCAATCTTTCAGCAGACTCCAAAAATATTCCTGTTAACTGTTCACGGCCAACTGGCAAACTCTGAATGTCAAATTCGGCGATCTGGAGGGGCGACTGCACATCTAAGTGCACTAATTATACTAGGTTAACTATGAAATCTAAGGTTTACTAGCTCCAGTTGTTTGTCAATTAATTATATAGGTTGGAGGCCCTTTTTTGTCAGAACCTACGCTGTTTTGATTGTACAGAAAAGCTGAATTTGTCCTCTCTGTCAGTACCTGTTTAAGGTAACAAACTTGTCAAAATAAAGTCAGAGAACAGGTAAGTTTGGTCTTCCCACCTCTGTTTTGTAAAATATGTCACAGGTTCAGAAAAAGGTCAAGAGTACCAGCATATGTTATTATATACATGGGGTGCCAGGACTCTTGGTGAGGATTGAGAAGAACTGGAGGGACCTTGAAATAGTGCCCCTGCTCAGTGGGATGGAGAGGAGACAGCTGGGGTGTTCAGGGTACCTCGTAAGGACACCACCTGGTCGATGGAGGTCACAGGGAAGACTCAGGACAGCCTGGAGGGATGATACCTCGCAGCAGGCTTGGAAACACCTGGGCGTCCCCTGGGCCTGACCTGTTTAGTGTGCAGACAACACCAGGAGAAATGGTCTGAGGATGGATGGATGAATGGATGGATGCCATTATCTAGTCATGAAGTTGTATAACTTGTATAATATAAAACTTGTTAAAAGTTTGACTGGAGCCCATTTTACTATAGAGCCCTTTGAAAAATGCAGTTTTATGGCTTGTGTTTTACATTCCCCTGTATCACTGTTCTGCTACTTATACAAACTGATACAGTCACATATGCTGACAGACTCAACAACAGACACTAATTAACGCCAGGTGACAGAGCAGTATGCTCACCCACCCAGCCACACACACACACAAATAAACACAGTAACACCCCAGATGCCCCAACAGAAGGCCTTCATGTTTCTGCTGGGGGAGGGGGGTGCTAACAAGTGTTTAGCATCTGACAAAACACTGTGTTTACAAAACCCCCCTCCCCCATTGATGTTGCCCTCACTCTCCTATGAATGACTTGCTGTTCAGCAGCCCCTCTCTCCCTGCCCCTCCCTGTGTACCGCGGCTCGAGTGCCACCGGGCGCCCTGCGTCTACACATGGCGGCCCCGGGTGACAGAGCGTACCTATATACCGCTAACAGGGAGCACAATAGCCCAGCGCCTGCTGGGCGGCTGCGCAGCAGTTGTGTTGTGGGCTGAGTAGTTAACTTCTCAGCGGGAGAGTAAGACCCTGAGCGACCCACTGCATGCTGCCACCTGGCCACCAAGCGGTGCTTCTGCCATGCTGAGTTCATTCACCCAAAAGCGTAAAGCACTTCACATATTGTGTTGCGGCTTTGTGAACCATGGTGACTTATGATCTTCTTCCTCATTTTTTCTGTGACTGTGGATGTGTGTGTGAGAGTTTCCTCAAAGGTCCACACTGATTAAAACAAATAAACAATAGCGTATTTAAGAGTCTTTTGAACAGATGTGTGTTCTCACTACACCATGAGGTAATAGAGAGGCCAGGGAAATATTGTATGAAACAGAAACTTCCAGAAGACTTACTGTGGTGGTGGGGGAGGGGGGGGGCTTGAGGAAACATCCAGGTTCGACACCCTGCTCCCTGGGAGTGATGGTGCAGGCACCCCCCTTTTCAAAGTGTCTCCAATGGCCTTTACATTAAGATGGGAGGGTCCAGTGGCCCTATGCTCTGGGCACCGTTCACTGGAGGATTGTTCTCCCTCACTCTCGCAGAGGAAGTGTTCCTGCCGTCCCAGTATTCACTGCCTTCCCGTGGGTGACTCTTTCTCCCCCATTATGTGGCGGACATAAAGGAAGAGCTGCCCCCAGTGCTCCCCGTTGACACAAGGACGTGGAGAGAATGGTGGGTATTATCATCGTTTTGCTCTAAGAATGTTGTTCATTCATTCACGCTTTTGACGGCCGAGACAACCTGCATAAAGCCTCTTTAGAGTTCAGCGGCTCTGTGACGGCCATCTCCAATTAAGAGGAGCGCGGAGTTGCGCGTAATGGCTGGAACATGCGTAACCTTGGGCTGGGCTCGTCGAACATGGCTGTGGCAGAGGTGGCGTCCCTCGTGGTGACAGGGCTGTGACTTCCTGCCTCCCCCTCACACCATGTCGAACCCAGCAGGTCACAGTTAAGAGGCGGATGGACAGAAGACACAAAGAACAAAAAAAGGAACATGAACAGGGTGTGGGGATGAAGCCACAGGGCGAGGCCTGACCTGGGGGCAGGAGCTTTCTGATTTGGCAGTTCTTCTTCAAAGAATAGTCCAGGAAACCACAGTCCCTAATGAGAAGGCTTGTCGGTAATGAATGGTCTTTGAAGAAGTTATCTGCATCCATGCAGTACTGGTTCCCCTAGTTTAGTGTGTTGATTTTGTGCGTTGAGACAGAACTTCCTTCTGTAATGTTTCTAAAATATATTACTTTCAGCTGTTGGCACAGAAAATGCATTTGTGCAATGTCGTCTGTGTAGCATAGTAGTTTATTTATTTTTCATTTTTATACCATTTACTAAGACATGTAACACATATCTTGTCACATATGTCGTTATTGCCTACGGACACAGCAAATTCATTTTGTAGCAGTCTAGGATTCGAGATTTTCCTTTCTGTCACCAGTACCTTCAGTCCAGGTTCTCTCATCCAAGTACCCAGCCAGCGCCTGTAACAGAGTGAGACCACATTTTTCCAAGGAGCTCTGAGCTGGTGGATATGGAAGGGTTAAAAAGACATATGGAGATACTTTGACCACTTAACTGCTTCAGTGACACTGAAGGCAGAATTTAAAGATTGGGCCGCTGGAATACTGTAAAACATGGAGATGGAGCTTAGCTGCACTCGATATGATGATTTGCTTAAAAGTGAAAAGAGGACTAGTAGAGGTCATTTGGATTCAGGCCGCGATGCAAGCCCAATGCTATCAGCCACTGACATGCAGGTCCAGACGCCCCAGCGTCCGTCTCCTTGGCGCTAGGTGACGGGCGTCACGTGGCTGCTGGTGACAGTCGACAAAGAGAACTGCTTGTGTAAGCCTCCGACTGGAGTGCAGTAGATATGAAAACAGCCATGGAGTGGGATATGCAAAGAAAGGGTGAAGTGAAGATAGCAGGAACGTATGAGCAGTTCTTGAGTGCTAAGCAGAGCCTGTCGATTCAGAGGGCCACGCGATCTCACACCCGAGGAAATGAGGAATTATTCACCAAGAGGGACATTTGGGGTAAGGTTGACCCTTGTCAGGTGGGGGAAACTTGTGGCACAAACCTTATCATCCTTATCAAACTCTTATCAAACTCTATTTTCAGACTGTGCAGGAGGTGGGGGGGGGGGCACCATTGCCTGGCACCCCTGGAACCAAGTGTCCACCCTGGCTCAGTGTTTATGGAGTTTGCATGCTCTCTCTCTGTCATCATGGGATTTCCTCTGGGTACTCCGGCTTTTGGACTCCACAGTCCAAAAAATTGCTAAGCTTAATCATTACTGCAAATTTATGCCTCCGAGATATAAACCATTAATAACGATGCAGCTGTCATCTGATCTTCTGCGATGTATGGCGATTTAGAAAAACAACTAATGGGTTTTAGTGAAGATAGCCCAGAACAATGCAGGAGAAACATCTGGAATAGAGAAAGAGAAGAGGGAAGAGAGTGAGAGAGAAGGAGAATTCACCTTTGGACAGTCTCCACCCGTTTATGCCGCTGCTGAGGTGGAGGGAGGGGCCCGGACTGAGTGAGAGAGGACAGGGGCACAGTGCAGAGAGAGCGAGGGAGCGAAGGAGGCAGAGCACGGCTGTGTGAAAAGCTGCCTCTGTGAGCTCTGAACCTGCTCTTTCTGTGACCCGCGAGTCTTGAGTAAAGGATTCGAAGCGGAGATCCTCCAACGGAACGCAGCTGTGGAGTTAAGGAGGCGTGTGGGGAGACCTGCGGTTCCTGCTCCTCCGTGGTGGTGCCCATCACACGTCCCGTGGAGGGAACGGCGTTGGAGTCCTTGAGTGGCCCTCTTTGGGAACTACAATGGCACCTGGCAGCGAGACCCGGGCCGGCTGCTGAGGACCGTGGGAATAAGCGCAGAGGTGAGGGAAGCCAAGCGGCCGTGCTCCTGCCGCCCATCGGTTTGTTTATTACTACTGCTTCCACACTGTCATTCTGTACATACAGACGCAAGGTGCTGCCAAGCTTATTATTCATGCAGTGTCAAATGGTGTAGTCTATACTGTACTATACTGTACTATACTGTACTATACTATACTATACTATACTATACTATGCCAGGCTATGGTATGCTATACTATGCTCCTGCTGAATCCAGATCAATGTCTTTTTCATGATAATGCTATTTCACTGTAGTCTGTCCCTGTCCCGTGGGTCTGATCTCTCCATTCCATCAGGTTTTCACTAAGAGCACCCACGTGAAATGCAGGTTACACGGCCATTAGCAGGAAGCTCAGGAATGCTTCTCAGAGTAAGCATGTATACGGGCCCTGCCGAATTACTAAAACTGCCTGTTTTCTGTGAAATATTTAGCACACCCGGGACAGTACGGATCTAAAATATTGACTTTTCCGTTGTTGGTTGGGGGAGAAAGAAGGAAGGAGAGCAAGAGAAGAGAAGCATGATTCTTGATCTTGTAATAGACGAGTGTCATCATGAATATGTGACTGCCAAAGGACCTGGAAAGATGAAGGAAGACAGACAAGGTCCTAACACACAGGGCATGTATTATACCTCTGAACATAAACACTGTGGGTATACAGTTTTTTAATATGAGCAAAAAAGCATGTCAAGTGCTAAGTGAAGTGTGCACTGTAAGCAGTAAGCGTGGGTCAGCACTGGGAGTTGGTGCGGCCAGCATGGACCTCCACTGCTTTTCCCTAGCCTGGTAAAGGCCGCTCCAGGGAAGAGGCTATCTAATGTATCTCAAGAACTCCATTACCTTTGTTTTGAGTAGCCACAGTGGATTAAATTTAACAAGGACAAAAACACAGGTGACGGCTCCCAATCTGTGTGGTGCATAGGTGTGCGCTGTGCGTGGTGAGTGATTGTGAGGGTCTTACCCTAATGCCATTCACTGTAGAGTTATATACTAATATCTCCCTTAAAACTAAAATCTAATCATTTGCATAGACTTTTTGCCACAGCAGCCCACATTAACTTCAACTGCAGCTTTGTCAGAAATGAAAGTATATTTTAAAAATTTGGAATAAGACCGTGGGGAAGAAAATAGGAGGTACAAATAAATGCAGTGTTGTGGAAAGCCTGCGCCGTCTTCACAAGTAGCCTACCTGATTTTACCCACTCTGAATGGGAACCTTTTTGATGTAAAGCAGGGTGATAAACCTCCTTGACAGCTCCGGATTACAGTGGCACAGATTTATAATCATGAAAAGCGGTGGCTGTGCGGTGGAAGTACCTCTGGCAGGCTGAATCCGCAGTGTGACTGCTCCTCTACTCGTCTCGGATGCATTCAGGAGATGCTTTATTTTTCGCCGTCTTCGGTGCGCTCCTTGCTGAGCGAGGCCGTCCGTCAGGGCAGCGTGAGCGGGTGCAAGGCCAGCTCTGTAATTGCGCATTGATTCGGAACTCCTGGGGGCCGTCGGCTTTGCTGTCACCTAGCTACCTCAGGGATGTGCACAAGTTGGTGGTGGAAGGAGGGGGCTTTGTTACTTTGGACTGGGTGCTGGATGCCAGAATGGAAATGAAATTGCTGAGGCCTTTCAGTGCAATGGCAGAAAACAATGTCCCCCTCGTCCCCCTGGCCCCCATCCCCAGAGGCAAGATTCCTAAGCTTAGCAGGAAGGGATTTTGCTCTTTCTCTGTGTGCGTCCGAGATAACGAGACAGCATGCCGTGACATTATCACCTGCTTTTTTTCTGTTAGGCCATATTACTTGCTAACCAGCTGACCTGATGGACAGGGTTGTGGGCTCGAACCTGAGGCTGTCATGCATTTGTCACAAATCAGCATGGTGGCAGGTTCAAGTCCCTATGCTGCCATACACTTGGCATGTATCGACGTGGCTTCAAGATGCGGAGGGGAGTCATTAGTTGCCTGAATGCAGCAGGCCCTGGTGTAGATGTAAGCTTCTAGCTTAAGGTCATGCTTAGGAGGTTCTTGCCATGTTCCAGAAGAGTCAGAGTGTGCGTCATATTAATATTATGGGCCTGGGATCTTGTGCAGTAAGCCACTGTAGAACGTTTCACTTTGCACAAACCTACCCGGGCAGTCACCGAGTTACGAACATCTGACTTATGGACAACTCGTACTTACAAATGGACTGATATAAAGCCTATATTATTATCGTTCTGACTTACCTAAAAATTTGACTTAAAGACAGACTTAGCGACCGGATCTTGTTCATAGCCTGGGGACTGCCCTGTCAGTAGCCTGTGCACATCTGAAACAAATGAAACGAAATCTTCTCCTAATCACCTTTAATAATGCGCCCCTCGCAGGTGTACTGCTACTACTGCAGTGTATTAGAGGACAACCAGACAAGCCTGAGTTAAAATCACTGAACTGCCCCCCCCCCCACCCCAGTCCTGTTCTCATAAACATTCCCGTCTATTCCTGAAACGGTTCAGGAGGACTGGGGTGGTACTGTTCATTAGCATATATTGGTTTTTCTTGGCACTAGCCCATCGCTGCTCTCCAAATGCTCTGAGGTCCCCCCCCCCAAGCCCCCCCCTCGTCAGCTAACCCCTTCCCTCCTTTAGGTCCTCCCCAGCTTTGTAGCTCCCTTCAAGGCCAGTGCTTGGGACAGGCACTCTGCATAATGCATCGAGGCCAGCATGGAGATGGCTTTCAGCGGGTGGAAGGGCTTATCCTGAAAAGCCTGTTAATTGCATCACTCCCAGGAGCAACTATGTTCATTTCTAATTCATTTTTTTCCCCTCCCTGAAGACAAAACCCCCACACAGTGGTTCGAGTGGCTGAGTGCTTAGTATAGTCAATTTCCCAGTGGCTATGAGGGGTAACAGATACTGTTTGGATGCGAACCCTTCGGTGTGTGTTCGGTATGTGTGCACACCTCTTTCTGGGAGGGTGTGAGGGTGCTGCCTACATGAGGATTATATATTTTATAAGTGACAGTTATAAGAAGTACTGATGTGTTTTGCTACGATATAATTTGTGGATATGCTTAATTTTGTCCCCGGAATATCACTTTCTCTGTTTTTGCCTGTGAATCATATTACTGACAGTAAATAGTATTATGCATTTTAGCTCTTAGCCTAAAAGATTTGCCCGAGGTTATATACTCTGAAACTGTCAGGAATAATGTGGTAGTTGTGACGTGAAGTGGAAGTAAACTATGGGGGACAGTTGACCCGGGGTTAGCAATGACGATGGGGAGAGTTACGCAAAGAGCCTCCGATCTCGATGGCAGCCCTTTGCATGTGGAGTGTTATTACAATTACTGGTGCTGTCTCTTTAGGGGAGTGTTTTGGAATTGAAAATTACGTACCTGTATTTGTTATTGTCATGGACTTCCCGCCACCTGCTTTATCCATCAGCAATGTGTCCCAGAAAGGCCTTGCAGAGGCAAGAAAACGGAGGGAACTTTACGTGTGTGTATGTGTGTGTGTGAGTGTGTGTTTGTGTGTGCCAGGGCCTAAACTCCTGCTGCGGAAAGTTATTCATTATCCGTGCTTTAGAGGAAAGAATTGCAGGTATGCCCTTCTTTATGTGCCGATAATGATTTTGGAACTGGTTTGTGTTGGACTCTCTATTGAGACGCACCAATGGAGTGCTGACTTGTGCCTGTATGGGCAAACAGAGAGAGCTTTTGTGTCTCAGACTGTGTGCTCGTTCCCAGCTACTGGTGTCTGCGCTCATTAAACGCGGAGCAAAGAAGGACTTGGCAGCGGGGGGGGGCGGGGGGGGTTGTCTAAGCTTGAGAGGAAGGGGTGTTTGTGGACTTGCAGGATTGATTGCTTGTCAATGGAATGTGACTGCCGATTGGATTACAAGGTCTTCAGACTGTGGTGGGGGGGCGGTGGGTGCACTTGACAGATTACCTGGAGATGTGTCAAGACAGGCCCAAATGTTCTGCTTAGTTCTAGCGTGGAGTTAGATTGTTCTGTCATCTACAGCGGCCAAAACCCAGAATGCCTTGATTTATTTTCACTGTTTCAATGGGGGTGTGGCTCACCTCATGGCCATTCTGAATAAAAACGTCACTACTCACAGTCAGGCTTTTGTTTAATTATTTATTTAAATTGGTTCCAGTTAACTGTTTGATTCCCTCTAATGTAGTTCCCCAACATAAAATTTAAAATAGAGTTAGAAATTTCAGAGAGCTAACTTAAAGATTGGTAATGGGATAGGGAACATGATTTGTTTGGTCGTCCCCTTGTGCACACCCCCAAACCCATGTAGAGAAGCAGAATAAAGTTACACGTCTCCACTTTCATTACTGAAACATTCCAGATACCTGAAGCAGCTCATTCTTTGCTCTTTAACACTAAACGAGCTAAAAAGTTTTAAAAAAGAAGTTAAAAGCACGAGGGTCATGGTATTGTGTGTGCACCCAGAGCACAGGACCCTGACGCCCTGCTTGTCAGTTAAACGTATCCTTTTACCCTCCTGGGGCGAGCATCAGCGCCCCAAGGGAGTGGTGGCCTGCCGGGTGACTGCTGCTGAGTACTGCCTGTCAGGATGAGATATCATCCAGCCCAAGCTGGGAGACAGACTCCACCAAACGACCATCAGTCATCAGCTTATCTGACACACCTGTAAAGGAAAAGGTGAGGAATGGGTTAAAACAGTAATCCCACCTCCTGGCCACCGCTACTAGGGCATGTCGGGGGGGGGGGGGGGGGGTGGCGTTTAAAGAATGGGGGGTGGGGGAGGGGAGGATCAGGAGGGGAATAATGCAGAGAGACAAATTACTGCAATACACCTTACAGAAGTGGTGTGTTGTAAAAGTGATGAGTCAGAAATGACTTAATGACACAGGGTTGCAATGGAGAGCGGCCTTCCAGATATTCTGTGCGATTTTGGCACTTTTTAAAAGTTGGTGTGGCTCAACTGAGGCTTGTGAAAGAAAATCTTAAAAATAGAAAAAATTTTAAAAAAGATGATGAACATGGAAGAGGTAAAGCTTTAATAAATCATGTATTTCTACTATATTTAACCCATTCATTTCTTTTCCATCTGTAAAAATGATCAGTCCTGATAACATTTAAATGATAACATATCAATGAGTGAATATCAGCACACACGCATTTAAGGGTCAGTATAAGAAAAAACAATGACTTTAATTTTTAAGTTGGGCTTCTTCTGGCGTAGAAAGCGTTAAACATGCCTTGTCCGGCACCTTCATGAATTAACTAGCATGCGTCAGCTGGCCCACTGCTAAGCAGCTTTCTGAGATGTGCCTACTGGGTTAGATGGGCTGAAAAGGATTTAATATGACAAGTAAGAGTGTGTCTGCAGAGTGAATGGACTCTCAAAGGTGTCTCATAGATGGGTTGGTCTAAGGGGTATCAGAAAAAGTGGAAAGCCTTTAGCTGAAATCCCGATAATCTGCAATTCAATAGGACATACAGTGTCAGTCCCTAGCAATTGAGTTTTATCTTCGTTTACAGGTAGCATCTGGGCCCCAAGCTACCAATATTAGAACATAAGAACATAAGAAATGTACAAACGAGAGGAGACCATTCGGCCCATCAAGCTCGTTTGGGGAGAACTTAACTAATAA
>JAAGVU020000103.1:14902554-14953491 GCA_011763525.2 Mormyrus iriodes | reverse complement strand
TTCTAGTATTTAAACTAATGTTGAAATAGCCATTTGGCTGAATAGCATCCAGACCTGTTAGAATCTTATACACCTGGATCTATATTAGTCTTCAAGAAGCTGCAATTAATGTATAAAGGAAGCAGGCGTCGTTTCCAGAATCAGCCACGCATTAGAATCATGTAGCTAGACGTGTCCCAGAGTTTGGCGTCTGGAAAGTGGATGACTTGGAGGAGGAATGACTCAGGGACCAGACGAGGCCAGACGAGACGGACACAAAAAAAAGGCGAGAAAGGACAGAAGACAATGTGTCGACTTTTCATGTAGGTGGTAGGCAGGAAGGCATTCTGTAGATCACCACAGGGAAGGGGGGGCCCATGCGAAAGGGGGCGGGGACATGCCACAGAGGCGGAGACTGAACAATAAAGGGTATTTCAGACAACTTTTTCCCTGTAAACTCAAAGAATTCCAGTGCAGATATCAAAGGTTCTTTGATGGCCAATCACTATCTCATGTGTAGTGCGCCTGTGTTTGCACAATTGTGTTCATTTGTGAGCCTTTTGCCCAGAAAACACATTCTCTCCAGCTTTAATATGAGTTAAATTTTCGTAGAGCCTGTCCTTGTCATTGCGTCTGGGACCACTGATGTAGATGGTGGTGCTTTTTTCAGCTATAGTGCTGTTAATAAAAGCTTCTTTGAACGGACGTATTCTCATTCCGAAGGCTGAAAGCAGCATGGAAGGAGGTCTCTGTGCAGGAGCAATTAGCGGTAACTTTGCTTGTAAATCAGCCTGACGGCAATGATACACTAGAAGTCTTTTGTGGTTCACCACCATCAGCGGAGACATGAAAATCCCGCTCCGTTTCCCTTTCCTGGCTTGTATAAGCCGGGAATTAGCGTGATGTGGTTGGCAAGCAGCTGGAGAAGGCCTCTCCGCAGTTCCGTGGGCCAGGGGGCGGTGCTGTACTCAGCAGAGTCATCTCCTCGTTGTGGGTGTACTGTCACACAGCAAGTCCTGCCCGATGACCAAGCAACCCTAACTCATCGGGTAGCCAGTAAACTTTGTTAACCCTCCCACTGACTTTCAGTGACCTGTCAGCTTTTCTTTTGGCAGTAACCCTGTTTGAGAAATATTCAGTCAAGCAAACATGTGTCATGCCCTTGTGTGTATTGTTAGGAGAGATCACCTAGAGTAGTATGCACGTTATTGTATATTCAGGGTTCTTTTCACATATCTCTAAGCACATCTGATTGGGTTGTATCTTTTTATTTTGATGACAAACACAGTTCTATGTTTATTATAAACCATTGTTCCACCTGTTCTATGTTAATTATATTGGTTATGCCTACCCAATGGTACCGGCAAACAAGTCTTTGTCCTGAGCTTTTAAAACCATCATCACCACCATCTGCATTGATCTGCAGTCCTCTGCCCCCGTAATATACACACCACCTCCTCTTGTGTCCAAATACAATATCGCAGAACTAATTCCAGATTCCAGCACTGCGGAATGCGAACCTTGCTTTCAGAATCGCTGACACGAGCACATTGTTGTTCCTGTGACACACTGAGGAGTATTCGGCCCAAGCTGCTGTTCTCCCACCTCCTGGCAGCGGAGGCTGCGGGTTTGAGGGTCCTCATGTCAGCGCGCCTCCAGACGCATTTCCGCTTGTGTTTCCTGCCCCACGCAGCGTTTGATACACATCCTGGAAGAGCAGAGCAGGCCAGTCAAGCAAATGCTACTTTGTTTCATCAGCTTCGACCATCCACTGTTCCCTCCTTCACCTGTGATGAGAAATTCTACAGGAATCCATAAGTGTTAATGCAACTTAACAATCCAATGACCCTAACTTGAGAATTTCGTATCCCAATTTATGAATATCCCTATCGAAGGATTCAAATGTTCTCCTACCCGGGTGGCGCTGGATGGAACAGAAAACGAAAGCAGCAATGTTATGTGAAGCAGTTCTCTCTTCCCTGCCATGAAGAAATTTCTTCTGGGTCATGCCGGGATATCATTTCCATCTTGGCGCATCACTCACAGAGATCTCATAGAAGAGGCCTCCCTGGGGTGCCTTCTCGGAAGCCCCGTTCCCCTCCACTGGAAATGCCAGCATCCTGTTCCTGAGTGTCATAGGTCTCCCTGACAGTTATTTATGTCATGTCCGGAGCTTCTGCAGGCTGCAGTGTGAGCACAGGCACAGACCGGAGGGAGGCCGCTTTGCTGAGTGAGATAACATGTGTGCTCCCTGCCAGCGAGCAGGCTGGCCGTTGAGAAGACACTGATATGTTTTCAAACAAGTAAATGTTTAGACGACATATTTATTTGTCACAGAAATATATAGTAAGAACTGGATTTCACCTTTTATAGGTATAAAGGGTGTTGACAAAGAGTGAGAACATGAGACACTCTTGATCAGACAAAAGCTGCTAAGTTCTAGAACCTTCTTTATCCTCAAAATAACTTTCGTTCAAAATGTTGTTTTTCATGTTAGCTCAATAATTCTCCAACGTTGTTTCAAACAGAGCTATTGCAATTTCAATAATCTCTTATTAGTCCTGCTTCCACATCAGCTTCCTGTCACCCACTGTGAAGTGTTTACAGCCCTTTTCAGGCTGAGAGGTGTGCACGACTTCTGGAGTGAAATTACATTCACGCTCTCGCGCGTGAACAGGGCCCGCTAAAAGTCAAAGGTCAACTAATGCATTTGGAGCCTGAACAAAAGTGGACTAGTGTTTAAATGGAGTGTTTTACAGAGGCAGCACTCAGCCGGACCATGGTGCATTGCGGCTGGCTGATTTTGCAATCCTTTGTATGGTGTGTGTGTGTGTGTGTGTGTGTGTGTGTGTGTGTGTGTGTGTTTGTGTTTGTAATTATTACATTACGTACCCCACAATGTGATAAAAATCTGTAACTTTTTACTTTGCGGGGACATTTTTCTGGTCCTCGCAATGGTAACCTCAATTTTATAAAAATCTGTGAATACAATCAAAAAACTAAAAATGCCTAAAGTCTTTTATTTTGTTTGGTTTTTGTTTGCTTGGTATTACAGTTAAGGTTAGGGCTGGGTAGGGGTTAAGGTTGTCATTGCTGGAAATCAGGTTATGCCCATAGAAAAGAATTGAGAGTCTCCATAATGACATGAACTATGTATATGTGTGTGTGTGTGTGTGTGTGGTTGTGTGGTTTTTTGTGTGCTTTTGTATCAAACTAGCTGTCGTTTCGTATACAGGCTGCACGGTCCGGGCCCCCCCTCCCACACACACACACACACACACACACACACACACACACACACACACACACACTGTGTCCTGGGGGTACTCAGCTCAAGGTTCAGCACATCTGTTTGGACAAGTCCCATCAGCGGTCCGCAGATGTGCCCACACCTGGCTGTTGCCATGGTGAGGATGTCTGAACATGGGAACCCAGCTTTCCCACAGCAGGACAGTGTATCTCAGTGTATCTCAGTGATTCTAATCTGATCCCAACCTCTCTGTTCAGATCTCTCTGGCCAGTTTACAGTAGTAAGAACAAAGCTCTGCATTTTTTAAGTTTGTTTTTGGCCCATAGTGTGGTAGAGGCAGATTTTCATGCCCTGAATGGGGTGATTTCCAGCATGGTGTTTCCCAGTAATAAATCACACATAAAATATCAATCCTAAATACCAACTCAAAACATTAGTCAAAGGTACTGGAGTCTTTTAAAGGCGATTCTTTTTATGGAAAGTTCTTTATCTTTAATTAAACAGCTCTGTGGAGGGTACGGGGCGGTGCTCACAAGCTGGTAATTCTCCTTTACAATTTTCACTGATCATACTTCACTGTCCCTGGCCCACAGACAGCTTCAATTCATCTCCGTCTAAGGGGATTTCTGATGCGCCCATGTCAGCCCTAGGAACGCTCTTATCCCAGTATGCACCTGAAGTGTTGTAGGAAGATTTATGGCTCTCACAGACCCTGTGCTGTTCGTTTGATACGAACGTGAAACGATTAAGGAGACCTTATAATCTGCTTTTACAGGTCTGGGGCTCCGAGCTTTGCATGTGTTGTGGCGTGTTTGTGTGTGTGCGCATGGTGCTTGTGGAAGGGAACAGGCTGGCTGTGTCGAAATCCCCTCATTGCAGTGCATGCCAGGGGCCTGGGAGGCCGGTTCTTGGGGCCTCGCATGTGTCTTTGGACTCAATAGTCGGGCGTTTTACTGTACCTGTTTGCACAGGAACCAAACCTTCAGAATCAGGAGTGCTTAAGACAGCAGAATTTCTGTCTGCTTCTGATGGAACGGCATCGTGACAGCCAGGGCTGCGGACAAATACCTCCGCTGCGCAGACGGCAGCACGGGAATGCATAGCGCACAGTCAGGTGGGGTATGGAGCTGGGGCTGTTGTGTGTTTGGACAGTGTCGGCGGCTGCCCTGCTCTGCTCTGCCCTGCTCTGCTCTGCAGGTCGAAAGATTCCTTCAGCAAAAGCCTCGCAGATGGGGAAGGTGCTTGAGAAACGCTACGGTGCCGTACGCTTCACACAATACAGATTTTCCTAGGACACCATCAAGCTCATTGAGTCACCAGACACGTCAAAATGGAAATGAAAATGTGAACAGATAGATTGGCTAAATGATGAGGCAGCCGAACGTGACTGGCCCCTCGTGCTGGCATGTTTATCCGCATGAGCGCCTGGTTTTTCAATTAACACCGAAGGTGGCAGCTTGGCAGGCAGGAGGGGTGGGGGGGGGCAGAGTGTTTATCAGCCCGCTTAAGCATGGCCTCTGCACCTCGGTGGCCTAATCGCCTCAGCAACGCAGGCCAAGAGTCGTCCTCGACGTGGGGGTGAGGGGCGATACCAGCATCACAATGAGACTGTGTCTCCAGCCCACTCAGGTAAAACCATCTCCTCTTCCACTTATTCCCCACAGGAGTCCCTGGCATTGGATTTATAAATTAATAAACTGTATGTAATATGTATGAGTGCCCAGCGCCTGCCGAAAGCAAAGGGATGCAGCCTTTGCGTTACGCAACGCGCATTCATGTATGTGAAATCTCCAGCCCCCTTTTGTTTGAAAGCCTCTCCGCAAGCCCCACACATTTTCCCCCGTTACCACACAGACCATAATCTGCTTCCACGCCACTGAACAATGATCGTCTGATCAGGCCTCGTTAGGGGCCATTCAGCACAGCTGCACACAAGGTGCACTTACTCTGCCGTCCGCAATGAGCCGCGTGAGAGTGCGTGTGACCTGGGAGGAAGGGGCGAGCAGGTGAAACACTGATTTTATGAGGTGCATTCAAGTTCTAAGGTCTCCTAATTTTTTTCCGAGAATGTACACACCGCAGAAAGCTAAAACTGCTGCTCTCAACATAATTGAGACGTACACATTTTTCACAATGTTTATGCCTCGACTGCAAGGCCGCTGCGCGCGCCTCTTTAGGGGTCTGTTGTGTCCACTGGAAAATCGCTGATGCGTGAGTGCACGACTGGAAAATGTGTGACCACGGAGAGTGTCCTTTAGTATTTGAAAAGGCCAAAAATTGCGTGCGAGGTCAGGTGAGTGGGGGGAATGAGGAACCACTTCAAAGCTGGTGTCGAGAAGAAATCTCTGAGCAAGGGCTGTCCAATGAGCAGGATCATTGACTTGACAGAAGAGCACACCTGCAGCCTTTTCCAGGCATTTTTCTTGCAATGCTGGAAGAAACTTCTTCTTCAAAACATCTTCGTACGTGCACATAGCAATATTCCAGAAAAAAAGATTTTCCAGAAAAAAATTCCAAGACCTTAGAACTTGAATGCACCTCATAGTGCATTTTGAACGCATAATTTTTTTGGCTCTAATCTTCACAGTTGGAGGATAATGGCGTGAGATGTTTAAATGTTAACCCCCCCCACCCACCCCCCACACACTGAACAAGCCAGGTCAGGTGACAAATCCATGTGCTCCTCAGTTTCGCCCAGACGAGGTTGAGGACGACGTCAATCTTCTGCCGCGTTTGAAGGTGTGCTGATCCCGTGGCAGTGACCCTGTACCTGAGAACAGGGTGGAGACTGGAAGAGGGGCAGTGGGTGTCGCTTTCCACCCAACGCATCAAACAGATCTCTCATTTAGAGAAAGCAGATCCCCGGGGAACCCCTTGGGGGGGTGGGGGGAGTGAAATCTCTGAACCTTAAATCCCGGGGGGCAGCAGGGACACCAGAGCAGGGGAGGTAGAACAAAAATATCATGAGTTGCTTTTTATTTTATTAAAGGTTAAGAAGCACAGAAAAAGGTGACAGTAGATCATTAATGTGAAATGAAAAGAGAAAAGAAAATGGGGGAAATAATATCAACAAAAAAATGACAGAACGTTTAGGTGTTTCTATGCGTTGTGTACGTGTGGACTGCGAGGGCACGTACTCAATAGCAGGGCCGAACACTAATCTTTATCTGGCATGGGTATGTTTTAACACATTTAAATGTAATTATCACATTAATATCAAAGGAGGGCTGCTCTGGCTCCGGTTTAAGTAGGAAAAAGCTAAAACAAAAGGCCTAAACATGTCTGCTGTTTGCTGTGCCATCCAGCGCCGGCTGCGATCGCCCAGCACTGCTGAGGAAGCCCCTGACCTCAGCCCGCACTGCCTTTGATCTATTTATGTATATGCAAAAGCAGTAATAAAAAGCGTCATGCTGCTGCCAGACCCCGATTTATGACAGACTTTGCCTGCTGGGGCTACAGGCCCTTATCAGATCAGTACCACCCCTCTCTCAGGCTCAGAGGGCTCCGTCGATTCAATTAGTGTGTGAGATGGAATTAAACATCGTAGCTGACGTAATGGCTACCAAGCCGTCAGGACTAACGATCTCCCCCCGGTGAAATGTATTTTATGTCATATTTTAGTTTCTCTTACCATCATGGATATTAGCCAGTGTTTCATTGCCCTGTAATTAAGTTAATGCTCATGTCAGTTTTTATAATCTGAACGGGGGCTTTCAGTGTTGGTCCGCTTGTGTTTGACCACCGATTGACTTGCTGTAAATGTTGTATGTGGTGGACACATGTACTCGTAACACTTGTGATAATCGAGCCCACTCTGCCGACCTTCCACATCTCCCCGCAGGGCCCTGCAGTAAATGGCTTCTCTCCCAGAAAGTACCGCTCTGTTTTGATCTGCTTTATCTTGCATCTTCTACGTGCTTCCTAGCCGTAAGGGTGCAGTGTTCTCAGGCTGCCGGGTGAATTCCTCAGCCTTGTTTTGAACCCAGAGTGGTGGGCTGTCATCAGGCAGACTGTGTGCTTAGAAGTGGGGGGCCGGGTGGGGGGGGAGGCGGGGGCAGTAGGCGTGTGGCGAGCCCAGAAGATACTGCTACGTGGCAGAAGAACGCTGACCTCTGACCTCTGGCCATCATACACAGTAGCTGTTAGTAACCTCGGGGAGCTGGGGGATAGGGTGGCTTCTGAGGTGCAGAGGCAAGCATTGTGCATAATAGCTGACATTACTGAGAGTGAGAATTAATCATTGTAAAGCACTGAAAAGTGAGTTTGTTACTTAGTTGATATTGTTCATTGTTAAATTATAGTATATTCATAGTATATGTGTGCAATATGTTGTCACTATGGTTTCATAATTTCAGTTTGTAAAGGTAGCCTAAGTACAATATACACAACTTGAATATACTTTGTCATTAACATGTTATTTTTGTATATATATTTTCCACATTCTGAAAAAGTCCAGCACCCTAAAGAGTAGTATAGGGTTGCCATGGAATTACTGAGGGGTCAAAAAGTCACCTCTCTAAGTGTTCAGTGGGAGAGAGTGGCCCCCTCGGCCTGCCCCTTCGAACTCGTGCGGCCTTTCCGTCTGCGGGGCGCTTCTGCCAGGACGCCGTTAGCAGGCCGGGAAGCAGGAAGTACGGCTCAGGGTGGTAGCTCGTCCACCGCGGCGGTCCTGCGGCTGAGTCCCTCCTATTTCCGTACAGGGCACAGATAGACATGCTCATGCATCCAGCACACCAGCTCTGCACCTGGTGTAAGAGCATCAGCAGAGCTCACACTCCCAAAGGCAGCATAAAAATGCACACAAACTAGGCTACAGCATGCCCAGAATCTGGGGCTGCAGGGCCATTGTTGCTGGGTAAATTGCTAATGGCCGGTACAAGACACGTCACTGCTGCTATTAAAATTCCTGTCCTGAATATAGAATTCCTTAAACCTCTTCATATCATTTTCATTTCTGTTTTTCTCCCTCACATTCCCATTTGAACCCCCCCCACCACCCCCATCACCAAGAGCTGCCAATCTGGTGATCAGCCGTCCCATTCAAACCTGTGAAATCCCAGCACCTCCCCCAAGCCCGGCTCTCCCCGCAGAGGGAGGGATTAAGTATCCTGCCCAGGGAGGGCACATTGCCCTCCCTCGCTCCCTCCCTCCCTCCCTCCCTCCCTCGCTCACCCTGTGATCTTGAATTGAAGCTGTTACTGCAGGCTCATTTCATTCGCTGACACACACGCTGCACCAGCTTCGTGCCACTTGTTGGGGAGCCTTTTTCCCAAGTGGAGAGCCTTCTTCTTCAAGCAAACCGACTTGTGGATACTCCCTAGTCCTACCTGTACTTTCCTGTTTATTTACCTTCCTCTTGGTCAGGTGTGCGCCAGCTGGAAGTGGACCTCTTTCACTGGTTGTAGTTTTTTGGCTGCAGAGTGGTCCGGCTCTGATTCTGCTCAGCTTGTCTGTGTGTGTGTGTGTGTGTGCGCTTGTGCCGCATCGGAGGGGAGTGGCCGGCCCGGCTACGCATGGCGGTGTCACTCCTGTCCGCCGCTCTGGGCTCCCAGCGCAGACTGAGGTAAGCCCCCTTGGGTGCCCTACCTGCCCCCACACTGGGGCTGTGCACTCCTACTCTGATTCATTGTTTTTATGCGTTCAGTTCATCACTGATTCAAGAAAAGACCAAAAGCCACTAATTGCTAACAGCCCATGGCTCACTTCGGTTCTGTAAACCACTTCATATAAGAGTGCTCTCTTTGAAAATGCCCCCCTCCTCTTTTATTCCCTCCATCACAGGAGGCATTGTCTTTTGGGCTAAGGCCAGAGTAAGTCTCATTCTCAGAACAATCTTTTTTTCATATGTATAGCAGCCTTATGTGTCATTATCATCCTCTCCAATGTGTTTCTTTTACTAACACAGCTTCTGTTCACCATTTTTGAAAATCTGCAAGTTTATTGTTATTTAAATGCAATGATTAGATTTCTTTAAGAGTTTTCCCCAGAGGAAATGCTGTTTTTGTACTGCCAGTATTACTCTTCCTTTCCACATTAAATCAATCTATTGAAGAAGCATTTTTTGTATTGTTTAAATTAATCCATTCACAGTAAGTATGTTTTATGCAAAAAAAATTCTAATTTGGTTCTGACAATTTCAACTCAATTGGTCTGTTATTTTGTGAATGAATGAAACACTCTGATTTTCTTATTTATATATTGAATTATCTTATTTTATAGATTACAGTTACACAAATTGTGGTTTCTGGTATTTTTGTCCAGCTCATGATCAAAATTCATAGGATTTTTTAAGGATTTTTTGTTCTTTTACAAATGAGTCTAATTACCAGTGTTGCTGACACCAGTTAAACCCTTGATTTATTGCAATATTTACGCAAAAGTAAACAGGAAAAAGCACACAGACCGATATGTTCCTACTCGTCCAGTGCACTGTCCTTCAGGGTGGAGTGGAAGGCTGGACTCTTCTTGTTGTATTGTGATCCGTATGTTTTGCTTGGGGCTGCCACCACACCGTCTCACTGATCCTTTTATGTGACATGCTGTCATGTTAGTTGTGTGTGCCTGTGTGTGTCCTACAGATGGCCGCATACTGACACTCGTGCCTCTTCTGCTGTACGGCCCATCACCTGCACTGCACGTAGGCAGTCTATGACATCACCTGCACTGCATGTAGGAAGTCTATGACATCACCTGCACTGCATGTAGGCGGTCTATGACATCACCTGCACTGCACGTAGGCAGCCTATGACATCACCTGCCCTGCATGTAGTTGGCCTATGACATCACCTGCATTGCACATAGGCAGACTATGATATGACACGTGCTGCAGATCTTGTGCTCAGCGTGCCAGGGTGACATAGCTGCGGTCCGAGAGGTCAGGAGAATGTTGCCTCCCAGTGATCGTGGCCCTCCAGGGAAAAATCCGTGACAGGACCTACTGCCACTCATCGGCCTGGTTCTCATATTTCGGCACGTTGCTGCTCCCTTCAGCGCTGGTGTAATTCCATGTATTTTAACCCTCTCTTCAGCCGTTTCCATCGCTAATTGTCCTCGGCCCTGAGGCTGGGCTGTGTGATTCATGTGGTATCTCAGTGATTACTGATGGGAGGGGCAGCTGTATATTTCAGGCTGGCTCTAGGATGAAAGTCCCCAGTGAACATCACAGCCGCCAAACAGCAGCTGCTGGTCCATCCCCCCGTCTTTCTGACGCAGGGAAAATCTGCAGGTTTTTCCTTCTTTCTTATATTGAAAGACCATGCCTCTTTCCTCAGAAGCTAAGGATGCTGAATCTATCACACTCCTGGCAAACATTCCAGTTGTAATGTACTGTGGAAATGGGACTGGGCCGGTGTCCTTCGAAACAGAGGTGGGTGGGCTGTTTCAGTGAGGCAAACTGCCATAAGCTGGCCTATCTGACAGAAATTAGAAGCTTTCAATGCAGCTGAAGTGATGCTACATATTTAGGCCTCACATCTTCCAGCTGTCGCTTTGGTTTAGGACAGAGCTGAAACCGATTGTGATAATAAGGTCTAATAGGGGAAAGTGCTGTTTTTAGAGGTTTGAGTAGCACAGAGCAACTGCGATGATGTCGGGTGTTTCCTTATTCTCTGTGGCCCCAAGGTCCCTGTTAGCCCGCATGGGACACTGGTGAGAGGGTTCATGTGACACAAGGTATCCTGGGAAGGCCCATCAAGCAGGGATAATAACATCCACAGAGCAAGATGTATTCTCTGTCTGTCTCTGTGTCCATCAGCTTATCATCTTGCCCGCAGAAAGCATAGATCTGTTAGATTCTCATTTGCGCCTAGATGAAGCTGAAACTGGGACCGTACTAGGCGATGTCCTGATTTAGGACCTGAGATCAAGCTTTATCATTACGTCAATGTTGCTGAGGTCAAAGTTTCCTCCTGTAAGTAAGGCCCAGGAACAGAGGAACCAGCTGAGTATGGTGGTAGTTCTCTGACCTGAAGACCACAGTCACAGTGCGTAACCCCGAGTCCTCCTGTGTTCTCACCCTGCTGGGGTTTATCAGCATTGAGAATCTACTGAGACAGAAGAAGGAGAGAGTGAGGGAGAGAGATTTGACGGTGCTGGGTGAGCCGGGCTGACATCCAGCCTTTGTGTCCCTCTCAATGGGTGTGTTGTCCCTGAAGTAATCGAAACTGAGGTAACTGCATTAATGACACGGTGAGGTGTGCAGAGCTAATTCTGAAGGTCCGTGATCTTTCTACTCACCTCCTGAGAAAATGCCGTATCACTCACGTACTGGCCTGGCCATTACAAAAAATGTAATGAAGGGGAGAATTAAGTCAGAGCTGGCTCACTTATGTGGAGACCTTTGTCGGGGCCGAACACACCAAGGTCACCGTGACATGCTGCTTTTACATGTCTGGAAGTGTGCTGGTAACGTGAGGATGTGATCGGCTTATCTGTCATGGAGGACAGCATTAACGTGTGGCAGATGGGCATCGTGGCTGCCTGCTTTTTAAAATAGCGTGGCCCGCGTGTACGACACGGGGCTGTGCCCTGCTCTGCTGTGCTGTCAGTGAGGTGCCACTCTTGTTTATTTTTAGGTCCCCACCCCACTGGTGAAGATCCCCCTCTCCCTGCCAGAGCTAAAAGGCACAGCCACTGAGACCCAGCGCTGAGGGACACAGCACTAACTGAGCAAGTCTGACTCCCCCTCGACGACCACGTGACAGTGTCCAACATGATGGCAATGAAGACGGCCGTGACCTTGATGTCCGCCTGCCTGCTTGTCATCATCATCCTAGCTGCTCAGGCCTCATCCAAAGAACTTCCTAAGACTGGCAGGTCCATTTCCTCAAGCCTTTCCTCTTCCTCCTCCCCCCGCATGAAGCTTTCTTATAAAGGTAAGCTCCTCCCTCATTCATACTATCTAGTCTGTCAGGCTCCATTTATATATGCTCAGGTGTCATTACATATGTTAATAAGATAAATAACATGTGACACTAATGAAGCTGATTGGTCCATCCTTTGGAGGTAATAATTCTAAGTGGCATGTGCTGATTGGTGGGGCTGCAGACCCAAGCATCTTCAGCAGTACCTTATTGCATTTCGCTCAGTCAGTTTGTGAAAAACTTCAAGACATCAAGAGTGAGCCTGAATCACGTCTTGTTCTTCTAGTCTGCCTTCTCAGTAGGAAAGGGAACAGACCAGTGCTTTGTTTGAGAAAGCAGAACCAAAAGGAGGAAAAATATCAAATGAATATTTTTCCTTAATAATCACAGCCAGATTTTTAACCCCTAACTATGTTCTAAGTGAAGATTTTATTACCCTTTATTCAAAACCATGTTATTTATGTGAATTGGGTCAATATTTACTTTGTACACATTTCTGTCAATGGTTAGCGACTGAACGGGATTGGATGGTTTATGCTATAGGTTAATACTAATAGTATATTCACTACTGTGCAAAAGTCTTAGAAATCAAAGCAAATGTTCCAAGCAATTTATCTGGGTAGCAAGTATGTATTTGCTCAGAACAGAAAAAGACAATTTAATATTAGACCATATGCAAATTAAGAGTAATGCAAAAAGTTACAGGAATTTCTTCTTTTCACCAAAAAGTTACTGATATCTTGTTGGCTAGATGAACACTTCACTTCTCAAACCTCTCCTCAGGGGAACCCCAGCCATTCCATATATATGTTACATTTCACCATCAGCTCACTTAATTAATTAACTTAATTAGTTATATAACTTAATGAAATATTGGTTAACCAGACAAGGTAGAGTAGTGGTCGTGTCAGAAATATATGGGTGTATTGGACGGTTGCTGCAAATACTGGTGGGGGGGGGGGGTGTGTCTTTAGGTGAGATTTTGAAATGGCTAAGCTGACACATTTTAAGACATAAAATCATAGCTTTACACCAATATGAAGATCATTTAAACACTTTTTCTTTGACTGTCAAAGACTTTTGCACAGTACAGTACATACCTGAATAATGCCATTTTAATTATATAATATATGTTTGCAGTAGAATGGCATGTTGGCTTAGTAAGTAGCACTATAGAGTTATTCCTATGTTATTCCTGTCACATGGGATTTCTCCCACAGTGCCAAGACATGCAGTTGGGTTAATTGGCGTTTCTTTTTCCTGTAGTGTGTGAGTGTGTGTATGTATCTGTCCTGTGATGGACTGCGATCCCATTCAGGGTGCAGCACTGCCCAATACCCTATGCTGCTTGGGATGGGCTCTGTCACCCTGTTTGGACTAAATAGTTGGAAGATGGCTAGATGTTTGCATGTGCTTTTATCCAAAGAATCCTAAAGACATGTATACATTTTTTTCAGCTAAATATTTATGTAAAGAGTTTTTAATGGATTGGATCCCACCTCAGGGATGATCTGGTACCTATTTCTGCAAATCACTGGCCTCCAGCTGTCTGCTTTCATCCATAATTTTGGAATAATCATTCTTACCTTCAAACTTTGCTATTCATACTTCCTTTTTAAATCCTTCATTATAAATCCATGAAAAACCTACTTAGAGTATAACCAGTTTTCCTGTTTCACATGACTTAAATTGTAAGTAATGTACATTATAATGTTAATATTAATGTTATGCAGAAATCACCTTTTATAATCAATTATTTATAAAAATCAATTATTCATCAAATAAGCCACATTTGGGTTTCTTTTTTAAGTAAGAATTGCACCTGAGACTTATACACACATTTCAGACTGCGGACAGCATGCCTGCCCATGTTTCTGCTTTCAGTTTTTAATTACTGTTTTACTCTCTTACATTACCTGCTTTTTGGCTTTTGTTTGTGTTTTGAGACTAACCCAGGACCCCAGACCTAAACACATATAACTCAACCAACCCCTGCCCCCCACCCCTCTCAGTGCCCTCTGATTAGAACATCTGTTGCCCTGGAAGCCCCCAGGATTCCCCTGTATCCAGGGTAACTGTGCAGGGCAGCAGTAATACCCCAGTGGGAAGGATATGAGCGGAAGAGCACAGAGCTGCATTGAAAATCATACTTTCTTTCTCTTACTGCGATAGGATTGGTCAGTTCCTTTGTGCCCCCCAGTCCTGTCGGCTGCTACGAGCTGGTTGTCAAGCGACCATGAAGGGGTCGATTATTCATGTGACTGAGGCGCACAGCACTAACAACATGGAGACAAAAACTTTGACTTTAAAGAATAGGGCTCAGTGGGATGCCACTGGCCATGTTATTACATTCTGTCCTCCCTACAGTGGGCCTGACATCACAGGGAATCTCCCCCAGTGTCCGTCCGGCTGTGACGTAGCTGCACGTCCCGTCCTCCTGCGTACTGAGGACGCTGAGTTTGCAAAGCAGCTGCGGCCGTTCTCAGCGTTGCCAGACTTTTGGGAGCCTTGGACACGGCAGCCCGCCCTGTGGCCCTTTGTGATTTTTTCTAGCAGTTAAGAGACTTGATAAGGCTTCGTAATGAACTCAGCAACCCCATTGACCTTCTCTGTTGCTGCAGTCCCAATACGCTGTATGAACTGCAGTTTGTGGATTGTATGGGAGAAGTTTGAGGGTGCAGTAGTGTATTTCAACATGGTACTTAACCTGAATTGCAGTGAAACATACTATTATATAAATAGCCAAGAGTGTAAATTTATTTCAATGGAAGCATAAAGAATTCCTACCGATTGCAGTACATGGGGACTGTGATCAATGAGTAAAGCGCAGCTCTTAAACAGATACTTTCCCAAGCGATGATGTCAGGGTGGTGTGTGCGTGTCCCGCGGCGTGCCCTAACGCGGTGCGGTGCCCCTGCAGACCTGCTGGCCTTCCACGGCGTGCGGCGCTATGAGCTGGAACGCTCCTGCTGCTTCAGCACCCTTCTGCTGGATGAGGAGCGCGGCCGACTCTTTGTGGGTGCCAAGAACTTCCTCCTCTCCCTTAATCTGGACAACATCGCCAAGCAGGAGCACAAGGTGAGTCACCCCATTATACACACCCCCCCACACACACATACACAAACCTGTCTGTTCCTCCACCTGCCCCCATGTACTGGGTTTCTGCACGTCTCCTCCACAGTGTCACAGTGGGCTGGTATAGTTCATACCTACGGCATGGTGTAAGATGCACCATAGCAGCATGAATGCGATTAGCATTGTTTCCATGCTGGGGTAGGCAGGAAGCTGTAACAAAGCATAAAATACTGTGAGGTAAGGCTTGTTCTAGTGGGGATTTGGTGTGGTCTTTATACTGGGGTTTAATTAAAATATATATGCACAGTGATGGATTCAGTAAAATCTGCACATACAGTGGGGTCCAAAAGCCTGAGACCACTAGTTTCTACTTCGCATTCTTTTCACATTAAATATGAAATTATTCATTACAAATTATATTATCAGAATAACAATTTAATTAATTGTCGAAAAAATTACATGAATTCCATACATTTTTAGCATTCGATGCGCTCACTTTGGTTTTAAAGCTAGCGAGCGTGCTTTGCAGCTGGTAATGATTCCACAAGTTAGTGCAAAGCCTGATTGTCCATGTTACCCCAGCATGATTCGAGAATGTTCCAAAGTGCATCTTGTGATTTTACTGAATGCTGGACTTTATCAGTCTTTAAGTGCCTCCAATAAATATTCGATGAGGCTGAGGTCATTACTGTCTTAAATCTCAAACTTGGTCTCATCAGTAAATGGACTTTTTTTTCCAGTGATCCACTGTGAAATGCTGGTATGTCTTAGCCCCAGCCAAAACTTAATTAATTTCCTGGGTCAAATGAAAGAAACCCCAGTTTTTCAATGTGGTCTCAGATTTTTGGATCCCACTGTGCATTGTTATCTTCTCAGTCACCTTTTGTCATTTTTTCACAATGGCTGTGGAATCTGACTTGTTTGCTGGCAATGACACACTTATAGATTACAGTCCCTAGACATGTATTGTGGGGCGGGGCCTCGTTTTGGCAACTCTTCAGGTGTCTGAACCTCATATCCTCTCGGCCCTCCAATCCGCTGACTCCATTACCCTCAGCCCGGTGAGATTTTCCCATTCATGAAATATTATAAATTATCAAATATATTCCCTCATCAACTTTGAGAAAGAGAGCAAGGTGTACAAGGTGTTTACAAGAATGCGCATCAAACCACAGAAAAATTGGTTGTGGTTCAAAATTGTAAAATGCAGATTCACTGCTCTGTTGTATCTTTCTACTTTAATGTTTATGAGCTGAGCAAAGAACCAGTTTGTTGAGCATGTTTTGGGAAATGAGAGATGGGGGGGGGGGGGCAGTATTTCAGTGGCCAAAGACCTAATTTTTTGCAACCTGTTGCTGCATTCCTGTACCCCCGCGTCATGCTGGCTGTATGTCAAGGTGCAGCCTTTCTTTTCTATTGGCTGTGTCACGCTGCAGCCTTTCTTTGCGTTTTGCTACATAAGTGTGACATGGATGCATGCAATATGATTCCTATCATTTATGTTTGCCTTTAGGCTTTGGCTCTTCATATACGTTATAAGGTAAAATGATTTGTGAGTCTACTTGCCAAATATGTATGTTTTTGTAATTTTAGCCTGATACAGGATCTTAAGTTAATGATTATTTTTGCAATAATGCATTTTTTTCTTCACCTATCGCTCATGGTGATATAGCTAAGTCAAGTTATGTAGTTTAAATAATTATTGTTCACTCAGTTCCGTACACAACTGTTATGTTAGAAAGTAACCGGATAGTCTTATCAGTGGATAATAAATCAAGCTTAGATGTTAGATTGAACAAAAGATAGATTTTTTAAACTATCCACTCATTTAAGGTTAAGCCTATACTATTCAGCATCCATGAAGTTACCACACGTTTGCTTGCATTCTTGGAGCGGTGAGGTGGACAGGAAAAGATCAGAAACATGTTTATATACAAATATGAATGGCCTCTTTCTTTGGCCCCAAGCCCCTGTTACACCCCCACCCTGTGGGTACACTGCTAATAGCAGAAGATTAACAGCAATGGCTGACATTCCTTTCTGAGAGAATCAGCTGCCTTAGGGTTTGGGGGTGAAGCTGAATGGGTTGAATGTATATTTAGGCCTGTTCTGGTTGAGCAAGGTGTGGTGAGAGTGTCCATGTAGATCACTTTAGTGCAGGGTTGCCAACTCTCATGCATCTGGCGTGACTCATGCTTTGAGACTCACGCTCCTGCAAGAAATTTTATGGGCAAATCTGTATTATTCCATTGTAAACGTAAAATTAGCTACATAAAACATGTTGGGGTTGTTTGCAAGCCCTGCATACCATTTACAAAGTGATAAAACTGTTACATACATGTAAATGCGTGTGCATGTGTGTGCAGACTTGTCTCGAATTTAAAATCTCAATGCCAACCGGTTGTTATTGAAGCCCAGGAGCTGCACTGGATGATTTGGTCGAAGTTGCAAGCCGGGCTGCAGTTGGCATTGCATGGGTTAGTATGTGTGGATCAGTGGCTGTTTAAATATACATGACCCACAACCTGCCAAGTCTTAACTGCCAACATAAAATCTGGAAAATCCTCAGAATGGCAACCTGTTGATATTAATATCCTGAAAAATAAAGAATTAAAGTCCTGTACTATTTATCAGTTCTTCATATGCTGATTATGCAATTTCCTGCATTAATTAATACATTCAAATTTTGAAAATTTTTATGGTGTCCTTCCACTTGACATGACAGCTTGCTTAGATTTTTTTTAAAATATGTATTTTCTTTCCTGCATTCCTTCATATTCTTCCTGGTGAGTCACTGTGACAAATTATTTTTTGGCAGTGGGTCATTAGAGTGTTGGTTTTAGTTCAGTTGGTTTTGATTTATAACAGGCATGAAATGTGATTGGTGGCTCTTTCCCAGGCATTCATATTGTTTTTATTAGAGGTGCTGTTGCCTCTGAAGGTTTTATGGGTTTATTGTGGCATATGAAGATTCCTGTGCTCCTCAGTGGTGTGTTGGACAATATGTCCCTACAGCTTGGCAAGTCTGATCTCGTGAGGTCAAGACCCAAGTCATTCCTCTGCCCTTCACTTCCTGCAGATCTTTCAGCTCCTTTTCACCTCCTTTTTTTGTCTATCGCTCTTTCAGATCTACTGGCCAGCCCCGGTGGACTGGAGAGAGGAGTGCAACTGGGCAGGGAAGGATATTAACGTAAGTACCTACCTGCAGATTTGGAGCCCAGACGTTGTGCCGACATGCTTGACCATATAGCTCCTCGTTCTCTTTTTATTACCCGTCTGCCTGTCACTGTTTGAAAGCGGCTGAAATGACTAGCTGCAGGCTAACCCTCCTGGATGTACACTCCCTACCACTGATTCATATCAGCGGGTCTTTCCCTCCCCTCTTGTTTGAGTGCATCTGGGCAAAGCCAGGACTGAAACGGATTTCCCCCGTCCCTAGCTGTTGTCCTGCCTTGGACCATACAGACTGTTTCCAGAGCCAAAAAGACCACCCACTCAGAGTAGAGTGCCTTTGATTTTGAGGATATGGTCTCTCCCAGGTAGCTGAGTAACTGGTGGGCTTTAGCTCTGTGTGTGCAACCATGTGTGTCCTGGAAGGGCGTACGGGAGTCAGGGAAAGGGGGAACGGACCCACACACATACAGCAGCTCCTCATCGACCAGGTTGTACAGCTGAAGAGGTTGCACAACGGCCTCCATTCATCACGAAGCCTTGCTTCCCGTTTCACCTGAGCATCTGTATCATGTGAATGTACGCATGGCGGGTCTCGCACAGTATCGTACATCTGGACCAAAAGGTTTCAAATGTTTTGAGGATTGAGGCTCCTCTGCAGGGTGTTACTCCAGGCCAGCTGCAGTAACAGAAAGGACCTGTTGTTTTTGTTTTCCCTGCATGAGATCATAGCTGTCAGTTTATAAGTTACGATCCGTTTGTTTTCACATACACAGACACAAATGAAACATTATCACTTTCAGTTTCCTGGGCCTTCGCTGTGATTGTTCATCCTTTTTATATTAAAAAGAGCAGTTTCGATGATAAATCGGCGTCTGGACCTGCTGGCGAAGATGAATGCTGCTGCCAATGATCGTGTTCCCATAGCTTCACCTCTAGCCATTAGGGCCAGTGGCTCTGGAACCTGATACAGGCTTTTAGTCACCTCTTGTGGGATGTGGCCACAGTGGACAACAGTAGTCAGTCAGAGAGCCTTGCGCGCTTTTATATCAGAATCAATTAGCATGCTCCCATGTGGACATTAAGGCTCATTAGAGGCTGACGAGGGGCCACATGGCGCAGATGTTCTCCTAAAGACTCAGAGCCCTGACCGGAGCGAAAAAATTCCACTGGAAGCTTCATAGTCTAGGTGGCACCACTAGCACCGTGACTAAGCTGACCTCCAAGATTCTCAGATGGTCTCTGGAGGAGGTGACGGCTCGGTCCCCCCCTGCTGTACAGCGACAAAAGCCTCCCTCTCGTGGTAACCTGATCAGGTTATTTTATAGCCCGCACTGAAAAGACTGGCATGTCTAATCCCTTACGGAGCCTCTTGTGTACAGAGTGACAGGTCCCCTGAGTGCACCGTGCCAGTGAGGAGCTCTGGGGGGACGTGTTGTGCTTTGGTTGTGTGGTACCATGCTGCCAGGACCATCCTGTCAAGCATTCAGTTTTTGGGGTTAACAGGCATGCCGGAGCAGCCTGGTGCTGCGTCTCCCTCTCTGGGGCTGCTCTAACACCCCCAACCCACCGACAGGGCCCCCTCCTGACCTTGCTGGCCCCCCTCCTTATCCCAGGTCAGTGATATACAGCCCTGACACAGACCAGGGCAAAATAGTGAAATCCCCCCACAACAGGCAGAACCTTAAAGTTCATGTTCATGTCACAAAAACATAAATCCTCTGTTGGGCTTGAAGGGTTGTCCCCAAAGTGTCCCCAAAACTGGTTTCTTCTCACAGTACACCTCTATATCTGTTTGTTTGTATCCACATATACCTTTTCATATCTCTACAGAAGACCAATGCACACATATCATGTACAAAATGGACCACAGCCCGAAGCCAGCTGACCGGGAGGTCCAGGAGCCTCTGCAGAACATGTGCTTTGACACACCCTTCACACACACAGAAACAGAAGTCCCTCACTCTACAGAGGGAAGTGACCCATCTCTTGACCTTAACTGCTGCATTCATTGGTGTGGCAATGGGCTGGGCCACCTATAAATTGCATTGCGCTGTGGTGTGGTGCAATGAAACAGGCAGTACGACCCATAATGTCTGTGTCCCACCACGCCCTTCAGTCACATTCAATCCAACAGGTCATGCTTTTTTCCCCAATAAAGGCATTTTATGTCTTACAAAAATGGACAGGGAAATTCAGTAGCTGAATTTTCAAACAAAAGACTAAAGATCAAATAAAATGATGATGATGATGATTATTATTATTATTATTATTATATCATCATCATTATTATTATTATTGCTATTTCTGCACTTATAATATTTTTATACATTATTTTTTACATTGTACTAAAGGACGACCCAAATCCAGAGGCTTGGACTTTAGACATCATTCTGCCCTTAGTGGGAAAAGAGTTCATTCACATGTAAATTAGAAGGGATAACTATATCAATAGTGTAAATGGAAACCAAGCTTCTTTGTGTGGGACAGTGGTGACCTAAGGGTACTGTAGTGGAATTTATACTGTGACAATGGCAGGATGAACATCCAAAGTGTGTGTGTGTGTGTCTATACAGAGTTTATATGCTTAAGTGGAATGAAAACCTGCAGCCCACAAATGCCAACACTACAGACCTGGCATCTACTGTGAGGGGCTGTATAATGATGTGTTTGGACTGCTGAGAAGGTACTATGTGTGCCAACCCGAGTGAAGGCGATGCAGAGTGAACTATTATAGTTGTGACGCATTTAGATTTTGAAAATGGTATTCTGTGAGCTAACTAGAATTAGACGATGATATAGTGTGAGCTGTTTAGACTGTGAGGGACATGGATTCAGCAGTTATTTTGAGGGAGGAATCACGGAGATATGGTTAAGACCTGATGAAGTTCTGACTTTTCAAAACATACATTAATAAATATCTGAGCTCAATACCAGTCAAAGCCCAAGTGGTGCCCTAGGCAAGCGGCACTGCCAGGTCTGCCCCCCGACCCATTTAGCGTTGGTCTACATGCTCCTTACACCAGGTGGGGGGGCTTTGGTGCTGGTGGCCCCTCAGAAGACGGCACCCTAGGTGGCCGGCTCTATCACCCAATGGGTTGACAGGCCCTGTCTGAGCTAGTAAAGAAATGTTTCTGCAAGAAGGTACTGTCACAGTACAGTTAGCATTGGTTCACCTCTCTGAATAAGGCCAACATCCCAGGAACCACAGCCTGCATGTGGTCTTTCAGAGAGCATTAAATTAATGGGATAATACACATCCACCCATCCATCTCACCCCCTCCAAAGAGCCTTGCCATTGTTACAGGCACAATCATTGAAAAGGCACAGGAAAAAAGACTGATCTTTGACACATGGCTTTGAGCAGTGCCTCTCTTTACGAGCCCTTTTGTCGTCTTCCCATTCCACTTGCCTCCTTTGTTGAGCCTAACACTTCAAAGGGGTCTGTTTCTGACAGTAGCGCCGCTGTGTTTAACCCTCCCATGCCCCCTCTTAATGAAAGTCATAATGCCAACACAACAGAGACCCTCGATAGGGTCAAGGGGAGGTGGGCAGCAGGTGACCCGCCCCCCCTCCCAACTGAACAAATATGGTCAGTTTGTCAACAGCTTAATTGGCGTGTAGATTAATCTTCCCATTAGCTTTCAAAGAGGTTCACTGAGAGGGGTCCTTTGTTCCCAAGTTAAGCTTTGTGTGTCTGAGGTAATGAGGTGGAACCTACAGTGGCCAAGAGTGGCCGGTGACACCAAAAGAGACAACAGAGGGTGTGGCCTGGAAAAACAACAGCAAGACTTCCGTTGGGGCCTGTAGGGACTCCTTAGGGGAACAGTAATTTCGCCTGTCACAAAGGGCTAATTTACTGCCTACAGGAACAGCTGGGCGATCAGACATACGTTTTACATTATTGTTGCCCATGGAGAGAAGCAGGAATTGCACAGATGGACAAATATATAGACAGACAGATAAGCCAATGTATACAAAGAGTATATGTGAGCCTTTTTGAGCTCACTATCCTGGGGTCTTGACACGGAGGCCTCTCCACTCCCCAGATGCTGGAACTCGATCCGCTTCAGGCAGATGCTAGCTATGCAGTAGCTGGTTTCTCTGGTAATTCCAGACGCTATAACTAATTATCTGCTCCAGTGGGGCAGGGGTTTAGTGAAGGAGCTAGGCAAAGCATTATAATTACAGTATAAGAGCTTGTAACGGCTGGTGGAAGCTAGGCTGCACCTCCTTAGCATCTTGGTACTGTTGGTATCTTAGCGAGAAAAAGTAGGGGCTAGTTTACTCTGCATTCATTATGTCCAGACAATTGCTCCTCTTGCTTACATCATTTGTGTGACTTTTTGTCCTGCCCTTTCTATCAATCATTAACATAAATGCCATTGTGCCAGTGGTGCTCTCGCACGCCTTTGAGGAGTGGAATGTGTGCAGGTGAGTCAGACACTGTTTGCACCAATATGTGAAATCATGCCCCTTTATCTTCTCCAGAAGATACTGTGCTCTATAATGGATGACACTTGCTAAAAATATCCCATGAGTGTCTGCAATACTGGTTATTCTTTAAGTCTGAAGTTCAGTGGAAGTTAAACATCTTGTTCTCAGTGTTCACAAAGTTGGGCGTGTTTTGTGTTGACAAGGTTCTTCACAGGGATTTTGCTTGTAACCCTCCCCCACCCCAGAAAACCCCTTTAGCCCTGCCGTGGGGATGTGTACATTTACATAAATGTCTGCTGACTCATGCTAAGACCCATGTGCCACTGTGCTTGTGCCCTGCAGATGGACTGTGTGAACTATGTGAAGCTGCTACATCATTACAACCGCACCCACCTCTATGTCTGCGGCACTGGCGCCTTCCACCCCACCTGCGCCTTCGTGGAGGTCGGCCAGAAGATGGAGGTGAGTGACTGCTCCGGTCCTCCAGCTGCACCTAATCTTCTCACTCTGCTGGCTGCTTGTCATCTGTGTCATCTCATTTTTATGATGTCAGGAACAGAATGAATGCGTCTGATGTCAGATTCAAAGTCTTTGTGGATTAAAGGGTCTGATGTTCTCGTCATTTCTGCATAAAACTACATAGATTATGATAATGACTTACAGTATCTCTGTCTGAAATTCTGCTCTTTTAAAGAAATATTATGACCACCCAAGACTGGCTCTTACTTCTGCAGTTCACAGACTGGCACAGTGGCTTAGAGGGTAGCACTGTAGCCAACGTTGCGCGTGAACACACTAAATGGGCGCCGGTCATTGAACTCGCTCATATTTTTGGTGAATGGTTAAAAAAATGAACCAGTAATGAACGTGAAAGTTAGCATCTTTCACTCCGGCGAGAGTGAATGACACTCTCACAACACATATATGTGTATGTATATATGTATGTCTGTTGCCTGTACAGAGGAGAGACACCATCAGCCGGAGCCAAATTCCTTGTGTGGATTAACACACTTGGCCAATAAAGCTGATTCTGATTCTGATATATTGTGATATGAAATACAATGTATTACAATGTCTCAGAATAGGGCCTAAAAACATGTGATAATCTTGATATTTAAGCATGTTCCTTATCTCGATCAGTGTTGATCTGCTCTAATGTACTAGTAGTGATACTAGTGATTGATTTATATTAATATAGTAGACACCAAGAGCTTTCTAATGGTAGGTGATGCTTGT
This sequence comes from Mormyrus iriodes, assembly GCA_011763525.2. Lineage (NCBI taxonomy): Eukaryota > Metazoa > Chordata > Actinopteri > Osteoglossiformes > Mormyridae > Mormyrus > Mormyrus iriodes. The sequence goes on along the minus strand of JAAGVU020000103.1, from coordinate 14,929,482 downwards.
GATATTTTAATTGCTAATCAAAAATGTCACTTTTGTATCAGAGAAGTTCGTAAAAACAAAACAAAAAAAAATCGAAAGACATGAATGTCAGCTAGTTAGTTTTTTGGGACTGTGAACTTCAAAATTCAAAATTGTTAACCATGAACGTGAACTAGTTCATCTTAACCTGTGCGAACTTAGAGCTGGTCCTCGTTAAGTGTAAACTAGCAAAACACTGACTGCAGTCTCATGCCTCGAGCACTATGGGTTGGATTCCTGTTATATGGTTGTCTGTGTGTGGAGTTTGCATGTTCTCCCTGTGTTTATTCAGGTTTCCACTTACAGCCTAGAGACATGCAGTCAGGCTAATTTGTATCTTAAAATGACCCATAGGGTGTGATTCTGTGCCCTGCAATGAACTGGTATAACATGCAGGGTGTCCCCTGTCTCATGCCCTGTGTTTACACCTTAATACTGTAATGACTGAGTGGGCTGGAAAATGAGTAGATGTTCATAAACATAAACTCTGCGTTCTGATGCACTTTACAGATATATGTGCTGATTCAACAGACTTTATGAGAATTTCTTTTTCTCAGAGTATTAAAAAAGTGAAGTTGAAAATAAAGTTTTTTGTTTTCATGAATGCTCCCTTTATTTCCATTTAGACATTCGTTAAAGGTAGATCAAAGAAATGCATCAATAGAAGTGCTTGTACAAAGCTTCATACAGCTGGTCCCTGCTGAAACACTTTATTGTGCATTTAGACAACTGATGAACTCAATTGCTCAACCTAGCTGTGTAAGGCATTTTGCTCTCGCACCATTTTCTTAAACTCTTTTTTGCCTCTTGCCTCCTCACCATCCCAGGAAATTGTCTTTAGGATAAACCCATCCTTGATGGAGGACGGGAAAGGCAAGAGTCCCTACGATCCCCGACATGCTGCAGCCTCTGTCATGATAGGTGAGGCTTGTCTGTCAGATTGAAATTTAGTCTAGTGCTTCCCCTAGTGGTCACTTGTGGTTACTTCTCTGATTTCAATTAACCTCATCAACTGCCTCTCAGGAGAAGAGCTATATTCAGGGGTGGCTACTGACCTGATGGGCCGAGATTTCACCATATTCCGGAGTCTTGGCCGGCGTCCATCCATCCGCACTGAGCAACATGACTCCCGCTGGCTCAATGGTGATTGTGTGTTTTTTATTTTTACTGATGCTGTTTTTCTGTTAGGTAGTCTACTTATTTACCCTGATTTATGAATGCTTTTAAGACTTTCTGCCAAAGCAATAAATAGAAGGGTAAAATAGCATGTAAATAGCATTTGAGGCTTCAGTGTTAAGGCTAAATACGCTGATGTAGAAGGTGATAAATTCTAAGAGTTGGGTCCTTGGTGCATTAAGTCCCTACTCCATAGATGGGCCTATAATTTCTACTATTTGAAAGAATAATTTTGACATTGTTACAACATGAATATGTCCGATCCAATCATTTTGTCTCCTGTTGTCTGTTTGTCCCAGAACCAAAATTTATTTCTGCATTCTGGGTGCCGGAGAGTGAGAATCCGGATGATGATAAGATCTTCTTCTTCTTCCGGGAGACGGCGGTGGAGGCACAGGGCTTGGGCAAAGCCGCTTACTCCCGGATAGGCCAGCTCTGTAGGGTGAGTGGCCGCTTACACACTGGGCTGATCATCACATGCTTTACATAGATAGGTACAGAATCATCACATGCTCTACATAGATAGGTACAGAGAAAAGCAAACACAATGTGTCATCGATCAGATGTAGACACTGGCACCACTTCTTCTGTAGAACGACATGGGGGGTCAGCGCAGTCTGGTGAATAAGTGGACGACATTCCTCAAGACCAGACTTGTCTGCTCGGTGCCAGGGACTGACGGCAGCGATACCTACTTCGATGAACTTCGTAAGTCACAGCCAGAGCCTATCAGTGACAATTGTGACATACCATAACCATCTGGGGCCTGTTGGCCCCACTGAGCACAAGACCCTGGTTTTACCATGCCTCGTGGTATAAACAAAGCCCTTGTAAACAAAGTGAGGAATTTGTTTTCCTGTTTTGGCCATTGACCTATGACCAGTGACCTGTTTCCCCTCCAGGAGACGTGTTTCTGCTGCAGACCAGGGACAGGAAGAATCCGCTGGTCTACACGGTCTTCTCTACTTCCAGGTCAGAGGTCAAAGAGATGTGATGAAGTGCAGTGACATCAGTGGGAGAGCAGGCCATTGTGTGCATTAGCGCTGTTTATGTTTTCTAGCACTTTTCAATAATGTACTGGGTACATGTGCCTGTATGTTCCTTGGAGGCTCTGTCTAAATGTATATCAGCTTATGCATTGATGCCTCATGCTTGCGTCACATAACATTCTGCAGCAGCGTCTTCAAGGGCTCTGCCGTGTGCCTCTACACCATGAACGACATCCGAAGGGCTTTCCTTGGGCCCTTTGCTCACAAAGAAGGTCCCAACTATCAGTGGATACCCTACCAAGGAAAAGTGCCCTACCCACGACCTGGCATGGTAAGAGCATTCACCATGAAAATACCATCACCAGTGTAACTTTTTATCTGTCAGAGCACATAGTTAAAGCCCGAGTCAAACTATGAAATATGAGGATCATTCTCTTCTTTGCAATGCAGTTCTTCTTGACCCAGGGTTTGAAAGGAGAATATAGTTGTTTTATTGTGGTCACTGGCATCCATGTCCTGGCACTCCTGCCCTACAGTGTCCCAGCAAGACGTTTGGCAGTTTCGAGTCGACGAAGGGATTCCCAGATGTCGTAATCCAATTTGCACGGCACCACCCGCTCATGTTCAACCCTGTGTACCCGCTGAAGGGCAGGCCTGTCTTCCTGCGCACCAACGTGGACTACAGCTTCACCCAGATCGCTGTGGACAGGGTGGCTGCGGCTGACGGCCAGTATGATGTCATGTTCATAGGCACAGGTAACCCCCAGGACAAAAAAACTGTCCTCACAGAGCACGTGTGCCATTTTGACCTCGATGATGGCAACTCATGTAGGGGTTGTGTGGTGTGCATTGCAGATGTGGGGACCATCTTGAAGGTGATCTCTGTCCCCAAGGAGAACTGGGACAACATGGAGGAACTGCTCCTTGAGGAGCTGCAGGTGTTCAAGGTGAGACAGTGTCTATGTGCACACTTGTCTGTGCCTTTTTGTCTGCAAGGTTCTGATCTGTTTTCCTGTTCCTTGCAGGACTCAGCATCGATAATAAACATGCAGATCTCTTCAAAGCGGGTAACTATACCTATATTTCATTTACTCTAGATATCATTGGACAGATTAACTTTCATAACAAGGAAAAGTGACACGAGTCATTTTAAGAAGGAGAATGGCACATCTACAGTTCTGCTAATTCATCTCTGTGAAGCTCAGACCCTGCTTTGTGTCCCCACACATTGACTGGGTTGTGCTGAACTTCTCAGTCATTCTCTGTATTCTGGCTAGAGTGCCTGCCTCTTTCTCACAGCACTGTTAGAACTCTAAAGCTTTGTCTGATTGGCCCAACAGCAACAGCTCTATTTGGGTTCAGAGACAGGGCTGGCCCAAGTGCCCCTGCATCGCTGCAGCATGTACGGCAAGGCCTGCGCCGAGTGCTGCTTGGCCCGGGACCCCTACTGTGCCTGGGATGGTACCTCTTGCACTCGCTACCTCCCCAACACGAAGCGGTATATGGCCTGGTTCTCTGTACAAATTTCTGACCTGCTTAATATTTTTCTTAAATTTTATTTTAATTTGATACATTAAATTTCATGATTTGTTTTTCTTGTTTTACTCACCTTAATAATGTCTGCTCACACAGGCGATATCGTCGTCAGGATGTGAGGAATGGGGATCCCAACACCCTGTGCTCTGGAGGTGAGGTCTCCATTACCAGGGGGCATTTGTCTGACATCCAACCATGTCATGCAGTAGCTCAGCAGTCTTGGTCTTCATGTCCTCTATATTTGCCAGTCTAGTGAAGGCCAAATGAAGCTTCATGAACCATTTGTGTTATGTTTTGACCCAACTAGACGGGTTTCTTTAGATGGTTTGCTTAGAAAATGCTTTGAGCCTGTTTTTGAACCATCTAGCACCATCTAGTGGGGTCATAAAATACAGCAAATGGTTCATGCAGCTTCATTAAGCCATTGCTATCGCCAGCACAATGCTCAATTAGTGTCTGTTTCAGTAGGAATTAATGAATTGGTACATTGGAGAAATATAATCATTAAATATATTTTGATAGGACTCATGCTTCTGTTTATGGAGAGGTGTTGATCCTCCTCGTCACAATTAGCCACTCATTGCAACTAGCAATGAAGGATGTGAGCTAATACTCATGTTTTTCCCACTTAAAAATCAAAGGATTTGCTGTTGCCTGCATGTAACATAAACTTGTAGGAGACTCAACTTTGGAGGTTTGGCATATAATTCAGAGTGCATTCTGGGAAATAAGCCATCAGTATTTTTGGCCCCAAGTCTAGGTCTTTAAACAATGTACTGCTCTGAAAGAGACTGTGCTGTCCATAGACCACCATAAGCATCGCGTAGCTCAGAGGAAACTTTATGGAGTGGAAGGCAGCAGCACATTCCTGGAGTGCATTCCCAAGTCCCTGCAAGCCCAAGTCTCCTGGACCTACCAGAAACTGGCAGACAGTCCCATAGTAGAGGTGAGCAGGGCCAAGGTTGATGATGCGTTTGTCATCTGACATTCTTCCAAGAAGTAGACCGCACGCAGCGCTGATGCCTTTTTATAAGGACACTCTTATGTGTGTTTATCTGTGTTTGCAGCTTCATTTGGATGACCGTGTGCTGCAGACGGACCGGGGCCTCCTGATCCGTACCATTTTGCAGCATGATGAGGGTGTCTACCAGTGTCACGCCATGGAGCATGGCTTCAGCCAGACCCTGCTGGGCATTACATTGGATGTGGTTCCCTCATCTTCCTCCCCTTCACTGCCACCGTCACTCGACCCATTCGGCAACCTGGATGCCTCCAGCAACGGCCACTCCATCAGCCAGAAGATGTGGTATCGGGACTTCATGCAGTTGGTGGACCATCCAAACCTCAGCACGGTGGACCAGATCTGCGAGCAGGTGTGGATGCGCAGGAACAGGCAGACGAGCAAGGTTCACATCTCCCCCGGAGCTGCCCCCAACAAACCAGTGGCACGCTCCAGTGCTGCTCAGGTCTCACAAAACAAGTGGAAGCACCTTCAAGAGGTCCGCAAGGGCCGGAACCGCAGAACCCATGAGAACAAGTTTTCACTCCGGGCTCCACGGAGTGTTGTGGAATGGTGAAGGAGAAACGGAGAGACAGAGTGGGACAATGAGCGCTAAGTGTAAATGAGTGAGGACTCGCAGAGGTGGTCTCACACTGAATCTCCTTGTGTGTATATTTATCTTCCAGCTGCCCCCCCACACCTGCTGACACTCCCCTATCACCTGCCCCTTTTTAAACCACTTTGAAAACCACAAAGATGCCTTGTCCCATTGAATCCCTCTCAAGACTGTTTGCTCTTCAATCCTATGCATGGTGTGTAGGACAGACTGTGCACCTCCTCCACCCTACACAACCCAGGCAGGTGTGCGTTTTTTTGACATTTTCCTGTTTAAAGGCTCCTAACTGGAAATACACTTTCTGAGATACACAAATGAGTATGTACACACTCAACAGCTCGATCCATCGGCCTCACCAGTCTGACCATAATGTCATCGTCAACCTGTGGATGGACATGATCATGAGCTCAAAAGAAATGCATGTTTTTACCAGGTTAAAAAAGGGGTTGACATCATAATGAAATCAGCAGATCTGACTGAAGATTCAAGGACACATTTCCCTTGAAAGACGACTAACCACTACACACAGACACAGATGCAAGTACACCAAAATTTACACAGCTGCAAATGTTCCTGGCAAAAATGCAGATAATGGTCATTTCTTATAACCAAACTTGGTACATGGACTGTATCAGGAATTGTCTATATGTTCTGGACATACAGGTGTCTCTGTGTGTATGTGTATTTTACTATATTTTATATAGGGTTCTTTGGTCTTTACCATTGAAGACAAGCAATGCCACTATTGCAATTCTTGTGAGAGCAGCATTACACTGATGGGTCTTATTCAAAGAAACACAGGATGGACTAATAAATCTTAATCGTTTCAATATGAAACTCATTTTAAAAATTCATAATCTCAACTGAAAATGGGGGCAATGTGTCAAACTGCATATTGTATGTGGTAATGGGAACACTTTTAAAATTTCCTTTCGGTAACATATATGGTACGTGATTATATTCCTTTGGATATGACTGGAGTATGAACAGAACAGGTGTGGGGTTCCAGGGAACTCGAGAATATATCTGCTCCGTTCTCTCTGCCTGTACCACTTCTGTTCATACAGGTCCTGCTCCCCCAGTTCGTGGTACTAGTCCTCCTTTCTCGTTTGTCCGATCACATGGTGTATGTGTCCATGTGTGCTCAGTTCTTACTGGTGCACTGCCCTGAACTGGCACTAAAGCAACGGAGAACGTCCCTCTTATTTAAAGTCCTCAGCAGGCTCCCATTGCAGGTGTTAGTGATTAGCCGTTCAGACAACTGCTGGCAAAGTGCACAGGCTAAAAGTGATGATCATGTTCCAGATCATTCTTCCTCATCCTGTCCTTTTTAATCGCATTATAACGGACAATGATTTTGCAACAAAGGTACACTGCTCTACAAAGACAAAACACAGTAGTTCCAGATTTGATCAGATTTGAATTTTGACTGACAACGAGTCTCTCAGGCTCTATTTTATGCCGTGACAAAATATTTTTATAGTTCAACTATGCTCAGTTTTGTGTATCACAGTATCATTCACCTACCTACTACACATACGGGCGGAAATCCTTGAAACCTTTTTTCTCATTTTCCGTGTCAGCGCTGGCCATTGTAGGGCAGTACAGTGCAGACACATTCCTTAAAAAATAAAGATAATGACATGCCTTAAAATGCCTATTTATGCCTAATTTTAAAGGCATATGTAAAGGAACCAAATGCTACGTTTCATGCTGGAAGTGAAATGAAAAGGCAGAAGCTTTCTTTACGCCGCTATTTTCTGTCTAATTTCCTTCCGAGGTTTCCTCGCATGCTGCACTTGCCCGGCTGTCTTAGATACCCGCTTCTAATCACGTTCTCTGCCACGCTGATAAATACTACGCACATACGGAGTACTACTGAGGGACGTTCAATTCATTTCGATTCATGTTTGGAAGGTTTGAGAACAGCGCCATCTAGTGTTCACGACCAGCAGGGCGGAATCACTATCTGTAGTACACTGTAAATGTCTGTTCAGTGATAACGGGGGAGTAGCTTTGTAAAAACTGTAGTTTTTCTCTCTTGAAGTTGAATCTGAGTGTGTCCTTTGATGTATGGAAAACGGTTTCCTATTTATACCTGCGTTGTAATGTTGTAATTTACTTTAAAATAGACTAAAGCATTTAATGGGCCATTTTTTTTCTCTTGGGCTCAGGCATTGCTTACAGGTATTTGTGGCCAAGCATGGAGTAAAGACTTGTAAAAGACAATACAACTCTTAAGGAGGTTGCAAAATATATTTATGTGAAAAGCTAATATGTTATGGTGGATTGTCTAAAGTAAACTTACATTTGTACTCGGGGCTTTCTGCTAGATGGGAAATAAGGTCATGTTTAGGTACGATCGTATTATATTTCAGATTTTGTGTCTTGGGGCTGAAATTACAGTTGCATTTTAGTATTTCAGTATTGGGGCCTGAAATTACAGTTGCATTTCAGTATTTCAATACTTGGTGCTTAGACTGGGGAGCCTGCAGAGAACAGGTGAGATAACTGAGGCCTTGCTGCCTTGAACGCAGCCCTACTATTCGCTATGATTTTCTCCCAGCTGTAAAATGAGCAGTGTCATCCTCCTCCATTCTGTCTAGTCTAGTGTTTGCTAATCCGGTCCTTGGGTACCCACAGACAGTTCACGTTTTTGGTACTGGGAGCTGGGAGGGAGAAAAAATGTGGACTGTCTGGCAGGGAGCTTGGAGGGAGCAAAAACATGGACAGACTGTGGGTCCCCGAGGACCAGATTGGCAAACACTGGTCTAGTCATTAGTCATCAACTCAGTATGCGATCAGAAGGACAGTTCTCCATGTCATGTATGGGCAATGACTGCTGATCTCTGAGATATCTGGAGTGGCCATGGAGTGTAAAAGGGAGTTCTTTGTATAGAAAGGTCAAAATTGAGATGCCAAAGTTCACTAGGCACACAGTAGTACATCCTAAACAAATTGTGGATTGTTGTGGCAGACTAAGATGTATTTGATTAACACAATAAAAAAAAGTTACTTCATTTCTCTGCTCTTGCGTCAGAGAAATTTATCACTGCGCATGTTCATGTTTTGTTGCCTTAATCATAGTTTCAGGTGCAATTCATAAGGTTATTTTATTGAAGATAGTAGTCAGTGCCAATGAACCCATTAGGCGATATAGGTGGCCGGATACAGTGCAGTCTTTTGAGGGAGCACGGACTTAGCAAGTCATTTGCACTTTATCTCCGGCAGTGTGCATGGTGCTGTACATGGGAGGGAGGGTTTCGGCAGTGAAGCTTCCTTAAGACTCCTCATGGGTTTCCAACGGCACCGACAAAATACTACTGTAATATTCCTGGGTTCAGCATGAAATAACACATTTTGAGCACAAGAGGGTGCCAATGTGCTTCAGTAGAGACAAAGCCTTATAGGTTCTGTTGAAGTGAAATGACGTTAGTGTACATGCTTCCAAACTACCGCAGTAGTAAAGGGACGTCCTTTCCATGTCTCTGGGCCCTTGTTACTCGCAAGCCTTCAGCTTTATGTCATTTCCCTATACTCTCATCAGTCAAAGGACACCTAATGATATTGCCACCACATTTTCTTCTAATGGAAGAACCCCCCCACATCACACTTCACTTCATGTCCTTAGAATGTCACCGCTCATTTAGCCAAGGAACGGCAGGGGGCCTGAGGCGTTTCCTTTAAAACAGAGCGGCTATTGTTATTGCTCACTGTGTCTTGCCCCCAGCCCAGTCAGTTGTACTTCTGCACAGCCGCTTATCGCAGCAATATTAAACTACGAGTATAATTACCCAGCCTGGCAACCAATTAGGGCTGCCCCCTTGCCCCTACACTCTCAAACGGCCTACCCCACTGAGCCTAATAACCAGGCTGGGGGGTTAGTGGCAATGGGGCCATAAAGTTCTGGGACCTGGTACCCTAATTGGCTCATTTCCTGAAATGCAATCTTTAGTGGGAAAAGCAATTTCAAAGGACAGGTACCTTACAACATTTTTGAGATGTTTATGTAATGAACAGGGAAAGAATGCTGTATAGTATGTGTTGGCGGGGAAAAATGGACACACGACCAACAAATACGTTTTTTCCGGGGTTCTTGTATGATAGAACCCGCAAACGGATTTTTTAAATTATTATTATACAAAAGAAAACATATAGTCAAAATTAATAGCGCTCTCTGATAATTTCTACTGTTCTAAATCCGGAAAATGAAAATCTCTTTTGTTTATATACGTAGCTATATTTATGTATTCCTGTACACAAAGAATAAAGCTAACAAAAAGAGCAATTTCTTGCATCCAAATAAAGTCAAATATCTGGCTGTAACTATGACAGTTAAAAAAACCCAAATACACAGTCCGGTTATCCCATCTAACCTAAGACGAAAACCAAAACTGTACACCAAACAAAAACAATAGTGGTGATACTAAGGGAACAGAAAACAAAAATCATTACCACACCGCTGTACACTTTTCCATGTATCCACAGGAATTATTCACATTCTTAATTATATATGTAAAACATTTACCACCCTTTCTCTCAAAGCACACCCATTATAACTGTGGCACGGCTCCCCTGCACCAGGCCCAAAGGCGCAGCTAGATGGAACATCATGACATACACTTTTTTATGAAATACGGTGTTCCGCAGTTCTCTAGCACATTTTATAGGGCATAGCATTCCAATCATCTCACAAAATACCCAACCACTGCATTCAGACAACTTTCTTAACAAAAGATTTTGTCATTTCAGCATTTGTAAATTGCTAATATTATAGTAAAATAAACTCATACAATCCAATCTTCCCTGATCAAAGACTTTTAAACTACTATTTCCCTGTTTTTCCTGAAAAGTACATAAACTTTCAAGAAGTTTAAACCGATTCCCGAAGACAACTGCCTCAGCTCTCCCTTAGATCCACCATCGGTCTGGAGATGCTCAGAATGCAGTACGGTTTCCTACTCCCTATCGCCAAATGGTATCGTGGTAGTTTGTAGGCTCTCAATGGAGGCATCACCCGCTAATGCCATTGCTTAGCTACGCAACCGCTTAGATTTACCAATATGACCTGGTGACATATGGAACAAAGGCACAGGACACTGTTGGGGTAAGAGTATAAAGGGGAAAAGATGATATACAGAAAAGAGTACGTAGGGAAGTACTCCTATTCCTTAATAAGAGTATATAAGGAAAATATAGGGAAACGTGGACATCAGAAGGGGTCATCTTCTGTTTGTAAAATTAGTGATTTGAATTAGTTTAGAGACTGTTTTGTTATACTTCTAGTTAGCTTAGTGCTCTTTCTATCTGAACTGGTTCCCAGGGAGTTTCTTGCTGTGGCCAACTATCCTTAAGTCAGTGCTGCTGTCAGAGTCATCCTCTGGGCTGCACTCGTTCACACCTTGATGGATTCTCACTGGGATTTTATACTTACATCCTTAATGGCAACAAGAAATAACTTATTGTGCCCTTTGCTAAACTTGATCTAATACAACTCTCTGCTTTTCAAAGCAGGGGTGCCCTTAATAAGAAATGCAGAACACAGCCACGACTCAAGCCCCCAGAACCACTATGAAGATGTATACAAGAAAGCTGGTAAACTGAGAAATGAATACATAAATGTCTCAGTATTATCTTGAACAGTTCTGTAGTTATATTGTTGTATTTTGTATATGTGGTGATTTGATCTCTCTGTTTCTTATATCCTATAATGCTGTAGAATTCTTTTTAGACAGCGAACTATGACCAGATGTTTTTCCTTGATATGTTTTGTTTGTTATTAATGCACGTCATCATATGAAGGCTTGAGTTAAACTCCCATCGGATCTTAAACTTTTTTAAAAACATTCAAGGGTGTCTGGGCACTGATAGAGGTGCACTCCGGATCTGAACAGGTTACGTTCCCCTGTTGCTAAAGCAGGTTGCTCAACTCAGATGACTCACGTGACCATGACCTTCACCTTCCAGGACAGCTTGCAGCAGGCTGATAGGCGAATAGAGACCCTGGCATCAGTGAGGACTCTCAAAAGAAGCCCTCTTTCTCCCAAGCATCCACTTCACGGTTTTCTCTGTCGAATTGGCTGCCTTTCTGTTGTACTACTGATGCGAAAATATCCCTAGGACAAAATATAAAAGAAATAAAACTAGGCACTTGAATTCCCAGATCACACAGTCACTCAGAGGACATTAGGTATGTATGATAATATAGTGATTCTTTTTATGACAGGCTGAGTGATTCTGTCATGTGCCCCCCCCCCAGTTCATTCTCTCATACGGCCCCCCCTGTTTATTCTGATGTGTGCACCCACCCACCTGAGTTAATTCTATCATCTGGTCATCCAGTTTATTTTATCATGTGGCCCCCCCAGTTTAGTCTGTCATCTCGCTCTTCGGTTTGTTCTGGCGTGTGCGCCCCCCCCCAGTTTGATATGTCGTGTGGCCCCCCAGGTAGAAGGTATATTTTGAAATGTGTCTACAGTTTGTTTGGGGTCTCAGAAGTCCAGGTTCCGAGAAAACTGGCCCCGGGTTTGATGAGTCACTTTTTTATGCAATAATTAACAGGGATTCTGTGGTATATTTTTCTATCTTAAATTGTCCATCTGGACAGAGTTTAAGCTGAAGGATGTCCAATTCATTTGGGCAGTTTTTTCCCTTTTCTTGAATAATAGATGCTTTTGATTCCTTTGCATTTCGGAACCCCTGTTTCGCTGGAACACTGGGAGGTCCTTCCGCTCATAGCTCAGCTCAGGATGCTCTGCTTCTCACCTTCTCCTCCCATCAAGACCTGTATCCTTCCAAACAAACAGAGGCAGCTTCAGTGATTAATGGTGCTAATTAACTCAAACTACTTAGAGCTCCTTTAAGTAATTAACCCTGTAGGTCAGAGAGGCTTGTTGATGTAATGGAGACAATATTCCACTTGTAGCCTTTTTGTCCCTGGCACTCTGTCTGTTGACAGATTGCAGGAAACCCCCTCTGCATGGATGTGGGACAGGCTCACAGGGCAAACAGTTTAGCTGCACGTGGTCGCTGGGCCGCAGTAATGCAAGAACCCAAAACAAACACTCTGTAATGAGGGAATCCGCAAAGGGAACAATGTGCGGAGTGTGTCTGTAGCAGAGCGGGGGGTTACGCTTATAACACTGTTTGGCAGGAAGATGTCAAACCGCTAAACTGAAAAATACATTTCATTACGGACTCTGAAAACATCATTGTGTGATGTGTATCATTGCTCCTCTGGAAACAATGATTGTTGACTTAGTTAAAAATGCTGTTTGTTCCTTAATGGTCATTTTCGTTTCATTGTTTATGTGTCTCACTACCTGAATGGGGGTGGTGAGGGAAATCAGTCATGGGTGCCGCTGAGCAGCAATGTGAAGGAAATGGACCACAGGGAGGCTGATGACTGATCGACATTCCCCAAATGGGAAGTTTTGCAAAGGGCCAGAGCTTTGGGGTCTGTGCAGGGTGAAGCTGTTGAGTCAGAGCACCCTGGAGCAGGGTGTGAGTGGAGGGCTCCCGGGAGACATACCCTGTGCAGAATGGGAGGGAGGCAGGGAGCTCCTACGCGAGCACACAATGGCTGAGCCAAGAACTACTATTGCATCTTATGGTGGGACTACTTTCTTTCAAATCTGTGCCATTATCTTGGTTTTCAAGTATGTACCATTACTGTATATGAGTGTGTATATCCAGATCTAAATGTGTGAATCCAGCTAAAAGTACTATAAACTGAATGAATGAATGAATGAATGAATGAATGAATGTTACATTTACATAGCACTTTTCAAGACACCCAAAGCACTTTACAGAAGCAAAGAGAAGCCATTTCAACCACCACCACTGTGTAGCAGCCACATGGATGAGGCAATGGCAGCCATTTTGCACCAGTTCACCACACAGTAGCTAAGCTGGTGAAGGGGCAGGAGAGAATTCACAAATTAGATATAGGGGATGATTAGGAAGCCAGATCTGTTAGGGCCACAGCGGGCAATTTTAGCCAGGGCATCAGGGTACCACCCCTATTCTTTCAATGATGCTCATGGACCTTCTATGACCTCAGAGAGTCAGGACCTCAGTTTTACATCTCATCTGAAGGATAGCACAATTTTACAGCACAGTATCCCCATTACTGCCCTAGGGGCATTGGGATCCACACAGACCACAGGATGGGCTCTCCTGTTAGCCATACCAACACCTCTTCCTGCTGAAGTGTGGTGTGTGGGCCACAGGTGAGGCTACATCTCAGTAATACTTTATTTTGCCTGCCATCTCCCCTGACTATGAATTAGCTATAACATGCTTCTTCCCTCCCCTGGCAATTTGGAATGAATGCATTAAGTCAGCCTTTAGCAGCGACGTTACTGCTGATCCCGGTTCCACTCATCCGTGTTCAGTTTTCTTTTTCTATTCCTTCTAAACTCACAGCAGCTTAACCTGTCATCAATTCATCTTGTGTTGGTCAGAGCCTCGCTGGAATAGCAAATGATAACACGTGTAACAATCCTTTCCTCAGTAAAAAAAAAAAAAAAAATCTGCATCTTGCGTGCTGTCAGTGTGATGTTGTGCATCCTCCAGACCGAGAAAATGACAAAAGAATTCATAGCAATGGGGCCATAAGATCAACTGAGTAAGTAGTAATATTATTCATCCTGTTATTGCTGTTCTGGGTATCTCTGCGTAAATCATAACTCTCACACTGCCACCTTGTGGCTGGAGGTTATGTACGTCCATGCAGCACACCTGTGGAGTACTTCGGAAAGCTCTGCTCCCATCAGTCCTCATGACAGCATCTGTCCTCCTTGAGAAAAGCTCACCTCATTTCCAACTCAGCCCTCATTATCTGAAACATTCATCCTTGTTGCCTCAGTGTTAGTTCCCAGGAAAATGTCATTGTTACATTGGCTAAATACTGCATCTTGCGAAAGGGTTATCTGTGTGTGTTTGTGTGTGGGGGTGGGGGGCGGTGATTCTGTATTATTTTTTGGATTCTGCATTATAATATAATATGATATTGTATTATAATGTATATTCTAATATAATTATAATATAATGTATAATATAAGGTATAATGTTCTTCTGAGCTGCAACCGTTTCACAACTTATATGATCGTGCAGTGGATGTAGCTGGAGTTTTCTTAAATGGCTCCCCAGGTAAGTGTTAAATCAAAAGTTAAACATACAATTTTTGACACGTTGAAGAACAAGAGGAACGGTCTCATTACCCCAGCAGTGGTAAATGGGACATTTCCTCATTTCCCAGAAATTTCCCTTCAGTTTATTTTGATTTTCAGCTTATCTAAAGCATATTTTAGTTATCCCCAGTAATACCTTTACTGAAGATTTTCACCAATAGTATCCACTATATTTGATAGTTTGTCTATTAATTATCAAAGAGCCGAATGTCTTTCTGATATGTCTGATAAAACGGTTGATGAGAACAGCTGAAGTGAGCGAACATGTTCACTTGCATTTGTGTTGTGGCAGGAGGTACGTGTTCCGGCAATGTCCTACTCCTTACTGCCCCTGACTAAACGCCCAGGATGGAAAACTATGGCTGTCTTGAATGATAAAAAGGATGAAGGTCAAAGTGCACTTTCATCCTGGGTGATCCCTGAGTCAAAGAGCGTCACCTGGACGGGCACTGGGCCCTGCTGGGGACTGCCTATTGCGTCACAGAACAAATGTTACTGTCATAAAAATAATGCTTTTATGCGACAAGGGACGAAAGACTCGAGGGAAGACATATTGAAAAAACAAAACGGGTTTTATTAAACAAAAGGAACAGAGACTAGAAAGTAACTGGATCACAAAGGATCAAAAACAGCAGGCCCGCAAACTAAGGGGGGGCCACAGGCACCACACAGGTTTGCTGTCAATGACAGGACTGGGGAGTACAGGCCTAAGAAGCAACTTATATACAAAACTAATGAGGGAGTAAACAAGAGGCAGCTGGGAGTGATTAACACAAGGGTTAGGAACGGGAGGTAAGACAAATGATTAACAGCTGTGGCTTGTTAGGGGCATGCTAGGACGGAAACAGGAGGGTCAGATGGGTAGGGCGTGATCCTAAATTTCAATTTTTTATTATTTTTTAATTATTATTTTTTTAAACTTCCACCAAAGCAAAGTGCTCTGAAACCAGGAGATGATGTTGCAGGTTTTGATATGGGCTTTAATTAATGCTTTGGCAAGCTGTGAAATTCAAGGGAATAAAATGAAATACTACGACAAGTATAAATATTATGATGCTGTTTGAGCTACGGGGAGGAACACAGGGGGACCAAAAATGCAACTGTAGGTATTAATTTGATTGGGCCAAAAGTAACTACAGGTTGAAATTGATGGCAAGTTTATGAATAGAGGTGACTTCAGGGTTCACCATGAACCTGACCGTAGTTTGCTAATATTGAAAGGTTTGACAGTGGGGCTGACTGCAGGCTTCTGGGCAAAGTAAACGCCCTCCTCAAGCTCCTAAGGGACAATCAGGTCCAGCTGGCCAATTAAGGGAACAGTTTGCAGCCCCCATCCCTCGGTGATTAATCTTCATCTGTCACAGCGAGGCCCCCACTTGCAAGAGAAATATGCACCAGCTTTCTTTGACTGACAAACATGTGCGAGCCCCACTGTGTCTGAGATTTTCCTCCCTTCACGTTTTGCCTCCACTTGAAAAATAAAGGCTTGCAGTGGCTTTTACCAGGGTGCAGGTTTTGAAAATCAAAAACACATCCAGATGGGAAACGTAATAATCAGCTTGGATGTACTTATTTTTGTTTGGCTGTTGAAGAACTAAGAAATAACAAGGCACTCAAAAATCCATTATCTCGTTAGTTTTTGCTCTGCTACGAAGCAAAAACACATACATACTGCAGAAGCTGAACTGAATTGCATACAAGAGTTTTGCTGTAACCTAATTACAAGTTGTTACAAGGTTGTTACAACTTGATAATTACATGTAATTAATATGTTGATCGAGTCTCTGTGATTTCCCCAAGTGTACCAGCTCCTCCTGGCTGCCTATACAAGTTTTCTTCTGTTACTGTTTCTGAGGTTTTTGACATAATCACAGCTGCAAACTCTGCCACTTACTCACTTGACCCTCTTCCTACACCCCTAAATATGAAATATCTCCTGGTGCTCAGTCCCCTCTTCACCACTCTCTTTAATCTATCCCTAGCCCATGGTCATGTTCCCACTGCCTTCAAAGTGGCAGCCATCACTCCTATACATAAAAAGCCTGGCCTTGACCCAACTAACCTTGTCAACTACCTCACGATTTCTAATCGCCCTTTCTTTTCAAAAACTTTGGAACGTATAATCTACTCCCAGCTTCTTACATATCTTCATAGTAGTAACCTTCTTGAACTACTTCAGTCCATTTTCTGCCAATTCCACAGTACAGAAACTGCATTAGTCAAAGTCTTAGATGACCTACTTGTTGCTGCAGACACTGGTGCCATAACACCTTCTACTTCTGCTTGACTTACGTGTGATGTTCGACATAGTCTCTTATCCTATCTTAATACAAAGACTCCACTACCTAGGAGTTTATGGGGCAGCGCTCGACTGGTTCATTTCATATCTTACTGACAGAAAACATTTCATTACACTATCAGGTCATAAATCAGAGACATCAGTTATCACACATGGCGTCCCCCAGGGCTCTGTCCTCGGGCCACTACTCTTCATCATTTACATTCAACCCTTAGGTCAGATAATTCGCTGCTTTAACCTAAATTTCCATCTCTATGCCGATGACACCCAGGTCTACTTCACTACCAGCTCCATAAACAACCTGCCATTTGCATACACTGAATCACATGTTTCTGAAATTAAACAATGAATGAGCAAAAATTTTCTAAAACTCAACAGTGATAAAGCAGAATTAATTGTCTTTGGTACAAACTCCATACTAAACAAAATTAGGCCAATTACCCTCCAATTTGACCACACCACCATCTCCCCCTCTCCTCTGGTTCGCAACCTTGGTGTTACCTTTGACCCAACTCTCTCATTTGACGCACACATACATTGACGCACAGTAAAAACAGCTTACTTCCATCTTCGCAACTTCACCTGGCTTAGGCCCTTCCTTTATAACTCTGTTGCTGAGTTCCTTATTCATGCCTTCATCTTTAGCCGTCCAGATTACTGCAACTCATTATTTGCTGCTATTCCTGGTAAATCAATCCATAAACTCCAAATAGTTCAGATCTCTGCCGCCCGCCTCCTCACCTACACCCGCTCCTACCAACACATCACTCCCAGACTTCAGAGCCTGGCTCCGTATGAAAGAATGTATCCACTTTAAACTACTTCTTCTGACATTCAATAACCAAGCCCCATCTTATCTTTCTGAATTGTTTCTCCCTTACCAGCCCCCTCGCAGTCTTAGATCCTCATCTTCTAGCTCTCTTCTCATCCCCTCATCCAAACTCCGTGGTTATGGTCACCGCGCTTTTTCCCATTTGGCTCCCCGACTTTGGAACTCCCTCCCCAGTGACATTCGTCTATCGGTCTCTGTCTCAGATTTCAAACACAAGTTAAAAACCTCTTTGTTTGCTCATGCCTATGACATCCCCTATCCTTAATGTGCTTCCTTGTTTTGTTATCGGTTTACTGTATTCTTTGTAAGCATCTTTGAGATCCTGAAAAGTGCTATATAAATAAAATGTATTCTTTTTCTTCTTCTTCTTCTTCTTCTTCTTATTATTATTATTATTATTATTATTATTATTATTATCAATATCTGTCATTGTCACTAGTGACAGAGATGGGGAAGTTTTAGTTAGATTCTTCAGGATTTGCTAGGGGATCATATTGCAGAGAAGACATCACTATTACTGCAATTGCAAATCATATGCAAGGCACATCAGCCTTGCATCACTGCAAATTCTGAAGCTCTTATTACAATAGAAATTTCATGGACTTTTAAAATTAACCTTTAAAAAAAGCAAAAACAAATGCATAAATCATAATATATCCTTCTGGAAGGGTAGCACGATTAACCTGCGGGATTGCAAAAGAAAATTGATTATCTTTTAAAAAATGCCAAATAAACAAGTCATTGCATTGGTGCAATTACTGCGTACAGTAAACAACCCTGTAAACAGTGCACCGCTCTGCACCCTGGGCTTTTATTGTTAGCAAAGCGGTCCACCCTTGGCCAAAAACCAGGAGAGCCTCCATCACTAGCAAATATTTTCCTCCCATTAAAACTAGGCTGGGCGACACGGGCTTAGCCGGGGAGGCCTCTTCCGAAAAGATGGGACGGCAGTGCAGCTTCTGGCGAATGTCAGGCAGAATACGTCTGTCTCCAATTTAATAAGATTTGGACAAGAAAAGAAACTAAATTTATGACTTTATATAAAATTTTTAAAACATCATAGCCTTTCTCAGAAGCTTTTCTGCAAGTGCCAATCCATTCTGACTTAATGTTTTCATGCACGTGTAACACACTCATGACTTTATAGCTGCTTTTTGGTTTTGATGAAATGAGAGCACGCCCATAGGGCCCATACAGCTTGTCCCTCCAAGATCGCACCATCTCCACTGAGAATGAAATAACAGCCCTGTTTCTATGGAGAGGTGCTGGGACAATGGTGGTACGATGGCCCCACATTGGGCGCAGGGGTGAGGTGGGGGCTGAATAGCTACCCTGTAACTAAGTGCTGTCATATTTAGCCTGTCAATGTACGACGACAGAATCACAGGCATCTCAAACACAGGTCTTGTATGTAAGAAAGACTGTGTTGTCATGTTAGTGAGCTTGTATTCTATGAACACAATGAGGTCCTGCAGGGCATTTCCAGTCATAGTCGCGGAGGGGGGGCGGGGGTGATTGTGATGAATCCTTGCAGAGCCTTCCGCTAGTCAGAAATTTGGCACCGCGTAATCTTCAGTTTACTCAGTACCCAGGCCACATGAGCAAGTCCGCATCTTCGTGATGATGCGATTTTAACAGCGTCTGTTAGACTCTTGGGGAGACACCATCCTGGCATCAATGACAGTCGCCTCCCCCTGCTCACCAGGAGCACCGTCATCCTCATCACCATGTGAAGGGAGGAGTGCGCACATGCACGTTTGTGAACAACAAGAACCCACATCCCGAAGTCTGACTGCTATCTTTATATCCCTTATTCTAAGAACTGTTCTTCCTAACACTTTTATTTGACAAAACCGGACAGCTTTTCTCTTTACTAGATTTATTCATGT
Source organism: Mormyrus iriodes (assembly GCA_011763525.2). NCBI lineage: Eukaryota > Metazoa > Chordata > Actinopteri > Osteoglossiformes > Mormyridae > Mormyrus > Mormyrus iriodes. The sequence goes on along the minus strand of JAAGVU020000103.1, from coordinate 14,909,933 downwards.
AAAAATTTACTTATGCATACACTGTATTCATTAATGCATCTGCAAACACATACAACATCACGTTGACTGTACAAATATTTATGAAAGCAGTTATTCAGTCAATGTTATTATGCTCTTACATGTACTAAGATAAATATGATTCCAATTACACTTAGTGTTAAATAGAACACATTTGGTCTCATTGTATATAATGACGGTTAATGAAGCTTCACTCAGCAATAAACCTGAGATCAGCATTTAAACATTTTAATAATTAAGCTATTCTTCCTCCTGTCCAATACAAAGGCTTTATAGCTGAAAGGTTTGGTTTGAATAAGAAAAACATTTTAGCGACTGTGTGCAGTAACACCAGTCTTCAGTGCTCTTAAATGTTGATAACAGAATAGATACATGTTACTGCGGAACTATATTGTGACGCCACAGACATACACTCACAATAGTAAAAAAGAAAAAAATGCTCTTATGCAAAACTGGCCTCAAGAACAATAATCAAATCACATCTTCTTTACAAAAACAAAAAAAACTTATATTGAAATAATATTTCTATTCACATTGTAGAAAAAAAGCAAAAACTAAAGCAACTAAACTGGATTTAAAAGGCAAAAGTAACTTATACCATTATAAAGTTATTCCAAATAGTGAACCTTGTTCATTATACCCACTAACTATGTCTAACACCAGTTTTAAAATGTCTGAACACTACTGATTATTTAAAAAAAAAAAAAAACTATCTGTTTTGACGTGTAAAGAAGACACTGTACAGGAAAATGAAAAGACTGTTACTTGGAAATGTTACTAATACAACATATTTATTCAATTTTTTTTTCTAAAAATTTTACATTTACCGATAAGTCATCAGCAACAGGAACACAGAACTCCCACGGTAAAGGATTGTGGGATTGATCTCAGACGGGACCGGCTGGTGGCCAGGCCCCCTCTGTTTCTGATCAGCGGCCCTCCATGCAGACAGTCCGCTTGTGGTTTTATTGACTTGGCCGTCGTTTGTGACAGCCATCACACACACACACACACACACACACACACACACACACACACACGCACACAGCTCCAATATTCCTATTAATGTGGGGACTATCCATTCATTTCTATGGGCAAAACCTAATCATAGCTATGATAACCTTAACCCCTAACCAGCCCTAATTTTAACCATAAGTAACCAAACAAAATTTGACAAGACTTTTTGCATTTTTTGTTTTTTGATTGCATTCACAGATTTTTATAAAATTGAGGTTTACATTGTGGGGACCTGAAAAATGTCCTCACAAGCTAATAGTAGCAGGTTTTATCATATTGTGGGGATATTTGGTCCCCACAATGCGGTAAATACAAACTCACATGCACACATAGCACACACACTGAGTAGTCTGCAGCATCAAATTCAGAGCCACACTCAAATAAAGATTCCAAATTAATTCAAAGAAAGCATTTATGTTTGCCTTTTCAAAGAGACACTCGCATGGCATGCACAAGTAATTAAATAAGACATAAATACATGAAACATTAAATTATACTCAATGCTCCAACAGTGTGTTCTCAGAATGCCACACCCCTCTCCCCTTACTCATTATGCATGCATATAGCCGACTCTGGCTTTGTAAATAACGCACTTGAGGACTCTCCCCAGGCTACTGAGATAGGATGACCACTCTAGCAGACTGCTCATGGGACAAACTTATGAAGTAAAGTTAGTAAATGGGAGTAAAAAAATCAGTGGTGCTGAGTTTGTGGTTAAGTGTCAGTCTACGTTTCTGTCATGCTACGTTAAAGTAAAAATTTACATATTAAGAGGCACAGTAACAGCTGTCTTTTTTGCATTAGCATTATTATGGCAGTTATTTGGGAGATTAGGTACCTACAGATGAATCCCAGCTGGCCCTTGTTAGACTAATTGGCTTAGTAGAGCCAGCTGGTGGATTCAGGTTAGGGGGTGTTACAGGAGATGAGGAGGAAGTGTGATGTCAAAGGTCTTCCTCACTGGGGTTTTCCACAAAGCAAGACTGCTCAGTTAGCTGGGTTAACTTAAGCTAGAAGTTGTGACTGTTCAATAGGAATGCTTCTTACCGAAACTCTAATTGGACAATCATGACTTCTAACTTAAATTAACCCAGCTAACTGAGAAATCTTGCTTTGTGGAACACCCCCCAGGTGTCTTTTGCATTTTGATTTTGCTGTACTTTGTATTTTAGGCTTCTCCCAACTTCTTTTTCAGTGTGCTGTTCTTAAAGGGGCCAGGATCTGATTTTGCGTTAGAGTTTTTTTCCCTATTAAAAGTCATTTGGTTTCAGTTAACCTCTTATTGTCCAGCACCTCTGTCCTGCCTTGTGCGATTAGTCTGCACCTGACTCATTTCTTAAAGTTTGAGACTGCTAATTTCAGATTTATTAACAGAGTAAAAGCATAGTTTCTGGTGAAATGTGATAAAAAATACATAAATGCCAAAATGATTCACCTCCTCATTTCTGCTGAAGAGTTCAACTATATATAATACATGAATGATCTGTAAGGTTATAAAATAAACAATATAGATGTTGAAACCTACACACAATGCATCCCAGTGTGAAATCCCCCAGTTAGTTATGACATTAGTTTAATAAACAGTACAGATTACGTAAGTCGAATCCTTTCAGACTACATATGGTAAACAGGATGCCCTGCAAAAAGATATGATATGATCACAAATAAATCAGTAGAAAAGACATTCTCTGGTACAGAAGTGAGCAGTTTTGAAAGTCACTGTGTAGCGGGAATAGCCTTGTTGTGTTTCTGGGAGTCACAGTTATGAAGGCTCTTCCTCTTTTCCAGGCAGGACCAATGATCATGTAAAACAGGGTTCCCTAGAGGACTCTCTGTCTTCCAAGAAGATTTAAGGCTCTGGGGGAGATTATATCTTAACAAAGAACAGGCTCCGACGATCTTCGACTTGAGTAATGAACCAGCGTAAAAAGCAAACTGGAACCTGCAACAAGATCAAGCTCCTCTACAGACAAAGGCATTGTGGGATCTGGAATTCCACCAATAAAAAAAAAAGCCACCGTGACCCTTTTCAGTTGAACGACCAACTATCGTCACGCAACATTTTAAGTTAAACAGCTCTAATTTGGTTCATGTCCATGATTCAATAACAAAAGCAGCTTGAATGAGTTCTCAAGTCTCTTTCTTTTTTCCCTTTCCTGGCAGACTGGGAAGGCAGGGTGCGAGAAAGGGTGGGTGGTCACTGTGTTTAAGAGCATGATAATGACAGGGGTGCAGTATCCTTTGTGTGGGGAGAGAATACGGCCAGCCCGCGTCTTCTTTAGCGCATGGTAGGAGCAGTGGTTCGGCGGGAGGTACCACAGGAGCACAATGTAGAGGGGTGAAAAGGCCCCAAGCAGCAGCTTTGAATGATGCATGCTGAACTATGTAAGAGTCTCAGATATTCCACCCCCCACCCCACCCCTACTTTGTTCCATCCACTCTCCTATGCCCACATGTCCAGCTCTGAGATGCATCAGTTCTTTTCCCTTGTCATTGATTTGCCACCCCCCAGAACCCACCGTAGTGATACAGGCCGCACGCAGCTACTCCTGCTGGCGCAGGTCGCGTGGTGTCCTGCTGCGCTCGCCCGAGGCCCTGTTCCGCATCTTGCGGCTGCTCTCCTGGGCCAGCCGGTACTTGTCCAGGACGCCTTTATGCTTGCGCCGCAGTTTGTCACTGCACCACACACGCTCGCAGTACTCCTCCACGTGTGTCAGGCCCGACGGTCCGATCAGCTGCACGATGTCCTTGTACCAGGAGCTGCTGCGGCCCGGGCCTCTCAGGGCATAGCAGGGCAGCCCCGGCCGAAAGCTGGCCCGCTCCCTGTCCTTCCCCGGCAGCTCGGCGCCCTCCTCCCTGGCCAGCAGCTCGCCCAGTGTCTCTCCCGGCAGCACCTCCAGCGAGATGCGGGCCAGCGTCTGAGTGAAGCCGTGCTCCCAGGACTGGCAGATGTAGGCGCCCCCATCTTGGCGGGACAGCCGACGAAACAGGAGCCCCTCCTCGGTCTTCAGCACGCGCTCGTCTGTCTTTACCTGCAGGCGTGCGGCGCAATCGAGGGTGAGGCGCTAAAGACCCGAATGGCCACTTCCAGGGGGACTTAAGTAAGGGCCAATGCACAACAAAAGTCATGGATGAAACCCGACGTATTTTATTGCTTACCAATAATCTGACTTGCATACCATCTCGTTTAAGCAGGTTACTGCTTGACTGGACTACAAATGCATTACATCAGTAAATCATTTTGGTATTTAATCACTGACCACAGGTCCTGGCCCTCAGCCTGACGCGCTGCTGTTATAAGTGATCTGTAGCAATTTCTTCACTTTTATAGTTTTCGTTTAGTAACGTAAATTAGAATTAAAGATTGTAATCGCACATTTAAATTAATCGACACCCTTCAGATTCGACAGCACCATGGTATGAATATGCTTATGAAAGTAAAAAATTAGGTTTAAAATAAAGATAATGGAAGAAAGAATAAATTATGTAAGTCATGGATAAAAGTGGCCACCAACTGTGGCGAAGGAACCGGGAGGGCGGCGGGGGGGGGGGGCATGTGTGCACCGCAAAATTTAATTTGTCTTCATTCGTCACCCCAATACATATACCTTTGTCTTTAAATTATTAAGCTGCCCCAACCCCCCCCCCAAATATCAAACTCTCTCCTGTGCCCTTGGCTGGCATGCAATATATTCACTTTAAATAAATTCAATAGGTGGAAATAGAGTCCGCTTTGATCTTTTTAAATTATGTTTTTCGGTAGCTTTTTCTTCTTCTTCTTCTTCTTCTTCTTATTATTATTATTATTGTTATTATTATTATTATTGTTTCGTGTTTATTCTTTTTATTGTACTTCTTGTTTGTGCTGGAAAGTGCCAGAATAAGATTTAAATAATATATATAGTAACAAATAATAATTTAAACTGGGAATATAATAATCATTAGGAATGTAAAATTGTCGCACAAGCCTGAGTGAAACCAGTCGTCTGAAGGACCAAATGGGTAACAGTATCTGGTCCATCTGCAGAAGCACACAGTCCACCTCCTCATCACTCCCCTGAACCCCTGGCGGCTCCTCACCTCCTCCTTTCGGTCGTCCCGCTCGATGTGCCAGGTGACGCTAGCCTGGGGGGAACGGGGGACACACTCCAGGAACGTGCTGTTGTTCTCGGTGCCGTAAACCACCCTCTCCTCGCTAGCATCTAGCTCATCCACTGAGGGCACACACACGCTGGTTACTACCCACGGTGCACTTATAAAAGTACACAGCACCACCGTGCAGGTCGTAAACCTGCCATCCACAAAGGTAAACACAGCGCACTGCGACACACATCCCATCTGGTACACAAACACATTACTCTATTCACATACAGAACACAAACTGACCCAAAACTCATTTATGCAGCTTTTTATGACCGTACAGAGTTTCTGAAAGGAGGGAGAGTGGGGTGATTGAGGCTAAAAGCAGAGACTCTCAGCTAATCAGGAAAAAAATGTTCCAACAAAAGGTTATGAGTTTGCTGAGTTTTTGGCGTTTTTGAAAGTTTTTGTGGTGTTGGGATGAGGCCGCAGACATGCCAAGGGTGGGTTTAAACCGGCCACCTTCTGATCACAGGCACAGAGGTGTAGCCCAATGAATTGGTACAGCACCTATTTCAGTAAGTCAGTCTCTGTGTGCCCTGTCTAACAGTGAGTGGCTAATAGCAATATCTACAGCCATGTCTGTATTACACCATTTGCCCTGCTGTGCGTTTTGCCTACCTGTATTGTGCCCAAATGTACTGTGACTGCCGTACAGGAGCTCTGCAGAGGACCAGAGCCTCACTCCACCCAACACCACATGCTTTCTGCAGGCCTCAGCAAGGCCGACACGTTCACAGCTCACCCTTTACTGATAGCACATGCCCAAAAGCCCAAGTTGTTGGCAACGTAAACTATCCCTTATAGAGTATTTTTAACCATCTACGACAAGTAATGTAAAGTGTAGGGACGTACTCCTACTAAATCACTATCACTATTCCACATGTCCTGCTCTCTGTTCCTCTGTCCTCTTCTCCTCATATTCTGTACTTTTTGCAGCAGATCATGAAGGCTAACCCTCAGCCTGCTTTCTCTAAGACCTTCTCCCTCCAGCCTGCTTTGCATCACTCTTTTGTTAATTGACAGTTTCCAACCCAGCCCAGTCCCAGTCCCTCACCGCTGGAGTTCTGGTCCATGCACTGCAGGACAGGGTTGCCGTGGCGAACATCCTGACGACGGTACCGCCGTTTGCTGTGGGCCGTGTAGCGCGCGCAGGAGGAGCCATCCCAGGCACAGTAGGGGTCGCGGGCCAGGCAGCATTCGGCACACGCCTTGCCGTACATCTCGCAGCGGTGCAGCCGGACTTGGGCCACACCCGCCGGAGAGCCCACAAACAAGGATTGCTGGTGGGTTGAGAACCAGCATCACATTACTGTCATTCTGATAGGTGCCTTGGGCCCTAGGGAGCACTAAGTACTAAGGACATAGGACATTTGTATTCGCTTACCCTTTTAACTGAGATATCCATCGAGGTTATGGGTGTTGGTGCCTGGAGGCAAAAAAATAAAACTTATGGTCAGTTACAAACCCCACAGCAGCAGTATGAACTGATCTGATCCCCCACGCAAGGGTCCGGCGCGGATTCAAAACGCTGTGCAAGCAAGTCGTTTACTGGTCACAGTGATACACACCCTGTTCTGCTTAGACTGAACAAGACCCCCCTTGCCACTTGCTAGTGCCAAGATACTAGCACATGCTGTGAGGAGAGAATGATGAAACAGTCGATCCATCCATCCATCCATGCTGCTTAACTGTTAACTCACTATGGTGTCAGTGAGTGTGGAGCTGATCCCAGAAAGCTCAGGACACCAATTATGAGCTCACATGGAGGACATGCCAGTCATTATAGCATAACTCTGATCACAATTAACAGCCTTAACCCTACCCGGCCCTAACCCTAACCAGGGCCGCAGTTATTAAGCAGGTTTTTCAGAGAAGTCTTTACAAGAGACTGAGAAATAAACCAAATTCAACTAAAATTTAGGAGCCAATACCTGGATTCACCTGGACACCATTTCCAGATATCAAAAAACTAATTGGTTGTACCTCCTTAAATAAAATATTTATTTTTTATATATATAGTAGATATTGTGGGAATAGCTGACAGACTCCATAGTGGTCCATTAGGCCACTATAATAGTAGACATAAGCATGACATTAACAAGGATTTATACATTCTTACTTATGTATATATATATATATATATACACACACACACACACACACACACACACACACACACACACACACACACACATATATAT